>JAWMRA010000078.1:74694505-74724502 GCA_035584735.1 Pseudotriccus pelzelni
GAAGGGAAGGGAAGGGAAGGGAAGGGAAGGGAAGGGAAGGGAAGGGAAGGGAAGGGAAGGGAAGGGAAGGGAAGGGGAAAAAAAAAGAAAAAGAAAAATTAGCAGAAAAAACCAAATAATTTAGATTTACTGAAAGTAACCTAGAATTGTTTGTAGTAATACAAAATCAGTGCTTCAAACCCCTTAAACAATACTGTATCAGCATGAGTTTTCACTTCACAATTTTGCTGTACTTTGATTTGCTCAGAACAAAGACAGCTTAATATTCCTAAATGTTTTTTTCTACTGCACCTTGACATTGCTATTAACTTCTCTGTTTGTCTGCTGTGTTTATAATCAGGGAGGCAGAGTGACTCAAATGAACCTTTTTCATCTCTCATTCATATTGTTCAAATATTAATTACTTGGTAAGAAAACCACATTTGCTTGTGTTTGGATGATAGAGTTTTCCTCCTTGAAACTTCATTATTCCTGTACATATTAATCACATATTAATAGCACTTCTGGTTTTACTCCTTTTTATCACACAGAAGAAATAAAAGGGGGGAGTTGTTCGGTCCACATTACACTTTGATATCAGCTCTGTTTCTTGCAAAAATCGTTCAGGTGGATCCCGTCACACCACCTTGGTCACTAGTCTGTTGAAATGCTCTAGAAAAGCAATCTAAAGAACTTGGAAATTAGGCACCCCACACAGTGTTAATAATTCTTGTGGCCTTATAAATATTGATAATTACAAAACTGTTAAGTAAATGCATCTCTGTTGTAAAACATACCGTGGGGAGCACTGAAGGAGATTTTTCCCAATTAAACAAAAAGAAAGAAAGAAAGAAAGAAGAGAATCCTACAGGAATTTCACTGGATAGGTCACTGCTTCCTTCGGGGTAAAAAATGCAGAAATGTGTCAGGCACAGCCTGGTATTGGACGATAAAGAATATTAAAGACTGAGATTATAGCTATATCTGCCTTTCAAAGTGAAAATGAAAATACAGATTTTCATTAAGAAATTTAGCAGATCCCATCTATAATTGGGAATCAATTACAGGAGTTTTACCAGGTGACATTCTGGTCCTCTGTAATCGCATTTCCAGCTTTGATGATCTAGCCGTGGATGCTCTTGAACTTACACAGTAAAATTAGTACTAGGGCACTGTGGCAGAGTAGTGGTGAGAAGACTCTCCATATGATTATGTGGATAATTATGATTAGATTTATTGTAATGCTGTATCTAAATATTGTCAATAAAGTATATAATATAAACAGGTGCAAAGGGTTTATAATGTAAGCAAATTTGGTTAAAGGCGCACAGGTTTTCAGCCCTTACAGAATGCACAATTATAAAGCAACAAAGCGCTTATGGAGCTACTTTAGGATTTTATTTTTGTATTTGACCAGATCTCAATACTTTTACTCTCCCTCCAAAAGCAAGTGTTTCCTGTTTTCGGACAAGACGTACTCTGCAAGGGTCCCTGTCAGGGACAGGGGATCCACCTGAAAGCTGCCTGCAACCTTGGGAGACCAGTTATCCCAGTTGGTCCAGTCTCCTCTGCAGCAGTAATTTTGGCCTTTTTGCAGGTTCACGTGTACTGAAGTCAATCAGTCATCACAGCTCTGCCATCTCTGGAATGTATTAGTTATGTGAGCATCCCACAGCTCCTCCTGCAATTCCCACCTGATGTTGTTATCTTAGGACAAATCACATTGCCTATCACAGATAACTAATTCTACAGCTATAAAGAAGATTTAGATTAGTACCCAGCTAATTAATGATTTTTTCACAAGTACACTAATATATCTGATCAAATCTGAGTCATCTCAGTTATACGACAATTTACTATATTATTATTATATTTATTATAATTTTTACTATTCCTTAATATTTTTCTTTATTTTCCCATTTTTCCATAAAAAGAAAATAAAAAATGTTATTTGTTCCTGGGAGATACAAGCTCTGAGATAAGAAGAGACATTTCCCAAATTCTATAATACCTTTAATTCTCTTTTCCTTCCACTGAAGCCAAACATAAACCTTCCCAATGTAAATCTGATTTTTAAATTGGATCAACCACTGCATATTCATGTACAAGACAATAATAATTCTATTGGTATTTGTATTGTATTGTACTCTGAATACGGAGTAATTGAATTACAAGACTTGTCAGCCTTTGATAACAAAGTGCTCACAAAGGTGTCCTGAACTACTGCTTCATTTTCAGGTAGATCACTATCAAAACAGACTTACCTAATTACATAAAACACAATGGCTGAAATCGCTGATACTTACATGGATAAAGGAACAAGATACTGTTCATTTAATCATTTCTGTATAAATGGGCAGGAGGGAGAATAATTATTTACATGGAAATGGAAAACACAGCAAAAAGGAGGTTCTTCCATAGATCTTTCACAGTGAAACTAGCTTAATAACATTATTGACCATCACTATAATTTTTTATTTCCTTCTACTCATATAAAAAGAGTTATCCATTTCAGGTCCTGTCCTCTAATCATGTAAAATATACATCTCTCTAAAATTCAGAACAAAACCTACACACACAACAAAATTATCAACATGAAACAGTTATTCATAGCAGCAAAACATCTTATATAATTGCAGTAGTTTCCAGACAACAACAAAAATTTTTCATGCATTATGACAGCTATATAGGACTTAGACAAGCAGAAAAATACTCAGGATTGTGTAGCGTAAAATAAAAGAGCACACAAATAGAACAAATAGAAATACTATGAATAGTTATGTTGGGATATTTACTTTATAATACCAAAGAAAGCCTCCACATATGCCAGAAAGATGCTGTGCTACTATAATTGAAATTTATGGCAAAAATTTTAACATTGCTTCAGAATTCAAGCACCTACATTTTCAGGGGAAGGAGAGGGTCTTCCATGTCAGGAGAGGAATCAGGAGCCAAGGGTGTGTTGTGGTTTAAAACTAAATGACACTGCAGAGATTAAGTGGATTTGAACACCAAAACACTTCAATGACAGATATATGCACAGTTTTACAAATTAGATGATTTCCCTGTTCTGTAGCAGAGATGATGTGGGCTGGGAGAAAAGTTGGGTGGGTTTGTGTAACACTTCCAGACAGGGGGTACACCAATAGGGGATGGGTTGCAGGGTTCCATCCCAGATGCAATGTGTGTAATCACAAGTCCCTTGGAGTCCTCTCCTGTTTCCTGACTCCCAAGTGTGTTGCAGGGATGCTCCCAAATCCTGGGCCAAGATAATGGGGGCCCTTGTGTTTCCCCAAAGTTTCTCAGGTTCTCCTTTATTCTGGATTCCCTCCACACTCCCTCCTTGGAGTATCCCTTAAATTTCTCTAGTTTGTTCAGTTATGTGACTGAGTTGAGAATATTTTCTTGGTGACTGGTATTTTTAGCTTGTGCTGTTGTTTTCTCATGGGCTGTTGCCATTGTTGATGAAATGATCAGGACGCTTCTCATCATGTTTACACTTGAGGATCGGCAGGTTGTTTACATACTTCAGTTTTTTATTTCCTTGAACACACAAAAACTATTCAAGGTTCATTCTAATGTTAGGGAAAAGATGTTGGTCACATTTTGTCTCTTCTTCTTTTGCAAAAACTTGGTTAGAATTCCAAGGTTTATGCTAACAGCTGTGCTAACTTGGTTCTAATTCATTCAAAGGGCTACACAAATGCCCACCTTGCCCTCCTTTCCCCAGCTGGTTATAGTCTCATCGCATCCCAACAAGTCCAGCAGTCTGGTGACATCCAGGAGAGCTAAGAGCAGTGCGACAAGTTCTGGGGCAGCCTGTGCAATTAGGGCAGTAGACTGGAAAAGTGAAGTGCACAGTCACAACATAGATCAGTTTGAGAAAAAATGTGACCACTTCAGCTTCCCATGAGATGGGAGCAAGTCTTCTATTCTCACAACTCTTTCCCAGAAGCTAGACTCAGGGTTCCACAGCTGCACCAGGTCAGAGCTAGCCTGAAGAACAGGTAGCTAAATCCACAGTGGAAAATGACTGCAGAGCCTGTTGATGCTCTCAGGGCCCTGTTGCTAATTTTACTGGAGCTTGAAAGAGGAATGATAGCTTCCTAAAGTCCACACAAGAGAACGGGAGCAGACATACACTGTACCCTATATAGTCTAAAGCACTGTGGTCCCTGGTGAATCTGGTTTATGCTTCAACACATGAAACAACAACAAATCTAGGTATGAAGTAAACCATATTTGGAGATGCAGTTAATAAATCAAAGCTAATCACTCACTTCAGGAAACGTAATATATGAAAGCAAAATAATTCAACGTAAGATAGCAGGAAGTACAGTTTTCCATAATCAGTACTGAAGAAATTCCTATGGTGATCCTTTTAAAATCCAGAATGTTATACAAATATTTGTACTCCTGTGGAAAGTCTATTTTCTGAGAATGAAGATGCATCTCAAATAAAAATCCTAGCTAGTCACATGTTTTTTTAAAAAGA
The DNA here is from genome assembly GCA_035584735.1 of Pseudotriccus pelzelni. Lineage (NCBI taxonomy): Eukaryota > Metazoa > Chordata > Aves > Passeriformes > Tyrannidae > Pseudotriccus > Pseudotriccus pelzelni. Next base: position 74,698,980 of record JAWMRA010000078.1, read on the forward strand.
AAATAGTTTTATTATTGATGCATATACAGATGGAAGATATTTCCTATGTGGGGTCAGCATTGATAAGCATTCTATTCTTAAATGGGATCAAAACAGGAGTATGAACTTGTCCTACTTAGAGCAGCAGGGACCAGTTCCTCACTGTGTGGGTCTAACCCAAACTGTATTCTACACTCTCCATGACATTTCCCAGAAACTGTTAACAGTAAACCATTTGCAGCAGCTGCCCAGAGCACACCTGACCCCTCAGGCTGTAAGCTGGGTGTTAAGAGGCCTGTGAGACAGGAGGATGTTACTGTACTCACACCCACAAATCACAATCACCCGTTGTGGAACTCCCCAGTCTGGGAGAGGTGCTGGGTATTCCTGCCTGAACCTGAGTGTACGTCATCTTGGGGTCTTGGGACTTCTGGTACCACTCGTGGGATCCAGAGGAGGACCAGAAGCTTGATCAGACTGCGACCACCGCTCGCACCAACAGGTTCTTCCTCTCCTTTTGTTTTTGGACTCAGGGGGCCCACATGAGGCTCAGCACAGGGGCCAATGCACACCATTCTGTTCGTGCTCCAGGGCACTGGGTTATACATCTGGCTTTTTGTGGGTTAAAACAACTGTTCATCTGTATAATTGCATTTATTGTATTATTTTTATTAAATTATAATTGTGACATAATCTCTTTCGAGTTGGATTAATTTATCCTGCTGGTTCACCTTTAAACAAGCACAGAGCTTTAAACAAAAAGATTTTATTTTATTTTACATTTTCATTCACCACTGGAACAACTATTTTTTTATATTCTCAACAAATCTGCTCATATCCTCTATATGCATAAAATTCCATAAGGAAATGGTAAGGATTCACTATAACAGTGCAGTTATTTTACCTTCAGAGAAGTTATTTACTGTGATGATATTATCTAGGTCCTTCCCTCACCTATATCACTATTTTTGAAGAATGAATCGCTGTAAAACTTAACGTACGACTTGGTAATTCAGACTTAACATGTTGAGTGAAAGATTGAAGGTCAACAGCTACAACAGTACATAGGCATAAATTACTACTTAATAAATTCACCTCTAAGAGAATCTTATTGTAGGGCATAGGACTAGGAAGATGGAAATAAAAAGGCCCTTATTGGCATAAATTAGAATGATCACATTTCTTATAAGTGAATGGAGAATCCTGACCTTTTAAAACATCTGTGAGAGCATAGTGAAGCATTTTTGGCTCTAAATTATGATGACATGACTCTGGATTAACTTCAGAGTTACCCTGATGGAGTAGCAGAGTGCTCAATATAAATTCTGCTCCCTGAGTAGTTTCTGAAAAAAGATAAAGACCAGAAAATAGATAAAATGTTTGGAACTGTCTGAAATAACTGCTGCCTACATACCGACTGACATGTTTGACCCTTCTCTAGCATGCTTCAACAAAATTAAAAGCAAAATGAGATCTTATATTGTTATAAAAATAATATGATTAAAACCCCTTGACTTGTGAAAAGAGATTCAATTCAATAGTTTGAATTAATTTCATTACTTCCTGTGTCCATACTGACAATATATGTATAAGAACCATCAACTGTAGTTTTACATACAGGTTTTGTGAGTGTTGTGGCCTCTCCCTTTTCTGTTCTACTCCCTAGTATATACGTATCAAAGGGACTTGACCATGTATATAGCCTTGTTTTTAACTGAACTGTACTGAGACCAGTTAGATAATAAAAAAACTTATACACCAGCTTGACTTTGATAAGTAAGGCTGTCACTCCTTTTCTTTGAAGAAGAAGCAGAACATTCATAACAAAGGGTTGGTCTACGGCAATAGATTATGCTCCAGTATTGACTTATATCTATGTTGAAAACGCCTGAAAAGTGTAAGTGTCTGCTGCCTTCTTAGTTCCCTAGGCAAGGAAGAAACAGTATCTGTGAGAAGGGAAACAGATATATTCAGTGTTCATCTCTCCTTGAGCTTCTGAAGATGGTCTACAGCATTCCAAATGGAGGCCACTGTCTGAAAACTAAGTTATACCCAGGGTCTGAGTCCTGACCAACCAATGAACTTCTCTTATCAAAAAATGTTTTGTCCTTAGGCCTAGACTTGTTAAGAGACTTGCTTTACATTTCTAATACTTTAACAGCTGTGTGAGATTTAGACCTTCAAAAAGTGATTAAAATCTGGAATTGGTAGTCTTCTGATAATGAATCATCAGACTTGCTACAGGACTAAAATGGCTACAAATGTCCAACAGACTGAAGCGTGCACCACTAGAAGAATCTTTGCACCCTTGCAGCTCCAAGACTAGGTCCTCAGGCAGTATTCAGTTCTATATCCAGATACACAAGTTTAGGCATATACAATATAAGTCTTAGAAGGCCAGCTGCTTGTAAAGGATGCAGATCTCATCAACAATGGACTATGGGGAACTGTTGGTCTCACCCTATATTTGAATAGTTCTCTTTGCTTCATGGACTGCATTAACTACTTATTGCTGCTGGACTGTAGCAGGAGCTTAGACACACACAATTAGCTCACATGCAATTGTCTGTACTGTAGACACATGAACACAGATGACTGAATCTGGAGCACAATCCCAGCCACCATGTTTGTGTTAATATTGACCACTATATACAAAAAAGACAAAATTAATGTCCCAGGCAGAGTAGGCTAAGGCTAAGGAACAGATCAGATATTGAACCACTCTAGGTTTGAAACATGACAAGTTTTCATCTCTTTTGTGTAAACCAAAATTATTTCCTGAACAGTTACTGAGGTGGTATAGTTTTATTGACATACACAAGACATTTTAAGCACAAGAACTGTTAATATATTTTCTATTCTGTAGCAATGCTTAGACTGAACTTCCCCTCCTGTAATTTTTGACTTCTAAGATATTTTAGGTGTTCCATAAAAAAGAAACGTTACTAAAAAAAAAACTTGTATCAATGAAGTTGAGGATATTCTTTAACTATGAGAACAGAAACTATAGTTTAAATCTGTAACAATTACTGCAGCTTTGGAACTCGTAAAGTGATCTTAGTTGTTCTGTTTGAGACAACGAAGGATCTGTATAGCTGCCTGACATTTCTCATGGGACACATTTTGACTTTATTGTTTAAACTAATCAAAATATTATGTCCACCATCACTCATATATGAGGTTTCAACGGGAGGCTTTCAGCTAAGCACTGGCATAGTGTAAAAAGCACAGGTTTCAAAACACACAGTAGGACAAGAGATTATGTTCTTCAGATACAGAGCATGGAATGTGTCTATTTTGCTTAATTTTTGACTTTATCATTGTTTGGTGACATTCAGACATTACACAAATCTTTCCAGAGGCCCTGACTTTACATGCACAAGGGCATGTGTGTAACTATCTGAACCTCTTCCAATATTATATTGTGAAATTTTAAAAGAAGAATATTTATCTGCCCGGTATCTATTCTGGGACATTTAATTATCTGCTGTAATAGAAATTTCCAGTGTAACTTTGAGCAAAGCACTTGTTTCTATGCTTCAATGTGCTATCTGTAAAATGGAAATAATATTTCTTTCCTGCCAAGTAATTATAAGGCATCAAAACTGTGAAGCTGTCACACTGAGAATATTCTTACATGTCTGTTCTATAGCTACCTGACACTTCCCAGTGTAGAACACATTTTGCAGAAAAAAAAGTCATAATGCAAGAATGTACAGATATCTTTATATCTCAGCTAACTTCATCCTCTCAGGATTCATTTTTGATGGATTTTTAATGCAATTTCTCAAGTTTGATAACCTATTTTGAGAAAAGCCCAGACTTTGGTCTTTTGGTCTGTGTTGTCATTGAGGTTAAGAATTTAAGTGCAACTATGCAGATTTTTGAGGTGCAAAACCTCAGTACCCCCAAGAATTTGGAGTCTTGAAGAGGGCACAAGAGGAATGCATTTAGAACAGGATTTTACAGTTATTTCCTAGGCAACAAAATAATATTCCAGGTACTAGAATAGCACACAAGGATAGATTCAAATCTGCAAACACGTTTCACATTCAAGATTGCAAATAGGCATACTACAGCAGTCTATGCTGAAAGCCACTTAAGGATAGGGATGGAAAGATATACTGCAAGAAAATCAATTCCTGGTGAATATTCCTAGGCGATTTCTTGTTGTCATACCAACCCACACAGCTATCTTATTGCCTTCTGTACATCAAATCACACAACTGGTTTTTCCATTTACATCATTGGAAGTTCCCTCTTCTTGCTCCTCATCCTGTCTCTACAAGTGGCATCCAATGGCTTTCCTCCATCCAATGGCTCTGCTTTTCTCCTTTTTTTCTTTATCTTTGCTTCTATCTCTTTCACTTATTGTTTTATTCTCTTCCTGCTCCCACTCTTGAGCTGAGTTTATTGTTTGATGCTTCTCCAGCACACACTGTTGATGTAACCAAAAGCTAGACTTGAACGTATTCAGAGTTCAGCAGGGAATAATCCATATCAATAGAGGGGAATTTTTCTCAATTCTTGCATCCCTGAAATGCTTTATTTTTCAGTGAATCTGCAGCTTCTGTTTAGAGGGAGTATGAGCATTGGTGAATTAATTTACCACATTCTGAGAAATGAGATAGTCCATGTACTCACTTGATACTTACTTAATTTATCTAAGAAACTGAAAATTATATTTTATAATGAAAAATGTCAGACAGAGTTTGCAACAGGCATTATTTCCTGCACTGTTTTCTAAGATAAAGCAGTATGCAATACACACTTTATAACTTTCATTTTAGGCAATTTTACCCTGTTTGGCAAGTGGAGGTAGGAGTGTCAGCTTGCTGAGGACTGAGTATACAGCTTATAAGCACATGTTGTTGAATAGAGCTCCCAGGACTGCATGCAGGCACAAAGCAGTATAAAAAGTGCTTCTGTTTTGAGAGAGGAAAGCTAAAACAACCAGAAGATGCTACTGACAATAAGGATAAAAAGAATGGAATGCATACATGTGTATTTGTCTACAGTTTTTAAACTTCTATCTGTATTAACTCAATTTCATTTTTAATTGTCGATCAAAAAGAAAAAAAATTAAAATTTTTGCATGGAGAAATGTTATCAGGTTTGTGATAGTTCACCAAGAAAAAGTAATTCCAGATTTCAGCATTACATTTTATAGTAATATGTTGCTAAGAAACTGCTATTCAGTTGACCAAAATTTATGAAAATCTGTTTGTTTATTAAAAATTTTTATGAGGTACCCTGAAAAAGCTTGTGGGAAATTCATCAGAAAGTCTTTTCTTGTCTGGAAAATGGTGTTTAATAGTCTTTTCTCACTTCCTCTAGAGTAATGAAGCTTTCTTCTGTTTGACATAGTGTTGTCATCACTCAGTCAGGTTCTAATCAAAAAATATTTTCAAGATACAGCACTCCATTCAACCAAGACAAACTACCCTTGTTCATGCATTCATCACAGGCAATTGATTTCTCTTTATTCCAAACTTTCTTCTAATGACCTTCATCATATTTGGTGCAGCAAAGAAGCATAAGGCAGTCTGTTCATCAAGATTTTTTCCTTCTCTGTTTTTTCATTGTCAAACTGTCAGGTTTGTAACTTTGCTTACTGAAGTTCATGCATCACCTTATTTATCAGATTTATTTCTCACTCTTGTATTAGCTTTGTCTGGCAGTTTCATGCTCCCTCTCTGTTCCTTCCTCCAGGATCCTTGGTTCTGAGTTTAATCAGACATTTGTAGTACCTGCAATTTGGGAAATTTTCTATTCCCATAATATTAGGTGAAATTACTTGACTGAAGTAGAATCTCCTCAGAGGCATGTAGGTGACCCACATAGCAGTAATGAAACCATGCCATGGATAACAGAAGGCAGAATTTTGACCTCAGTTTTACTTGGTGTATAGGTCTGAGGCAAATATTAAGTGAGACAGTGCTAAGAAGAGCTTTTGTACAGAAGTCGGGAAGTGTACTTTCAGGACACACACCTTACATGGTACGAGGCAGCACATGCAGAGAAATTTGTAACAGAAATTTAATTTCCTGACAAAATTTTGACTTCAGTTCCAAATTTCATGTTACTGTACATATTTTTTTTCCCGAAAACAAAACAAAAATGCCATATGTGTTTGGGTAAATCATATTTCTATAGGGAAGCTGCTTATTTAAACATTTGTCAATGTGACTTCTATGCATAAATATACACCTGTACTCAAGTTTCAATAATTAGTGCAAAACTTGATCAAAAACACATTAAACAGAACTATTGTCTTTAACACTTAAGAAATTATTTTTGGCATAAGAAAGAAATACGACACTAAAAGACATCTAATAATTCTTTTCCCCTAAAGAGAAGGAAGGTGCACATATGGAAAATGTATCCTTTAAAGACATATCATTAAAGGCATGTATCATTTAAAAACATAGATGTGACATGGGCAGTTTGGGACAGTGAGATTGAGAGCATCCTCAGCAAATTTGCCCAACAATCCCAAGCTGTGTGGCGTGTTCAACATGTTGGAAGGAATGAATGCCATCCATAGTGAACTTGACAAGCTGGAAAGGTGGGCCTATATGAAACTCTTGAAGTTCAACAAGGGGAGTGCAAAGTCCTGCATGTGGGTCAGGGCAACCCCATGCACAGATCCAAGGCTGGGCAAATAACGGTTGAGAGCAGCTCTGAGGAAAAAGATTTGGGTGTGTGGGTTAACAAGAAGCTCAAGATGATGGGGCACGTATGTTTCTGGACCAGAAAGCCAGCTGTATCCTGGGATACATCAGAAGAACCAACAGGTCAAGAGAGGTGATTCTGCATCTCTATTCTCCATCTAGAGTATTGTGCTCAGTTCTTGTGCCTCTAAGAGATGGACATGGATCTCTTGGAGCAAGTCCAGAGGATGGCCGTGAAGATGATCAGAGGGCTGGAGGACATCTTCTGTCAAGACAGACTGAGAGAGTCAAGGGTGTTCATCCTGGAGAAGAGAAGGCTCCAAGGAGGCCTTAGAGCAGCCTTCCAGTACCTGAAGGTAGCACACAAGAAACTCAGAGATGGACTTTTTAAAAGCTCGTATAGTGACAGGATGAGAAAGAATGGCTTCAAAATGAAAAAGAGTAGGTTTAGGTTAGATGTAGTGAAGAAATTCTTTACCATTGGGGTGATGAAGTACTGGACCACGTTGCCCAGAGAAGTTGTGGATGTCCCATCCCCTGAAGTGTTCAAGGCCGGATTGAATGGGGCTTGGAGTAATCTAGTCTAGCAGAATACATGTCTGACCATGGCAGGGGTTTGGAACTAGATGGCCTTTAAGGTCTCTTCCAACTCAAACCATGCTATGATTCTGTTTCTGTGATATTAAGCCATGTCATCAGACTATGAAATTCTGCTCATTTTTGTTCTATGTCTGGAAACATAAATGTGTTCTTTCTATGTTTTTAATCAGAGTCGAAGTCTTTTTTTGCCATGCAGCAAAGAGGACCTTTAATGCTAATCTTTCTTAAACCATAGTATTGAAATCTTTTGAGAGTATTCCCGTCTAAGATTAAATGAAGTTTTAAAACTATAAACACTGATGTTCTCAGTAAGAAATCTAAGGATTTATAGTACAGCTGCAATGGTGTACCAGTGAGAGTGATTTCAATCCTAATTTACAACAATAACAATGTCAAAGTTATTATAAGGGTACCATTATTCTTCTACTTTTTTTGTCTATTGTAGTCAGAGATTCCATTTTACCTGCTCAGTAACTTCTTCAATCATTATTAGAAAAAATGATATTTTAAACTATTAATTTTGACCAGCTGAAAGAGTTTCTTTTTAACAACTTCCAATTACTCTTTATTCCACTCTCCAGCTGTAGAAGATAATGTATTAATTTCCTTTTATCCCCACTGATAGCAAGATTCTGTTTTACAGTGCTTAACATTTAGAGTGAACCATAATAGCAAAAATGGTGGAGATCCATTAAATTGTTCGATCTATTTCCATGAAAAAATATAATTTTTAGGAATAATATAAAATCACAGAATAATAGAATGGTTTGAGTCAGAAGAAGCCTTTAAAGATCATCTAGTTCAACCACCTACTACGGGCAGGAACACCTTTCGCCAGAAAAGTTGCTCAAAGCCCTATCCAGCCTGACTTTGAACACTTGCAGTGATGGGGTATCCACAGACTTCTCTGCTGTTTCATCACCTGTGTTGTAAAAACTGTCTTCCTTGTATCAAATCTAAATCTACTCTCTGTTTAAAGCCAGTCTTTTATCACCTTCCCATCTTTCATATGTTTCAACATGTTTTCCAGGAAGATCTGTTCCATGATCGGGCACGGAAGTAAGGATGATTGATCGATAGTTCCCAGGGACTTCCTTTTTACTCTTTCTAGAAACAAATGTAATGATGCATATTTTCAAAAGCCCTGTGAAGAGGCATGAACAAAAAGTTTAACTGATCATAATACACTTATCATCAACCTTAAATCTTTCTCATGTACTCAATTTTGAAATGTATTTTTGGATGTCTAATAAGGGTAATACATTTATAAAACAAAACAAACAAAAAAATCAAATTAAGCATCTGTTTACAGAAAACCTTCAATGATCAACTTTTTCATCATGTCAGCTTAATTTAGTTATGTTTTACATGCTTTTTCTCTGTCCTATAAGAATGATATGAATTATTAGATATGCTTTTCATGTCTCTGAGATTTCTTTTAATAGTCATCATGTTTCTATAGGTAGTTTTTATTAAATTCCCATCAACAGAATAGAATTTGCACCATGAATCACATACTCTGCTTGAACTTTGAGTCTAAAGTAACTAACATACTTGATGAAATCTATTTTATATGCAATGTTTGTCATAAAACATAATGCAATGTGACCAGTGAAATACAAGAAAATCATTCTACTCTGCCCATATTTATATTATGGCATTTGGAACTGAAATTCAGGAGTGGGCTGAACTTAGCAAATAAATTGTCTGATATCCAAATATTTCAACACAATCTGTTTAAATAAAATCACTGTTCTTCTTAACCAAAACCAGTTCTGCTTCAAAACAGTGAGGCAATCACTATTACTACCATTTTCTACATTTTAGTTTTTCAGCCCAGTCTCATCACTGTTCAGAAATACGTCTGAGCATTTCAGCAATTTGTGACCTGCTCTTAAAGAAAATGCTACACACATACATATATATATATATACATACATACATATGCATACGCATATTTGTATGCTTACGTTAATGAAGAAACCCTCTGGTATTCTTGAAATCGTGTGGGTCTCCTGAAAAGGCAGCCTTCTGTCCTTTATGCATCTACTATTGCCATCAAGAAACACATACTCTTCACTGTAAAAGTGAGGCATTTCAATGACAAATTTCAATTTATTTTTGATGGAGACAATTTATGTGATATCCTTCCTTTCCAGTCAAAACAAAGGGAATATATTATTTTTATATACAGCATTTAAACAGCCAATGAGTGTAGGGCTTAAAAATACAAGACTGATACTGATTTCTCATGGATTGAGAAGACAAACATTATACAAGTTTATAATGTAAAACAGCAGAGTTGAATTCTAGTCTTGGCAGCATAGTTATTTCAGTTTTCTTCACATCACAGAATAAAACATTCTGAATGAACTGTACTGAGACAATTTACATGTTTGTTTAAAGTTTAACACAAAAACTGGGCTGAGTTCCATTACAGGATTTGTATCTAAATCTACAGATACGAAGAGCAGTATATATAGATTTAACCAAAATAAAGTGCGCAATTAAAGATCCACCGGGTGTCAGGTTTTCATGTTTTCTAGAATATGGATGCTAAAAGGACAAACATTGGAAAGTGTAAAGTCTACCCTCTGAGCAACAGCTGTATCCTGAAAAATGGTTGTCAAGGTGACATCTGCAGCTCTGGCATGTAAACATATCCAATTATAAATTACTAAAATTCTGAAAAGTGTAGTTGGCAAAACATGAGGTAAAATACATTACTTATCGTTGTATACTAGCCATAAAGAAAGGAAAAATTGACAGATGAGTAAAATGCTTACTACAACTAATTAACATTCCTCTAGAATGCTTTCAAAATTAGTCACGCTGAATTCATTTTTTTTTAATGAAAGTAAAAAAGTTGGAAATGAAGGCTTACAGGTCATCTTCTACGGGGTTGTCTGCTAGCTCTTTGATTTTCTTAGGAACCAACAAATGAGTATTTCATAGTTTGCAAAGTGGTAGTAAAGCACTATCATACATGGATATTATACAGTCACGTCCTATTTTCTCCATCTGCTGAAGTTCTTTCCTTTCTTGAATCCTTTCATCTCTAAACAAATCCACATTGTGTTTTGACCTTCTAGTCGTTGGTCAGATAAAGGAAGTGTAGTGATGACTGCATGCAAAAGAAGTGCATGTTTTTCAGAGATTTTGGTGAACTGCTAGGGAAGTTCATGCAAGGCAACTACTTTGCACAATCTATAGAAAATAGTTGTCTTGTCAATTGAGGGCTTGATATTTCTACTTCCATTCAAGTAATGAGAAGCAAATGATTATTGTAGAACTTTGATAAGCTGCATTGCCATATTTTTTACACTATTGCAATTGAACAGACATTCACAAATTATACTGTGATAAACAGCTAAAGAATCAATACATGGCTATTCTTTGTTACAGTATCTCAAATGGGAATACCAGCTGTATTACTTCATAGCCAAATAGTGAGCTATTAGAAAATGTGTGTTTAAAGACATGACCGTGGCATAAAACTATAATCAGGAATTATTCAACAGGCCTGATTTGCCCCTGTTCAGTGTCCACAGATAAGCAAAATAAATCTAAAACACAAACAGGGATAATAGAATTACAGAATCCCCTCAGTCTCCTCTTCTCCAGGCTGAAAAAACTAAGTGACCTCATCCTGTCCTCATACAGCTTCCCCTCAAGGCCCTTCATCATCTTCGTTGGCCTCCTTTGGACACTCTCTAACAGCTTAAAATCTTTCTTATACTGTAGTGCCTCAAAGTGCACACAATATTCAAGGTGAGGCCACACCAGTGCAATCCCCTCTCTTGACCAGGGGGCAATGCTTTGCCTGATGCCCCCCAGGGTACAGTGGGCCCTCCTGGCTGCCAGGGCTTTGGTCATATTCCATTGACCAGGACCCCCAAGTCCCGCTCCATGGCACTGCTTTCCACCGTCTCATTCCCCAGTCTGTACACACAGCCAGGATTTTCCCATCCCAGGTACAGAATCTGTCACTTGTTCTTGTTAAACTTCGTACAGTTGGTGATCGCCCATCTCCCTAATTTGTCAGGGTGTCTCTGCAGACCTGTCTGTCCTTGAGAAAGCTGAGAACTCCTTACAGTTTTGTGTCATCAGCAAGCTTATTTAGTATTCTTCTGAGTCTTGTCTCCAAGTTGTTAATGAAGATGAAGAGAACTTGGCCAGGGATGAGGCCCTGTGGAACCCCACTAGTGACTGTATGACAGTGAATGGATGTTACCACATTCACTATAACTCTTTGTGTCCGGCCTGTGAGCCAGTTGCTTACTTCTCACATAACACAGTTATCAGCTGTATGCTGGACATTTTGTCCAGAAGGGCACTGTGAGAGATAGTATCAAAAACTTTGCTGAAGTCCAAAAATATTACATCAACTGACTTCCTTTGATCAGCTAGGTGGGCTACCCTGTCATTGAAGGAAATCAGGTTTGACAAGCAGGACTTTCTCCTCATGAAGCCGTGCTGGCTGTGATCAATGACTGTGTTGTCGCCCAGGTATTCTTGAATACTTCCCAGAACAATATTTTCCATTATTTTACCAGGCATTGAAGTGAGACTGACAGGTCTGTAGTTTCAAGGGTCCCCCTTCTTGCCCTTCTTGGAAATTGGGACAATGTTTGCGAGCTTCCAGTCAACTGAGACCTCTCCAGATTCCCAAGATCACTCAAAAATCATCAAGAGAGGCCTTTGCAATGACATCCATCTTCTTGACGATTCTTGGATGAATCCCATCATGACACTATAGATTTCTAGGGATCCAGCTGGAGCAACAGGTCCCACGTAATTTCAGGGTCAATTGGGATCATTCTCTCAGTCAAGGTCCTCCAGCTCAGGGAACTGAGACCCTGCTAGTCCATTATCAGTCAGTTTACAGGGTCTGTCTGAGATCTCATGAATCTCTGACATTTTGCCAGTACAGCAATATACTTCAGTCAGGATTTGAAATCAGTCCCTGAGTAGCACAACCCACTGTGTCAAAGTAGTTATTTTTAATGAGTTTATGTATTTGTATTGTGCCAGCTATTCCTTGTCATGCTATTGGATTGTTAATACAATAGGAGAGAAGTTATTAATCTTGGTAATAAAATGTTTGAATACAGAATGTGCAAAGTTACTTATAGCAGAAACATACAGAAGTTAATGGGCCAAATTTAGCACTGGCTTAATGCCACTCAAATCACTGGAAATAAACCAGGTCTCAGTCTGAGTTAATGACTTTTGTACTATACTAGTGAATTTCTGTCATACATCCAACTTGGTATAATTTATTGTATTTTAAACAACAAATGGCGTTACATTCTGAGTGCACTGGTGGTTATTTTCCCAGCTATTCATATAAAAGTCATTGAGATGATACTGAAGTACATGTACACGGTAACAAAGCAAATATCTAGTGAGAAAGAAAAGGGTATTGTTTATTGAACTATCAATTATAATGAATAGGAACCAATAAAAACCAAGATAACCACACTGATTCTGTGAAAAACTAATTTGTTAATGAAGTTAAAAAAACCCATACACAACTAAACCTTAGAGAAATGGAGCATAACTTTTACCAAACATGGCCAGTTTGTAAAGAATTAATGATCACAAGCTCAACCTTTACTGTCGTAAATAGTGACACATTAGGGGAGCACTTTACATGAAGTTACCTCACCAATTAAGAAATGGCAGTTTCTAAGGAGCAAAACTCCTGCTTAATTACTCAATAAACAGGCATGAAAATCTTTCAAGTGGACTAAACAGTTAGTGAGCAATCACCTTTTGTGACAAGAGCTGTCTAGATTTTAGAGAATAAAAGAAAATTTCCTGTCTATTCTGTTAGAGGAAAAATATTATGTGATCTACTTTTTCTTACCTTAATTGTCAATTTTTCCTTCTCTGGACAACCTGTTCCACTGTCTTACCACTCTAAAAAAAAAAAAATTCTTCCTATATTTAATATAAATGTACTCTCTTTCTATTTAAACGCATTGCCCCCTGTGTTGTCTCTTGTCGCTAAAAAAGCTTCATCTGTCTTTTTTATAATCCCCCTTTAAGTATTCAAAGACCGAAATAAGGTCTTCCTGAAGACTTCTTTTCTCCAGGCTGAGCAACCCCAGTCCTCTGAGCCTTTCTTCATAGTAGAGGTGCTCCAGCCCTGCATTCATTTTTGTGTCCCTCCTTTGAACCTGCTCTAGCAGGTCTTTGTCTGCCGTTTGTACTGTGGATCCCAGAGCTGGGCACATTACTTCAGTTGACATTTCATGAGGTGGAATAGAGGAGGCGAATTGTCCTTCTTGATCTGCTCACCACAGTTCTTTTATGTAGCCTAGGACACCATTGGTTTTCATCTCCCAATTTCCTCAAGTCCTTCTCTGTAGGGCTACTCTTAATCAGTTCTTCACCTAATCTGTATGGATATTGGTAATTGCTTGACTCAAGGTCAGGACCTTGAAACTGGCGTTGTTGAACTTCATAAGGTCTACATCAGCCTACTCCTCAAACCTGTCAAGGATTCCTCTGGACAGCATCCCTTCCCTCAAGTGAATCAACTGCACCACTCAACTTGTGTCACCTGCAAACTTGCTGAGGGTGCACTCCATTTCACTATCTATGCCACTGATAAAAATATCTAATAGTATTGGTCCCAGTATACACCTCGAGGGACACCCTTCACTACTTGGACATTGAGACATTGCCTGTAACTCTTCGGATGTAGCCATCCAGCTAATTTCTTATCAAACAGTTCTTCAAAACCATATCTCCAATTTAAAGGCAAGAATTTTGTGTGGGACTGTATGAGTGGCCTTACAGAAGCCCAAGTAGATTGTATTTGTAGCTCTTCCTGTGTCCAGGGATGCAGTCACTCCATTGTTGAAGGCCACGATTACTCAGGCATGATTTGCCCTTTGTGAAAACATCTTGGCTGTCTCTAATCACCTACCTATCTTCCATGCACTTCAACATGTCTTCCAGGATGATTTGTTCCATGATGTTACTGGGTCCAAAGGTGAGCCGTGCTGGTTGGCAGTTCCCAGGATTCTCCTTATCATCCTTTTTAAAAAATGGGTGCAATGTTTCACTGTCTCCAGTCACTGAGGACTTCACATGACTGTCATGATTTTTCAGAAGTCATTCAGTGTGCTTTTATGCATTCTGGAGTTTTGCAAGCACACATATTCAAATGATGCTCATGGAATTTGAAGCAGAAAATGTGAGAATCATTGTTCTTTTACATTGTCTTTTAGATGGTGTGTTCAGTTATTAGCATTTTATCATAGATAATAAAATTTTTGAAAAAAGTTTTTATATATGAAAGGAATTCACATGTTGTGTCCTCTTTATTGGCATGTTCATGGTCAATGTCATCAAATATGCAAACACACTCATAAACAAAGCTATTTCTTTGCTTCATAGAACAAAACAATTACACTGGCAATAAATACAGCCAATGACCCTTTATATTGTGAAGAAGCAGCTCTGTTTTTTTCAGGGCTGTCAATCTAAATCTCCTTATTAATGCTGTTTCCATATAGTCAATTCTTAATTCAGCTCCACCTCATTTCACCTACTCTTTGAAACTCAATTTAATGGAATTTTTATGAATATATTTTTTATCTTCTAAAAAATAAATTTTATGTTCTCTTTATCTGTTCAGTGAGAAATTCCACGTAAGTTGAAAGTGCATTTCAGGGAAGACGCAGCTTCCATCAAGCGTCAGATAGGACAAAGTTAAATTACATATAAAATTACAGCGCAATGATTTCAGATTTGAAATCCATTATTGTCTTAGATGTCCTTTATAAAGACATTCTCAAATACATGAAAAGCTATCCATTTTATTTTTATTTTACATAACCAGCTTCATTACTCAAAGGAACAGATTCCTGTGGCACTGAACTGCAATATGTTGCATAGCTATCTGCTTTTGCAGGAAAAGTGTGAGGGTTAATGCATTTTTAAAAAGAATTCCTGCCCAATGGATACACTTGTCTATACCATCCCTCTTCCACCCATCAGAGATTCTCTGCAGTGTGGCACATCTTATTTCCCAGCTTCTGCCTATGCTAAACATATTTATAGATATAGCTCTCTTGGGAGTTTCCTTTCATGATATTTTGTTTGGGTTATTTCCTTTCTTAAAAACAAAATTTTAAAAAAAGCCAACAAAAACAACCACGCAAAATCAAAACCACATCACAACACATTTTTGAGCATATAGCATCATGTCATACATCACTATCCCTTCAGCATCAGATGTCTTGGGAAAACAAGCAAAGGATTTTTTCTGGAAGACTTAATGTCAGGGACATAACTGAAAGATTAGATCCAAAGGCTTATAAGTATAATAAATACAGTAATTACATTTAATAAATAGTTATTGAGGTAGTCATTTTTTCTGGTGAGAAATTCAAAGATGTAATCCATAGTCAGGGTTCATGGTGCCATGTAAATCCTTTCTTTGCTTGTGTACCTAGATAATAAGTTTGTTTCTCTCCACACTGGGAAGTCCTACTCATTAAATTATTCATGGTCCAATTCAGATTCTTCCTCTAGGAAATTCTTAGTGCCACTCTTTAATCTTAATCCCAGCCATTTGCCTCCTACCCATTAAAAATATAGGTATGGAGTTTCATGCGTTCTATGCTTCTGTTGTGTCAATGAATTTAGGCTTTGAATACAGATACAGTTGCATTTAGTAGTTCTTTTAGCAGTTAAATTATTTATATGCTATAAAGTTGTGTAGAAACTGGGGAATGAGATACTGGAAAACAGTGCCACAGAAAGGGACCTGGGGGCCCTGGTCGACAGCAAGTTGAACATGAATCAGCAGTGCCCTGGCAGCCAGGAGGGCTGCCAGGATGTCCTGGGGGGCATCAGGCAAAGCATCACCAGCCACTCGAGGGAGATTGTTCTGCTCTGCTCTGGCGCAACATCACCTTGAATATTGTGTGCAGTTTTGGGCACAATATAAAAATGATATAAAACTACTGAGAGCACCCGAAGGAGGGCTACGAAGATGGTGAAAGATCTATGTGGGACTTCATAAGTGGAGTGGCTGAGGTCATTTGGACTGTTCAGCCTGGAGAATAGAGGAGAGAGACGGGAGCCCTCATTGCAGTCTACAGCTTCCTCATGAGGGGAAGCAGAGGAGCAGACACTGATCTGCTTGTGGTGACCAGTGACAGGACCTGAGGGAATGGCATGAAGCTGAATCAGGTGTGGTTCAGGCTGGATATTAGAAAAGGTTTTTCATCCAGAGGGTGTTAGGACACTGGAACAGGCTCCCCGGGGAAGTGGTCACAGCACCGAGCCTGACAGAGTTCGAGAAGCACACTAAACTGCCACTGCACTTCATTTATAATGGGTATTACATAAGTTAACATAATGCAGCTATTATCTGCCTTTTTTGGAGTGTGACCAGTTTTACATAGAAAACAGACATTATTATGATCAGTTTCAAAATACGTTAACTAACACATTCTTATGAACTAATATTTTTTCTATTAATTGTTTCCATGTTACAATGCCTTTCTTAAAATGCTTGGAAAACACACATTGAAAAAATATTTGAAGATAAAGTCCTTGGTTTACTACTGCATTTGCTCTTAATTCTCTGTCCATATTCCAATTGAATCCAGTGGTCCTGACAAAATGTACACTTGTCTTATAGGAAAGAAGTCATACATCTGTTCACAAAAGAGATAAAGACAAAAGGGAATGATAGAACATTGTAAGTCTTGCCAATTCATATGAGGCATTAGTGGGATCATCTTTAAAGAGCAGATGATCATACCAGCTTAGTCTTATTTAATCCCTTGAAAAGTCAGGATTTGGAAATACTCACATTCAAGTCTTTTCACTAAAGTCTGATCACAGACAGCAGATAGTTTCAGTCATTAATGACTTGGCTTGGTTTAAAAACAAGTTCCAGATAACAAAATCACTTCAAAGCTACATGGTAAAAAGCATGTATCTCAGTACAAAAGTTAAGTCTATATTTAAAGGTCCTCATTCTTATTTAAGCCTCTACTAACTATTAATAAACTTAATAGAAACTCCAAAATAATACTATGTTTTACTTATCAGTGTCTACAGTTCTTTATTAATTTCAATGGGACAGTTGAGGAAAATAGACTCATTGTTCTTGATATAATTGAAGCAAGCAAATAAGAAGCATTTTTCAAGGATCTTGGTTAACCTACATTACTAGAGGTATTTACATTTTAAACAGACTTGAGGATCCCAAGTTTCAAAAACTAATCTTGTCTAACAAAAAAAGATCTTTTTTTTTTTAAACACTTATGTTTATAAACCATGTCCTTTTTTTCCTTCTATGCAGTGAATTCTTTAAAATTATCTGCATGTTTCTTGCATCACTGGATATAATTTTTAAGTTAGATAATTTAAGCACTATCCAGTCTTACTTGCTCATAAAACTATCCTAAGCATATTAAAGCATAACCATATAAAAATTACTTATCTAAAATTAATGTCAAAGTAGTTTTGTTTAATGCTCATGTCCTTACATACACATAAAAGGAAGACTGAGCTCTCCCAGAAGACTATGAACTCATTGCACTTCTCTGAAATACAAACACACACACATGTATACAAGGCACAGATAGTAAGAGCTGTCAACTTCCATTCACTAATTTAAAAGCTGTTGGCTTCCAGTCATTAATTTAACAATTATGTCAATTACTATCTCTAAAGGACTGCATCCAGCACTTCCATCTCAATTGAAGAGGCAGTGGTTTAATTTTTTAACTGTTGTGCCTTTTACCTAAGTGAGCAACTTTAATATCATAAAGTCTTTTGTTTCAGTGAGACAGTTACTTTTCTGCTAGAGACACAACAGCTTTGTCTTATTCTTTCCCTACTTTTACCAATTATGTTTATATTCTTCATGCTTCTACAGCTACAAAGTTCATCCCATATAGACTGTACTTGACCCCTTTGAAAAGTCTGCCCTTGATATGAGGAGACTGACTCATGCTCTTGAGTTAGGTATGTCTTGTAAAACAACTAGAGATTACCCAGTTTCCAGTAGTTTTATATTGGAATTATTACTGTTCCTTATGGAATTAGTACTGTTCCTTATGTGTTTCGCATACCCTGCTTGGTGCTGTAGAAGATAAGCCAATGCCCCACAGAGTTCAGCTGCCTAGTGTTTATCTCTTATATTGGGTAGCCCTTGTCTGTTTAGTTACATCAGAATGGATAAATTATTGCAGATGCAAACAGGAATGAAGGTGAAGTTTCACTATTTGTCGTCATAGCTACATGTGGAGAACTAGTAATTCTCATCTTTGGCCTTGCTGCTTTCCAACAAATTTTTTCATTAACTCAAATGTATTACTTGACAATTTCTCTTACATTATAGACTACAGATTCACATTTGTATGAAAAAGCACTATAAAAAGATGTCAGTATTTGCTGTGAAATTATTTTAGTTAGTTACATATTGCTTTGAATTATTTCATTGAGAAGGAAAATTTCATAAGATTTCATAAGAGTTTCTTAACTAAAATTTGCGGAGAAGAAAACTTTTGGTTTCAAACACATGTGAGAGGTATAAACAGACATTTTGCATTTCCCTGTGGATATTAACAATACTTCCTTAATCAGAAAGTTGTATACTTCATGAAGATTTAAAAAAACCCAGCTATTAAATTAAAAAATTTGAAAATCTGGAAGTTTCCAAATGTTCCTATCAATTATCAGACTCACAATATGTGCAGTTTTAAAGTCTACCATAGAGTTTGTATAGTTTTACTGTAAAGTACATTTTAATTCTAAATGATTCATCCTTTATCGTAAGTAAGAATCAAATCTCTTCTGTGTTGGCAGATACTAGGCTCCTTACTCTGGCTTATGAAATACTTGAATCAGAGCTATAGGAAAAGCTAATAAGAAATTACACGTTTTTCCCAAGAACAATTCAGGGCTGGAGCAGTGATGACATGATTGAAACTTTCCAGGAAAAAAAAATTGTTCTATTTTTAGACGGAAAGGAGTTGCATTCTTTATACAGTCATCTACAAATCTGTATCTAAAACTTGGCAATTAGAACTCTTATTTCTCTCAAGGTGTTTTTTTTTCTGACAACTGATAATTGGAAATGAATATTAAGTAAAAAAGAAAGAAAAAAATCTCATCACGCAAGCTCATACCACTGACAGTAACATTCTGACACAGATACGAATGATATTTAAGTTGGCATGATTGATGCACAGTAACAACTTCAGAAACTATTAATGATAATGGTAAATGGTAAATGACAAATGAAAAGGTAGAATCATTTACCTGCACCACAATTTAGATTAATTTAATATCAATGAACATTGCAGTTCATTTAATGCATGTTTTCCTTGCTGATGAGCTATCAAGGCAGGCAAGCTACTAAGTATGTAAATCCTTGTCCTCTTTTAATACATGCATAAAGAAATAATAGACATAAATATTGTAGAAATGCACATTACTTTAGATACCTTTAGTAAATAAACATGATTGACATAATCCTATGTTTTCTGTTGAAAGTTGGCATTTGTTTGCACACCACACAACCACACATCTGAAACATACTTTTTGTCAGAGGGTGGCCATTCATTATATCCAAATCACTTCCATCCAGCTGGGCAAACTACCACTACATTACACAGAACTTCTCTGATTGTCAGCTGGAGACACATGACATGTACCTTGCAGTTCATTTACGGTATGTCCTACAAGAAAAAAAAGGATATTAATTTTCTTTTTCGGTTTAAAAAAAAAGAAAAAAAAGAAGAAACTTTTAAAAGGAGTCTGTCACATGGCCCAAATAGATTCCTAGAATGAACCCCTATTGAATTAATTCAGTATTGGTGTTTTGGTTTGTTCTTTTTATTATTTGGTTTCGTTTTGTAGTTGTTGGTTTTTTGGTTTTGGGTTTTTGCTTGTTTGCTTGTTTGTTTTGGTTTTTTAAATATTTTATGGAATTTTTTTTAAATGTAAAAATTGTTAGTTGGTTAGAGAAGCCTACACGGTAGTTTCAACATGCCAGCAGATATATTTGTTTAAATACAGTTTAAATGTTAGCATGTTATCTACAAAATTAATTTTTTCTATGGAAACAAAAATGTTTTAGTGGGTTTTGGCGTTCTTTGTTCTTTAAAATAGATCATTATTACCTTTTTTTTCTCTGTGACAGTTTTCATTGAACAGCTCCTTAACTCTTTTTTTTAGGAGTACTATAACAAGAAAGCATCTGTGAAAGCGAGCTCTCTGTTTTGCAGAGGAACCATTCAACCATTCAACTTCATTGGTGGGGCTCTGAACATTTAATTTGCCAGTTAAGTTTGATGACACTAGAAGACATTGCAAATTGAAGTGATAAAGTCTTTAAAATTCTGACTGCTTTTTCAAGTTTTAAAATTTATGGAAATAAAAAGGCAAACCCGCAACAATAAGTCAAACACATGAACTGCTCTGGTTCCTCGAGTTGCAAAATCATTTCATTGAATGAAAGAACCTGGAGTGGTAGCTTTAATGGTTCCAGAGAATCTGTAAAAGATTTATTGCTCTTTTTACCCCTTTAGGCAGTAAAAGTTTGTGGTCACCACATTTGCATAGTTTGCTGCTTTTTGTTCTAATTACTTTTGCTCCAAAAAGACTGGATGTTCTGAGGTATTTATCTTCATGAGGACATGCGTTCTGGATTTAAATAGTGCAGCATGGTCTCACTGGCAGTCTCGAAAAAGAGAAAAAAACTCTTTGATAACCTTATACACAGGAGGAAGCCACAAAACTGCTAGGTTTCCAGGATACATCCAGGATACAGGTTACTTCATGAGTCATGGTTCTGGTTCCAAAGGGAATGCTGTCAAAAACTTGACAGGTGTCTGTTTCTGAGTCCTTGGAAGGGTCAGAAAGTGAAGTCATTGTCAGTTACAACAGCAGGGCATCAAGATACCACCAATGTGTTCAAAGCTCTCTTCATCTGGTAAATGGCTGAGAGTGGCATGACCTGTAGCCCTGCCTACAGCCCCTAAGATTTATAGAATATGTCATGATTTTTGCAGTCCCTAAATGCTGCTGTGATGCAACAGCTACTTGAGGGCAAGGTAAGAGTTTGCCTCTCTGAATGACACATTGTTGAGCTCAGATTTCATTATAGTGGTGATCTGTGGCCCTTCACGCCTTGTCGCCACGACTGGCAGAGGATCCCAGGTATAAGATGGAAAAATCTTCTTTTACGCAAAAACAGAAAAAAGCATTTTTTTATGTGATGTTTCACATTGGGTCATAACTTTTTTGTCCTAGAAAAAAGACTAGCTACACAAAGAAACTGAAATTTCAGGTGCTTTCTTCATAGATTTAGTTGTCTTCTGGTTTGATTTTTGTATGTAATACGAACACACTTCATTAACTCAGCTATTGCAGAAGACTGGTAAGGAAGACAATTAGTCTTTTATTACTGCAGTAAGTAGTGAATTCTAGAGAGACTCTCTAGGTGATAAGCAAGCGCACAGAAAATGTGGTACATGTCTAACTTTCACCTCTATGTTTCTGAATCTTCTTACACTTAGTGAAGTATGTTGTTGTACTGTACTGTTATACAAGTTTATGGGGAGAGGTCTGCAAAATCTGAATCACAGAATCACACCTAGTAGCTTTATGTGTGGATTAATTAATTCTAATTGCCAAGAGTCTTGAGGAGTAGATATTAGTAAAAACCAGAAACAACTGAATGACCACAGAAAAGATGTAACTTCTGTCATTGGCTGTTTTCTGTGCTCACGGGTACATGTAAGAAAAAAGTTCCTAATATTTCATTGGGGAATCAAGATGTGTACAAAACTCGGCTTCTCAGAGCACTTAAAACTAACTTGTCTTGCTGGTGATGTCTGTGACAACTAATTCGGCTGACACAGAAGTCTGGAAAAAGGACTATATTATCTGTGAACATAAAATCCCTGTGGCTCCCTAGAACAAGGCAGTATTATTAATGTGAAACTTTTTTGTCTGACAGGAAGCACAGATAATTTTCTTCGGGGCTACGAACTGACATGACACTTAGAGTACATTACTTTCAACAACTGATATCTTTTTCAGCACCATTAAGAGAAACTTCTCATCTCTTAGATGCCCGTTAGAGTTACTTTGTTCCAACTGTGGCAGATGTCTCTTTTCTCCTTAGTACTGTCCTTAAGGAAGTCATCCAACATGCAATAAATTCCCCATAGTTTTTTGCATTTCTAAGCACTGCAGCAATCAACAAGTATATGGTCAGTCTGGTTAACAGCAAAGTAAGTTCTGCATATCATTCTGTGAACATTGCTATGTTCAAGAATGGTGATATATCAGTGCATTTTAGGAAGATACATTCCTTTTGCATTTAATACTTCAGTCTCCAAGGGTATCTGCAGTCATGATGGGGTGACTAACTGCTTGACACATTTTTGGTAAGTGTAAACTTATGGACAAAGCTGATACTTTTGCATATGCTTTTTATCCCTAGAAAACAGATTGACCACTAGTGGATTCAGAAGGGCTGTTGCCTATTATTTGACATAACATTTGTTGTGAAAAGAGTGTTTTGAGGTTACTCAAAAAAACCCCAGTGAAATACCACTACTTTGATTGTTTTCTCATTTACCAGGTGAGGGGTGGGGGATGCACTACCACACCTTCTTCCACTTTTTTTTTTTTTTACTTAATTGCCTTTTTCCCTACTATAAAATAGTGAAACTTTACTAGCTGTAAAAGATTCAGTTCCTAACCATCTTCTGTACTACTTGCCTGAGTACCCAGTGCTCTCTCGCTGTTGTTCTACTCAAGAGTGAACTTGACTTGTATGAGTGTAAAAGCATTTAGTTTCCGCAGCTTTCCAGAGTATATGCATATTAACATTTGTGTTTTTCCAATACTTAGCAGCTCTGATTATTAAAAATTGAAGATGAATAGTCCTGTGATTCATTCTGCAATATTGGCAAACAGTAGATTTTCTTCAGACTCAGCCTGGGGAACTCTACTGCCTTAATAGTTGGTGGTTTTTCCAAAATGGAATAGTGGGACAATGTAAAATCTCTTCCAAAACTGTATTCTACTGAATGTTAAAGGATCTGAATTTTATAGCTCTAAATGTTGTGCATTAGAAAAGTTCAGTTAACCCACCCTTTATCATTCTTTCAGATGTCAAGTTTAAATAACAGCTCTCTGACTTGTTTATGAAACAGCAAATGTACATACCCTATATGACACTAAAACAAGACTGGGTTATACCTCTGAAACACTGAATTTCTCAACATATTTTGTATGCATGCATGGGTTTGTGATAGAACAGACTGGAAAAAGAAAAGAATTCAGAATACAAAACTAAAATAAAATAGCCTTTCATTTAGATTATGGCCTATAACTTTTCCATCTTCTACAAAATAGTTGACATTCTATTTATAGTAATAAATACATAATTTCTAACAAAAGTTACACAAAACTCAGCCAGAATTACTAATTCAACCACCAACCTGCCAGAGAGCAACAACAGATTATTGAACTTAGTTTTCTTTCTTTCTTATTATTTATGATTGATTCAATGTCTAGAAAATGGTTTCACTTTCTGTTACTAAAACATCTTCAGAATGGTTAACAAAAACAATATGTTATGACTTGAGTCAAACACCATCTGAAAATTGTTAATGTAATTCGTTTCCTGAAGACATAATTTTCCTGATATACCTGTAGAAGCCCCTCCTCTTACCATTCATGTCCTTTGCCAGATTTATACCCAGATGGGCTTTGACTTTCTAGACCTATCCATCAGATTTTGAAAGTGCCTTTATATTCCTTCTGGATCACCAGATGCTTCTTCCAGCTGATTTACGATTTCATTTTCATATGTGAGCCCCATGCGCATTCGTGCAAGCCTTGAGTCATCTTAGCTTGATTTTCTTTTTCCCAGGATGTACTATTATTGAGTCTGGAGCAGAAAACCTTGAAAATCCACTGATTCTTCTGGGCACCTCTTCTCTCCTCAACTGTATGCCATGAGATTCTTCCAGGCAGGTCTCCAAAGAGGGCTAAGTTTACTCACACAAAGCTCAAGGCTGTGATCTTGCTTTATGTTTTCCAGCCCCACTTCCCCACTCTACCCCAGGATTTTAAATTCCAGCATCTCATAAACACGTCAGCCAAGGCTGCTCCAACCTTCTGATTTCCCACTAGTATTTTTCTATTTTTTTTTTTAATATCAAGCCCTGAAGAGTATATCTTATCATCTACAGCCCAATCATCTGTGCCAGGATGTTGTCATTGGCGTACCCTCCACAACACTACCCATTTTGTTCTGCCCACTAACCCTGAACTCTTAAGTGGCTCATCATCCCGCCCAAGGCAGAGCTCCATGCATTCCTGCTGCTCTTCCGCATAAGAGTAACTCCACATTCTCACTTTGCCGTCCTGTCCTTTCTAAAGAATACTACATCCACTCAGTGCAGCACTCCAGTTGTGTGTCCTATCCTACCACATCTTTTACATCTCAAAGAAACCACCACACCAAGGATTTCTTGGAAAAGCTGCTGCAATGCTACCTTAATTGAAATTGACTTGTAGATGTACAGATATAACTGTTGACAGAGAAGCACCAATAGGAAGACCTGTTGAAGTATCTCTTCATTCCTCCCATCACTACCCAAATGCTTTTGGAAATGGGTTTGTTGTTGCTGCTTGTTTGTTTGTTTGTTTTTCCTAGAAAAAGGCAGGATATTATCCCTGTGGATCTCCAAATGACCATTTCATGTGAAGGTAGGTTATATGGGTGGGAATACCTGTGTTCAGCCCTGTGAGTAAAAAGACTCCTTTTCCCCCTTAATTGTCCATGAGAAAAAGGATGCAGGTTCATCAGAAGAATGACCTGTCCATAGAGAAAAGGGGTCAATTTCAGCAAAAGGAATTGCAAAGAGAGAATATTTTTTTTCACCAGGTTCTGAAAGGCGATTTTTACTTTCAGAATTTTTCATAGGGTATAAGAATTTACCCAGAACTATTTGAAATCTCTCAATATCCCTTTTACTGAAAGGGGAAAAAAAAAGGAAACAAATTTATTTGTACAAAATAGTAATAAAATATATCAAACTCTAATGAAATGTGAAATTCTAACAATCAAAAGTAAGCTCTATTTCCTTAGTGTTTTTTCAAAGCATTTTGACAAGGCTGGTGTCATGGGTTTGCAAAAGTCCCCCTCCTTGGGGATTGAAAATAGTTTGTCCGGATGAATTTCCGGATAAAAGCCAA
>JAWMRA010000078.1:74725984-74740128 GCA_035584735.1 Pseudotriccus pelzelni
CTGCATAAACTTCTCTCACCCTAGAGTAATTTGTGGGGGGTGTGGTAAAAATTGTCCCCTAGGCAAACCCATGACAGCTGGTTTTAGTGAATCAGTCATTTCCTCAAATCTATTTCTTCTTTTTTGACTTAGTTCCCTCTATTTGTTTTTCCTATTCATTGCTCTCCTTCTCTGCACCTTATGTCCATATGAAAGTTCTAAAATGCTTGCATTTATAAAAAATATTTATTCATTATTAAAAATTAATTTAAAGAATATTTTGTATCCTCTGTATCACTTATTACTTTTTTTCCCCTGAGGATTTTATCATAGCCTGTATATTCTAATAATCTACACATCCTATCTGAGGGCCTTTGTGGGGAAAGTTTGGTTTATTTTACTGGTAAAAATTACGCAGATTTAAACTAATAATTTATTATGCATTAGCAACAGAAAAATAGACATAGCAATTTCTTTTCTAGCCAAGCATAATTGGAAAGTCTTGTTGCAGTGCTGAAGAAATTCAGACTATAAAATCCCACAGTTAAATCAGTTTAGTTGGCAAAACATCCCACATCTGAGATCTCCTGAAATCCATATCCTCTGAATATGACAAGAAAGTGTTGGCAAATTACTGTCCATAAAGCACTGACAAATTTCTGTCCCATTTATTCTATGGCATATCCATTACCTTTTCCCTTGCCTCTTCTCTTTGTAGAGTTTGATGTTCTTTAGCATGCCTAACATAAATTTCCTGTCACTAGGAGCAAAGGCTGATTATTTATACTTACCTGTAAAGTACCGTATGACACTGAATATAGAAAAAGAGTTTTAGCAACTTCATTTGGACTAAAAACTTTTTTTCTGTATGTTTCTTTGGAACTGACAGGACTATTCAGGTGTACAGTACAAAGCAACGTAGCTGGGGAAAAAAAGAAAAATGTTAGATAAAATTTGCATATCTCAAAGTGGGACATATTTTATACAGATACATTTTATGTGCTTTTACCAAGATTAAAAAACCCCTACATTAAATATGTAAAACTATGTATCTAAGATTCTTCTTTATCTTTCTAAGAAACAGCAAGCTCTGTACTAGAAGTATTCTTCCTTTATTTACAAAGACCTGTGAAAGTTTATGTCTCATCATTATTGCCAGTATAGTGATGTTGTAAAAACAATATTGCATTCAGTAAGAAACGGCACTTCACCATACTCTCTCTGATACTTATACATTTCCATCAACACCTATGTATTTATTCAGTTACAATATGCTTCTGAATTAATATTATAGACATTCACTATTCGATTACATCCCTAACAAAAAATATTTTTTTAACTTTGCTAAAATACAATGCATGGCCTTATATAAAATCTTATCTCTTTGTTAAAGTTACCGTTTCAATTCTTAGTATTAATTCTGCCAGTGAGTATACTATCTTAAAGAAAAGCTATAGAGAAAGCAAACAGCAAGATCTTCATAATAAATCTGAACTGATATTCCTTGATCAGCTATCCAGTTAATCTTCGCTAGTGCAACAAGGACAACTTTATTTACATTTTCTTGAATTTAGAAAGCTGCTAATTTAAATAAAGGCAATTTGGCTGAGGCTGTAAAACACAACTCTGTGCGTCATTTACAGCGTGGACCATTTCTGTTCACAGAAGCACAATGTATGAATATACATTAAGCTCATTTTCTTCATTAGTTTTTCATTACTGTTTACTACCACTTCACAAATTTGTTAGTCCATATGTCATTATTGCAGCATAGTATTTGCTCTGTCTAACAGCATATTTTCCTTGATGAAGGTGGAATTTACTTCAACACTCTAGATAAGAAATTCTATCTCAGCCACGGTATTCTGTTGATAGTATTGCTCTAGTAATAATTCCTAGTATTGTCTCTGGTTGTATTATCTACCACTGATTTATAGGTGCCATACTAGCATCAGTTTTCTCTAGACAATTAGTAACACATTGTTTTAACTTGGGAGAATAGGAATTAACTCCTGGGAGTTAATTTTTCATTAATAAAAGGGTAAAATTTTCCTTGGTTCTTTAGATCTCTTGCTCTCCAAGGTATCACAGCTGAATCCATCAGACCAGGTACTAGTGAAAATTTGCAAAGTTTAGTGTAAAAGAATGAAGCATGGATTTGTTTTAATCTTTCCACTTGAGAGGCCAGAGTTTATGAAATTCCTTCTCCTTTCCAAGAAGGAAGAAGGGGCCTGGAAAAATGTGCAGTCAAAATACATGTAAAAAAATACATGCAAAATTCATGGTATTTTTGATAAACTACATAGCAAAAGATGACTGGCTGGAAGTAATGTCATATTGTTTTATCCTTTCACTGTTTCTGTCTTTATAGATTTTGGCAGCTTGTATTATTAAGAATACATTTCCTCTTAATTTAATTTAGGTAATTTAAATAAAACATAAACACACAACCCCTCCCCACGAAATTCATATTCGGAATAATGCTAGCGTTGCTATCCAAAATAATTAAAGATCAAGTCGGCTTGGCAATAGTTCAAACATATCAGCTCAATGAGACAGAAAATGAGACTCGATAAGGCTGACCAGGGTGAGATAAGGTCCTTAGTGCTGAGCTTGGTACAAACCCCCCACAAACAAATAATGAAAACAAAATATTGTACAAACACACAACCCCCCAGAAAACCCACCACCACCAGTTAAAAAAACCTCACACGCCTAAAGATCCTGATAATTAATAAAAGACAATAATTAAGGTTGTTGTAATAGGACTAAAAATCTGATGAAACTTTAGCAATGATGCTTTTTAGAGGCTGCCTACTGATTTCTTGAAAGATCGTGCCACTCAAAAAAATGTATAGCTCATAGAAGTTTTAGTTTTCTCACTGCACTCAAGGAAAAAACAAATAACATAACCTACATCAGGCAGTTTACACAGAATATTTTTGCTCTCACATACATAGAGCATATCTATTCACATGAATTTCATTTTTTCCTTACCTGCTAAGCATATAACAAAATTTCCCTTTAACAAGATGGGAAAAAAACATTTAATCTGAAAATCAGAAACAAATCCTATTAGATAAATTCAGAATAATATCTTATAGCCCTGTTATTTTATCACATTATAATGAATTTTTTTATATTTTGTAGTGGCAAAAAGTATCCTAAAAAGCATTTTTGAAGCCTAAAACATTAAAAGAACAGAAATTGCATTCTCCTTCTTAATGATCTGCTGTTTGCAGGAGCAAGTAAAATCCACGCATGAAAAAAAAAGTCAAAATATTTCCTTGTGTATTCCTTTTCTTCTTTTTGAAAATCAAAATATTTTGGTTGGGAGGAATTGTGAAGATTACCTAATTCCAACCCTCCACCATGGGCAGGGACACCTTCCACTAGACCAGGTTGTTTAATGACCCATCCAACCTGGCCTTGAACACTTCCACTGATGAAACATCCACAGCTTCCCTGGACAACCTGTTCTAGTGCTTTATCACCCTTACAGTAAATCATTTATTCCTAATATCCAATCAAGATCTGTCCTCTTTCCATTTGTAATCATGCTGCTTTGTCCTATCGCTATGTGCCCTTCCTGAATGCCCACTTTTGGTACTGAAAGGCTGCTATAAGGTCTCAAAATACACAGAATGGGAGTTATCAAGGAAATGCCAATATTCTGACACAAACTCTTTGGTATCTTTGGCAGCTTAGGGTGTATTGGCATGTTACAGGAAGCCTGAAGAAAAGACTAATATTTCCCTGTGTTTAGGCTTAACAGATAATAAGTGCCATAATATGGAACAGGTTGGATACTGACCAAATTGTTTGTCCTGCAATGTCTCCTAACAGGAAAAATATAACATTACAATTTTCTGACTGAAAAATGAAGAAGATATTTCTTGTAACATTATAATTCCAATAGATTATTCCTGACTAATTCTCCCAGAGATGCTGTAGCTACAATTCAGCTACCAGAGATATTTGTGAAAAAGGTGATGAAAACCAGAGCAGTTAATTTTTAACATGTGAAACTTACCTGTAACAGGGAATCCTCAAATGACCTATAAAATTGTCATTGTTGGACTCCATAATCCTCTTTTGAAAGAGTGAAGGACTTGACCCAAAAACTGTAAGAAATTTGGCAAATGACATCTTGCTTCTAAAACAATTGGTGCTTTTTTAAAAATATGACTAAGGTCAGGTCTCACCTGATAGTCTTGTTTGCCTGCTTTTACTTCTTCAGTTCTTCTTGGAAACTTCCTGGAAACTGAACAAACATCTGTAGAGGTAAAATATGGTATAATCTGCAAAATTTTCTTCCTGATTACACCAGTTAGTGAATGCCTTGCATTCTGTAGCTTGTTTATATATTTACAATAATTAATTTGTCTGCCCTACCTATGGTTGATTTTGCTGTCAAAGTAAAACCCTACCTTTCAATGTAAACTGCATTACACATGCACTATTTAAATACGGTATTTTGCTTATTTGCCTTCTGTATTTTTGAATATAATAAATTACTGTAATCACAACCATCACTTTCCATGTTACTGAAAGGAAAAGGAAGTAGTCTAATATTATGGCTCATAAAGAGTATAATACTCTTTCTTTCTGTTCTATTCTATTTTTTACAGGGGTAGATTTTTGGGAGACAATGTAGTGTATCTGGCTCCAGATATCAACTGAAACTTATATAATTCATTTCAATTTAATCTCTTCATATTTCCCATCTTTTGTGCAGCTAGTTCTCCTAGCAGACCTGTCCTCAACAGCTGAGGCTGGCCTCACACTTAAGGAGACGTGATGTGAGGTCTGAGACACCTTGTCCATTAACACCTTGCAGAGGTGCATTTACTATAGCCATAGGGGGAAGATAAATGGCATATTTTGAGATCTTGTTTGTTCCTGCACTTACAGCCATTTCCAAAGGGAATTTAAAAGTGTGTATGGCACAAATGTAATTCTGGACAGAGCTTGCATATGAATTACAACTCAGAGTCAATACCACCATCTGTCCAAAAAGTCCTTTCTGATCTTCATGCTCAAAATGCAACAGAATCAGAGAAAGCAGGCAACACCATGAGAGAAACAGAACAAAGCAGCTGGCTTTTCATTGTAATAAAAAATGAAGTTATTCCTTGGTGGTCTATCACCTAGTCATTGACTGAATTTCTTCCCTAACCCTCAGACTATCTTAATACTCTATAATGACTGTAAAAGAGAAATTTTGGCTCAACCTGAAGCTCTGCATTAGAGTGTTTTATTCCACAAACAACCACAATGTGGTCAAGTAGCTGCTGATGCATTAAGGCATCACTATTTATTAAAAATAGCCAATTGTGATTTGTTGAACTAATCACTGTTTTTAATAACCATTATTTCAGCCTAGGAGTGAACTCAGTGGTACTTGAATGCACTTTGTATATAGTAAGGTTTAATTTATTGGAAATTTAGCAACACAACAAAGAAGTTTTCATAAAATAAATTAATATTTTTTATAAAGTCAGTTTTTCAGAGAAAAAAAATTGGATCAGATTTTCTTCCTTAAATAGAATGTTTCCATGTTTGTATCAGTACTTGCTCAGCTTATATCTGAACAGGTATTATGGATAAAAATGCAACTTTTATTGGTACATTTTGCTTGACAACAAATACGGACAAGAGTTGAAAGTAGGTTTCCAGCTGTTTTCTTAGTAAAGTAGGACAAACATCTCCTGCAAATTGAAATTTTAAGTAAAAAAAATTTTCCTACAACTTCATATTCGATATAATTATTTTAAATGGTTTTTGCCAACGTATTTAAAACTCTGAAGAGACTGTATCATAACAATGTCACTACAGAACAATTAAAACTGCAATTAAAAATCATACCATGTGACAAGTGCAGCTGCATTAGATTTAATGAAAAGAATAGAACTAAATGGAAAAAGAAATGGCCACTTAACCTGAAATTTACAGTTCAGTATCAATCCTCTATATAAATACCCCTCTTAAATTAATTTGTCTGTTCAGGAAGCAAGGGAGGATAATTGATCCTTTTTGTGTGTGTTTAAATTAAGCAGCTCAAAGGATCAGCTATTTAGTAAAAAAAGGTCATCTTAAGGCCTTAAATTAGGGAGTAGGAACATAAGGATAATGATAATGATAATGATAATGATAATAATAATAATAATAAGCAAGCTTAAAAAAATTGAAAAATCTAAATATTAAAAAGCACTGGAAAAGTGCTTGGAAATGAGGATTCTAAACAACCTGTGAGCTTTTATACTGACCGGACTCCTGAGCCTTAAGTTAGCTAAGGAAAGTTAAAAATACTCTTCCAGAGAAATCCAACCACTTAAATAAAAATCAGACACTTGAAGACTTTCTGGTCACCCCTACAAATCTTCTAGAGCTGACACTATTCTGAGTTCAGAATTATCAAAGGGTTTGGGAAAAGCTAATATGTTCTGTCGCTATAAAGAACACACTGAGCTGTGAGGATCTGTGGCCTGACTTGACAACACAAGAAGCAGACCTAGAGCTGCAGGACATTTAATGTGCTGATTCAGTGCCTGTTAGGAAAGTAAAAGTTTTGCCCTAGCAAAAAGACACTGGAAAATGTAACTTAATTTTTCATCTCCTTAAAAAATATCACTGAAAGAAGAAAAATCTCACATGCTGCAAAGACACAAAAGCCAAATTCTACAAAATATGAAGAGCTACAGAATGCTTCTAGTGCTCTTAGACTGTAGTACAACTTGTGTATGTCAAACTCTTCTCTAGGACAGGAATTATATGTCTGAATGTAAAGCATGCAGTTAAAAATACCCATCTTCCTTTCTTTTGGGAAGTAAACAG
The DNA here is from genome assembly GCA_035584735.1 of Pseudotriccus pelzelni. Classification (NCBI taxonomy): domain Eukaryota; kingdom Metazoa; phylum Chordata; class Aves; order Passeriformes; family Tyrannidae; genus Pseudotriccus; species Pseudotriccus pelzelni. The sequence continues at coordinate 74,732,801 of JAWMRA010000078.1, forward strand.
CTACTGGTACACATACCTATTTTCTGAAGAGTTAGGGTTAGATACTCTGAGAAGGTAATATACATAGGAGAAATCCAGTGTGTGTTCTTGTAGATTAATCCAGGAGCAAGGTAAAATTCTCTCTGTTCTGCCAGTGAGCAACTATGTGAATATGGGCTACGTTGTATCCACTCCACTCTTGCCTACTGTCCCTAGAGGCATTATTAGCTTTTAAGAATAAAGAACTATGATTGTCATTATAAGTCTGAAATAATGTTTTTATTCATATACCTCAGTGTGCTTTACAAAAGGAGATGAAATTTACTATTTGTGACACAAAGTGAGATGAAATGGATTCAGAAAAAGTTGTACTTAACACTAACAAAATCTCCTGATTTAAAGTCAAATGTGTAATTCATCACACATGTAATAATATATTTGAACACCGGATAGCATGCAGCATTCTTACTCTTTATGAGGCTTCTAAAGGCAAATGGATATAATCAAGAGTAAAAGACCAAAACATATCCATTAAGCAGTTAAAAACTCAAAGAGACAGTAGTTTATCAGCCTATACTGTGCTCAGAACTTGATGAGTAAACATGCAAAGACATTAGGAAAATGCCTGAAAATAAGAATCTGGGGCTTTGTTAGTTGACCAGTTGTTTTCCTAGTATGTATAAATGATTTACATTATAGGATCTGCAGAGTGCTCTGCAGAGTAACAGCACGTGACATTCAATTACGAAACTAATGTTTAATTAGCTGCCTGGAACCTGACTGATTAATGAAATATGCTCATATGTTTAGCTTTAATCCACTATAAAAATCATGTACAATTTCAGTCAAGAAGATTACGTTGTTAGTACAAAACCCTTCTGCTTTAAATCCAGCTGAGACCATTGAAGATACTCTTAATGTCAAGCATTTTTAAATTGCTGGTTAAACACTATACTAATTTTGTGTGTGCATAGCATACATACTCCAGAAATGCATTTTTAAAATTATTTTGAATTTTATTTTTTGACTAGATTAGAGATGTGATACAAAACTGCAGAACGAATTTTTCTACATTCTAAACTAAAATTTATTTCTAAATTGCAAAATAAATCTTAAAATACGAAATCTCAGTTCACGTTATTATGTCCTTTTATATGCTTCTTAAGTTCTCCTGTTTGGTGTATTTGGGGATTGTGTGTGTATGTGTGTGTGTGTGTATCATAGGTCACCTTGATCATTCTCTTCGTTGTAAAGGTGTGTCTGTATTTATTTTTCAGTCCTAAGAGATACGCAGTTAGTCTGTTCTAAAAGACTTTTACACCAAACTGCCTTAAAAATTTTTAGGAATAGTTTAGATTTTAAGCTCTATACGTACCTATATATCTCCACTGAACTTCAAAACAAAACAAAACAAAAAAAACAACCAACCAACCAACCAAAAAAACCCCACCAAAAAAATCAAAATAAAAATACTATGAAGACTTTTAGTAATTTTTTGCAGACTCTGTTAATTTAAATTGTTTGTTTAATTAAAAATAGAAAAAGTGTTAAAGCATTGCTTTATCAGAAGTATTTGAGGTCCAACAGTCACTAAAATGTGACCCCCTTGGAAAAAGTCCAGAGCATCTCTAATCTTCAGATATATCTCTACAGTTGGAAAGGATTTCAACTTCTCAGATATGATCCTGGCTGGAGGATTAAAATTTAATCAGGATGATAGAGAAATGAGACTTACTGTGTACCTGATTTAGATCCACAAAAGGAAACTTGCACTGAAGGATCGGACCTTGCTCATTATGTTTGACTACAGCCCCCGCTACTAAAAAAACTTTGAAACAAAAATGAATTACTGAATAAATAAATCAACAGAAATTCAGTCCATATGAAATGCTTAATTGTGAACAGCTGACGTTTTTTATCACCCAGTCCATCCTGCTGTCACTTATTTATGGAATACAAAGATGAATTATTATACTTCTCTCTATGTTTTCATACATGGATCTGTTGTGAGCTGACTTCTGAAATGAGTACACTTCAAATGAAAATTATTTATCTCCATTTTAAAATTCTGTCAATAATAGTGATTATCAATAATAGTCACAGGGTCTTATAGAAAAATAAATATAAAAATTAAAAATTAATTCTCAATTATACCATAGAAATATTTTCTCCATAAATTAGGAAAAAGAGATAACGAATGGCAGTGAAATTAGTTAATTCTGTGATCCAACAACTCTTACTGAACAGAGTGATTAGAACTCTAGAAAACTACCAAAGGAAGTAAGAAAGAAAGTATATAATTGCGTGCCTCCTCAGATCTTTGGAAAGGCCCATCAGAGAACTGAAAGCTTGAGAAATTAAGTCTAGCATTACTGTATAAATGAATCCTAGAGATCTCTGTTTTTCTATAGAAGTGAAGTAGTTTTTACCATTCAAGAACAAAAATACTATTCTGTCAGATTTTGGCAGAAAATTATCATCCCACCAGGAGGGTGGGCAGTCAAATGTAAGAAGGTCATTCCTACAACCAAATTTGTATGCCATCCCAAGCAGCAGGTTTCAAAGGCTGAGAAGATTTTCTTTGCACAGCTATGCCATAACTGGGAGATGGGAGGGACAAAGTCTCAAGGAGAGGACTGAACTAAGGAAAGATAAGAAACACAACCTGGTGGTTAACGGCTCAGTGGCAAAACAAAGAAAATGGAAAGCAAAACTTCATAGTAGGGCTCTCCACAGCAGAGCTAAATGAACACCTGTGTTCCTGTGGCCCAGTAACTCCTGTTACTTGCAACAAACAGTGTTTTATGACATGCTTCCAGACTCATCTGGGCTGGACTGGGTCTGCCAGAAGGCTTGTTATATTCTATAACAGCACTTGTCTAATAATGAGTTATCTAGTGTTTATCTGAGTAAATAAAAGCACTGTACCCTTTGCTTTGTCACCCTGATATGACATTTTTTTAAAGTAGACATAAATTCCACAGCAACACCCTACTACTAAAATATTAATATCTCCATATTTTCTGTGCCATTCCCCCTCCGGCCCTGCAACCCCCACCAGCAGGCATGCCCTTGCTTTGCTTGGAGGCACAGTGTTGTCAAGACACAAAAAAAAGCACCAACCCAAGAGCTGCATAAATTTTTTACGCATCTTCAGGAAAACATCTCCTTGAGCCTCTTAGGCACAGGAGAGAATATTCTGGCTTTATCCATAGCAAGTAGAAATATCTGCATATGAATTCTGACCACTTTTTGATACATAAATTAAAATAAAATATAAAAAATGTATTTCTGGTTAGCTTAACATATTCAATGATCACAAAGTTCAACTAAGAATATTCTCAGCACCCTGTGAAATAAACCAGAAATGTCAAAAGCAAGTGTTAGTGGCTTAGTAGTTGAGTGCCTTTCTCAAGATCATTGCAGTCAGTGACAAACTTGAATCAATAATCTTCTGGATCATTGAGACTATAATTTTTCTCAATTACTCCTATCATTGATTGGAAGAATTCTGACATAATGTTCTTAATGCCTTAGAATTTACATTGTTTTATCAAAGAAATCAAGGGTTCTGGGTGCAGATTTATTAAAATTTAAAACACTGTAGTTCTTGATCGAAGGTAATATCTTTTTTTTTCTTGCCCTTTTTTATTTTCAAACTGATGTGAAACCATAAAAAAATTACATTGCAATTTGCGATCGAAAATAAAATGTTAGACCTTGGTTCAGATATTGCAGTTCTAAGTAAAGCAACATTTACACGCCCTTAAAATGCTGATTGTTAAACCTTAAAGCCTGCTTTATACACAATAAGGAAACTGAATGTATTGAACTCTATAATGAACGTGACGAAAAAAATCACTCTCAGTCACCAATGTCATTATTTCAATTAATTTGTACCAATACCATAATTTTGGTCTAATTTACTTAATGTTATTGTAAATCCTTAGAAGATTAATGTTTTGAGGAACTTTTTTTGTATAAATCACTGAGAGGTAATTTTACATTCATTATAATCAACAACTAAATCAGATGCAAGATATAACAAGCAGTTAGCAAGCAAGCAAGATGTAATAAGCAAGTTTCTATTTTACTCAGCAGGTTTTTCTGTTTGTTTTTTTTCTGATGTGGTCTGCATCTATTCAGAAACTTTTTATTGATTCTTGCATCATTATTCTGAGTTCACAAATGGCAGTAAATCTAAATAATGATTGTGTCAGAATATCTTATTGCAGCTAAAATGAAATATTAATTCATATGAAATTGTTTTCCTCTGGTTTCCAATAATACTTTTAATTTCATTTATTTTTCATTTATTTCTAGTACAGGTGGGTGTAGTAGAGAAATAATTAGCAGTGTTATTTATATGTTGGATTGTTCACTCAAGACCAAAAGAACTTCATAAGCTGAAACATCTGTTACTTTTCAGTACACTCATTAAAATATTTCAGTTAGTTAAGTTAGTTTGGACAGTTCAGCTGTAGCTATGAGTAATTATTTCTTTCTCCACCTCTAGACTCCGTGAAACCACTTTTTCCAGACCATGCATTTGTCCCCAGCTCTTTATAGGCAAAAGTAGGAATTTATATTTGTAAGTATGAGTATTCATAAGTGCTTAACCTCCACTCATTATTGACGTAAGATGCATTTTTGCTGAATCTTCTGAAGTTTAGAATCTCTGTTTTTGTCAAAGAACTGGTATTCTGTGGAAAAGTAATTGTGCAATTACCTAAATTGTTATGTTATTGTTGTGAGCACTGTAATGCTTATTTTCATACTTAACACCAATTATATGCTCTAAGAAAACAAAAGAGACTCTGAGAAATTTTATTTGATTTGCTGTACTCTTTGTGACAAAATAATTTTGTATTCCTCTGAGAAAGCTTTGTAAACTGTGCATTTCCTTACCTATTCATATTTATATGTTTTTCTAACTATTCATATTTATTAATTGAACTAAATCATTGCTGCATCCTATTTGCAGCATCTAACCAATGTTAATAATACTAAGAAAACCTTAATTTTCCTCTTTTATTTGTTAATTAATTTTTTTTGTTAAATAGACTTAGGCCCAGGGACAAAAAGATTTATTTACCAGGGTATTGCATAAATTAAAAATTATTCCTATAATGTTTTAAAACATTTTAGAATGGCAGAAATCCTATAGAGAGGTGAAGACAACTGATTCCTGCCAAAAACCAAATGAAAGTCAGAGATCACTGAATCTCTGCTAGATTTTAATCAACTAATTTTGAAATATTTACTATAATTGTACAGAATAAATGAAATTAAGCTAATCTAAGAGACAGACAGATCAACCAAGATGACCCATAAACTAAAGTAACCATAGCATATAAAAGTTGTCATAGTATTTTTATCATACAAAAAAAGTATGAAATACAGAACTGTTGAGGGCACTTAATTAGGTCCATGTCTGTAATTACAAAATTTAATTTATGACATATTGATTAGAAAAAGTGCTTTGTTATTTGATGTCCATCAGAAAAGAACTGAAAAACAATAGCAACAATAATAAAGCTCAGCTTTACAATCTGTGTAGATGACAAAACATAAAATTAGAGAAATCATAAAGTGATATAAATTTATTCGCTTGTGTTTTAAGCTATTAGTAATGCAGTGTTTGATATTTAGATAGTGCTTTTCGTATATATGTTCTAATACAACATTTGAATTTTCTTGATTTTTCTTCTGTCATATGGCTTACTCATATGTTGGGGATTTTTTTATGACACAGTTGTTTGAGGGAGAGATCTGGGATCTTCTCTGCCTTGTCAATCATAAGAACAGTTAATGGTGTCAGCCTGAAAAAAGGGTGTGGCCATTACTTGAACAGGTAGAAGGTCACTGTTCTTAAACCTGCCATTCTTCTTGTATCAGTTTTGCCTTGAGGATATGGTTCACCTCCCACAGTAGCAGCACAGGGTTATGTTTGATTCTGTCATTAACCAGTCAACTTCACAGAGAAGTAAGCTGCTTACATTTCTCGTCTGTCAGGATCAGCAATTATTCTCTGTGTTTCTATGGACACTTTGCACTCCCACAACAAAATTAATCTTACCTTCTTCATTTCTTTTATTCCCATTAGTAAGATGCCCATAACATGCAAATTCTTGTAATTTCAGCATTATGTCACCATCACACTTTTACTCCCACATTTATTAAAACTACCAGTAAACAAACAAAGAGAAATTAGCAAGCTATGTTGCAGGCAGAGAGAAATCAGATTTTCTCCTGCAATCAGAAAATCTTCTATGCTATTGGTAATGCCATAAACACATATACCCCTTAATGCCTAAGGTATTAATCTCACTGCTTCTTAAAATACTTGTTCTATATATCAAAGCTAGAGTTGGATTGTCATTTCTTGCTTACTATGTAACCATATTTTTCTGTTTCTCCACTTCCATGCTAAAATGGAAAGAAAATATTATTTTTAAATTAAAGCTAAAGTATGAAAGTGTGCTCTTATTCACCATTTGCATAAGAAGTTATTAGATGAACTCAACTGTTGACAATGATATTCCTAGTTGGCCAAACTGACGTATGAAAAATAGAAGACATAAATTCACAATAGAGAATTAAAAAATCACATTTTCATTAAAAATAACAATAAATTAAAAAATAGTAAAATGAAAATAAAATAAAATAGAACAAAATATACAGAAGAACATAACCACACAAGTCTATGTTAAATGTTTGTAGGGGTTTGAGACCAGTCAGCAACTACCTGTTCACTGTTCCCCTCAGGGAGATAGGGGAGAGAATAAGTGAGAAAACTCATGGGTTCAAAGACAATTTAATAGGAAAAGCAAAAACCACACACACATGCAAACTAAAACAAGGAATTCATTCATTACTTCCCATGGGCAACAGGTGTTTAGCCATCTCCAGGAAAGAAGGGCCACATCGTGTGTAACAGTAGTTTGGAAAGACAAACTCCATAACTCTGAACATCCCCCCTTCCTTCTTCTTTCCCTGGCTTAATACACTGAGCATGATGCCGTATGGTCTGGAATATCCCTTTGGTCGGCTGAGATCAGCTGTCCCAGCTGTGTCCCCTCCCAGCTCTATGTACGCCCCCAGCCTCCTTGCTGTTGGGATGGTGTCATGGGTTTGCCTGGGCACAATTTTTACCACACCCCCCACAAATTGCTCTAAGGCGAGAGAAGGTTTATGCAGACAAAGAGATCTGATTGGAGAGAAAATAATATTAGGATTTATTATAATAATAATGGCCAGTCTTCGTGAACGAAGATCCGAGGAAGGTCTTTACACCTTCCAGCCTGCGCATTGGATTTTTTTTTTTTTTTTTTTTTTTTTTTTTAGTT
>JAWMRA010000078.1:74741246-74770271 GCA_035584735.1 Pseudotriccus pelzelni
TTTTCTTGAAGATGTAATTGGCAAAGGCGTCACCTAAACTCCTGATTGGCCTTTGTCCGGAAATTACCTGGACAAACCAATTCCAATCCCCAAGGAGGGGGGACTTTTGCAAACCCATGACAGATGGGGTGGAGTGAGGATATGAAAGACCTTGCCAATTGAGCAAACACTACTCAGCAATAAGTAAAACACCCCGCTGTTATCAGTACTGTTTTCAGCATAAATACAGAACAGGGTCCCTTATGAGCTGTGAAGAATATTAATTCCACCTAAGACAAAACCAGCACAAAAAAAATATATCTGTAAATGTAGGTAATTTAGCATTAGAAGATAATCTGTAATTTTTTTGCAACCTTGTTTCTAATAAATTTAGACAGCAAGTGAAAAAAACTGAATAAGCAACCTGGGAGTAGATATAGAGCTCATTCCGCTTAATTTTTAAGGAAAGAAAAAAAAAAAAAAGATAGTTTGATGTAAACTGCCCTCTTGCAAACAAATTTTATTGTTGACAGCATATATTTCCTGAATCTGTAGCATTGCTTTACTTCCAAACTTTTTTAAGCCACTAGAAAAAATTATAATTTTTAAATAAAAAGAAAAAAATTTGTTTTCAGTGAAGTGAAATGAATCAGTGGTCATCTGAATAGAAGGACTAACTGATCAACTAACATATATTGCTACAAGATAAAAATCTCATATAAAAGTTATATGGGAGGCTGTATCATACAGAATATGTGATTATTATTTTGATTTTATTACTAGGAAATTACTAGGACCTGAAAGGAAGACTTTTTAGTTTACTATCTTTATTCAGTATCTCCAGATAATCTCATGCATTTTGACCTGAATCTTTTTACTCTTACTTGGCCCTTGCTAGTAGGTGATTCATTTCTTTGTGTTACTGAGGGAACAGCAGTTCTCTCCTGATGAGCTGTTTACAGTGATAAACTGTATTATTACTTATACATGAACAGTTTTTGTCAAAACATATTACTGAGGCCTCTGGTGTCTTTAGATAATGTCAGTCCTTGCTATTTTTACTTTATTGATTTTTTATTATGTATTATTTTTATTATGTATTATTTTTATTATTTATTATTGCTTATGCAAGCATTTTTGTCAGACCCTTTTCTGAGGATAATTCAGCAAGTTCACAAACAATTCCTTTCTTAAAACAGTCTATTTTTGTTCAAAACATGTGGAGTAATCACCTAGTTTACAGAGCCTTCTCCATGAATGGATGGCTGACTTCTCCAAAACAGTGAAAAGAGTTAAGTGATTTCGGACAGCTTGGGAGACATTCCTTTTATGCAACATCATTTTACAAACAAACAAATTAATGAACAAAATAAAAACCAAAATCTCAAACATCTAAGCATTGTTATATAGTGGACTGAGAATCAGAAGTAATTTATTTTTTCTTAATAAAAGTATGGATTTTATTAAAACAATTATTTTTTTAAAAAATATCATTCCAGTCCTTAGAACTGACAAATAAAGGAAATGACAAACTTAAATTCATACAGTTTAAGATGGAAAACACAAGTTTTTTTCATTTTGCTTTTGAGATATTTATCTCGGAGAAGAAGTATCAGTAATTGCATCATGTGAGATATACACAGAGTGAAACCTAATTAGTAATTTAAATGTACACCAAATTGGAACATTTTGAATCTCAATTAAAATTAATGGCTGCAATTAATTCAGACTTATTAGTCACCATCTTGTTCTCTATTCCAGCTGCTGACATTTTCAAGTAAATGAGAAAGTATTTGGTGAATCCATGTCACAAACAATATGATCAAGGGATGCTGTGAGCTGTTTATTTGTCAGAAAGATGTTAAAACCTTTCCATCTGCCTTACAGTTGCCTTTACGAGGGATCTACCAATCACAAAAGCTGTCAGATCACCAACTGCATAATGTGGAAAGATTTCCATGAATCCTGAGATAAGCACCGAGTTGTTCAACTCTTCATGTGCATAAAATTAATCTTTCTCATTAACATTTGAGGAAATAGAAATTCAGATTTGTTTGTACATGCTTGAAAAGAGGAGCAATAATTCATTTGTATAAAAGTTATAACCATATTCTTGAGAGTACAGGATCTTACAATAGGCAGTTTAAGAGTCATCCTTATTTGCCCTTATTCCAAGAGGCAATTTATTCAGAGCTTTTGCACATATTTGTTAAGCTATGAATTCTAACCTAAAACTAATTCAAATCCAGACAAATGTGAAATTCTTATTTGTCTGGGGAAATATTTCATTAAATATATATTAAGCTTCACCCTTACTTCTACATGTGATTATTATACTGCATTAATTTTAAAACTGAGGAAAAACAAAGAACAGAGAAAATTTCCTCTGGAAGTCAACTGGAGAGTCTTATACCAGACCCTTTAGTATTGATACCCCACACCCAGTGTTCCAGTCAGCACGTGATATCTTCTTTCCAAAATAAACAGAAATCTATGTTAAAGATCTTAATTCATAAAGTTCTGAATTGGTAGTAAGATGTATTTGGACTGTGATACACAACATGCTAAAATCTTGTAAACAGGGCAAAATAAAGCTATATCTTGTCACCTTAGGCCATTATTTCATGTAAGGCAAAATCTAACAGAAAATTTCACGTCAAAATTACCATCTTACTGAGGCCGTTGACAGAAATATCTGCCTTCAGCTTCCAAAATTACCTATGCAAATCAAATTACTTCAGGTTAAATAGGCAAAGTGAAATATTAATCTAGAAAACTTCAGTAGACATGTCAAGTAACAGTAAATACATTTAGGGTGCACCAGGTAGGTGCTATTAGTTTGTTAAGCATGTGAGTAGAAAACAACACATTATCTTTTTGGTGTTTTCAGATGGACCTGAAACTATGCTTGCAATTTTTTTTCTTTTCAACTGGCACCATTAAAAGCAGCAAAGTTTGTAAAATCTCTGGTATTTAGGAAAATTTTATCTGTATTTCCCTGGACTGTCAACAGGTAAAAAGTACCCTTTTTCACAAGAGGCACCTTAGTTTATACATTTTATTTATCAAATGCAGTGTCACAACTACAGCAATAAAATACTTCTCTGGGTTTAGGGTGTGCTCAGCAACCAGTTAAACCATACATCACAAGAAACTGAACCAGACTGTCGTTTTAGTCCTGCAATCTATAGAAACTTTTATTTTTTGTGAGAGGCTTCTCACTGTTAAGTTTATGTCCCTGCTGCGTCACAGAAATGCAGAGCTACAAAATACCTGTCCTTTTCCTTAATACATGCACAATCATGCTCCCAACCCTGCTTGCTGCTTGCTGCTTGCTTTGGGAATCCATGGCTCCTTTCTAACTTATCTTTACTTATCTACCTAATCTTGCCATAAAATCTATGAGAGAGAAATTCATGTAGCACATCACATTGTATTTCTGCATTGGATGCCTTATTCCAGTTCCACAGAATGAAGAGATCAGAAAACAATTTTACCTACCTTGAACTTGTAGATTAGCAAGGGAAATTTCCAGGTGTAGTGATCCAACTCAATGGCACTAAATATTTCTTTCTCCAGCATGTAGGTCAGAGTTTTTCCCAAGGCATTTTTTTGTTCCAGGCTATTCACGATGTAACATATGAATGAGTACATATGACAGCTACAGCATGCCACTATATGATGCACAGTACTGGGATTCCTGACAATTGTTATTTCTCAATTTATTTTGTGTTTGAAATTTTGAGATGCAACTTTGGAAACACAGAGAACTGAAAGGAAACAATCACATGAAGAACAAATTATCAGTGTGATGGAGAGACCTCCCTGATGGACAACCTCAGAAATGCAAAGAACTTGTTTAGGTGATAATGAATTGTGAGTTTTCAGTGTGAGATGACAGCAAAGGAAAGCAAATACTTTCCATTTTAGGGCTGAGTTCACAGGGATATCTCATAACAAAGCAAATGGGCAGCAGTAGTCTCTAGGCATCTCTGGTGGACTAACACTTAGAATATAGGATTCAGTTCAAAGAAACTACCTTCCACGTAAACATTTCTAAACTGTAGGGACTTCAGAAACAAAGCTGGAAAATAAAAATGTAACCAATTTATGAGAAAGGAGTGGAAAATTCTAGAAAATTCCACATCTCTTGCTTGCCTGATGCCTGGAGTGAAACAAGAAATCAATAAGTATTTGAAGAATGAAAATTCAAAAGGCAAAATTATTATTTAAAAGAATGCAAGAAAGTATACTAAGAAATAGTGTTATGATACTGAATAGAAAATTAAGTCACTAAGTTCTGAAAATTTAGGCAGTAATCCTATTTTAACACTTTTAGAATAGAATGTGGGAATTTTTTTAACACTGCACTCCATTTTAGAAAAGGCTTCCTCCAAATCTGATTTGCTGATTTTATTTTACATGGACATAAGAGTTCAAGTCTCACTACGATTGTATGCATAATGCTTAAAAAAATTTATCATATTAACATATCTTATATTCAGCAAAGAATCCCACCTCTTTGCCAGCCTGAGCAGTCACCACATATGTGTCTGGGTCCAACTATTTTTGGACTACTTTATAATAAACTGTGCCAAAGAGAAAAAATACACTAAAATTTTATGCTTAGTGAACATTTTCCTATTTGTTTACAAAATTATTCTATACAGTATAATATTTATAAATAACTACCTAGGAAGAGCTAAGAAACCAACCTCTAGATAGATTCAAGCATTTGGTGATAGTAAATCTAAGTACACATTAAGTCCAAAAATGTCAGAAAGGGAAACATAAACTGGCAGTGTTACTCTTACTTATGTATGTAATATTCTGTTGCCTTTCCAAAGTATGAGAACCTTAAAACTAAGAGAAAAAATATATTGTATTAATCCTTGATTTTTCCATATGTCAGTAAGATCAACTGTGATCCATTTTTAAACATGCTCACTTTACAGCTCAAGCATATGGTTTTTCTTCCAGAAGGCAACACATGAATTTCTAAAGATACGTTAAGTCTCTTACCACAATAGTAAAATCAAGAGATGGAGAGAGAGGGTTAGGAACAATATAGTGAAGACTGTTATGCCATAAACTAAGAGGATATGATGCATCTCTGTTGTATGACTTGACACGTGGCATCCTACTTCCAACCATGAATACAAAACCATTACATACAGCTTCATGCTCTTCTTTGGCAGGTTGTACTCAACGTGAATAACATCATTTAGAAACTCTAAGAAGGTAACTATTTTTTTTCTAGGCAATATCTGATGCAAGAGAGGGATTTCCTCTTCTACATCCAGGCCTGGCAGAGCAGCAGCAAAGCAAGCTGCTTGTTTGTTTCGTTCTGCTGCTTGGACCCTGGTCTAGAGTCTGGAAATCTAAGACCATTTGCTTTCATGAAAAGAACTGAATAGGCTTGGCATAAAAAGGCTGCTGGATCCATCATGAAGAATGGTCAATGAGAAACAGAGCGGCAAGGAACCAGCAGCATGAGAAAATGCTAAAGAGCCACCAAAAGGAGCGGATACAAAGTCAAATTCATTTTACAGTTAGACACTCTGGTTCACATTAATAATTTTGTTCCCCAGATAAATGAAAAATAAAAGAAGTACAGTAGTAAAATTTAAGAATTTGAATTATGGTTGCTTACAACTTAATTATTAATGTTTTGACTACATTTTTATATTAATTTTTATCTTCTATTAAAGAAAGAGAATAATAGGAAATTTGATGAAGTTTGCAATTATTTTGTATTGCTCTAAATTTCTGATACACCAAAAAAAAAAATCAAAATGCAGTGCTCCAATGTTGCAAAAAAACCCCAACAAATCCAAACCTAATGAAAGTATTGGAGTTCATTAAACTGCAAAAACCTGGATTTTCCTTCCGAGTGATGATTGAGATCAATTTCTTTGCCTTTTCTATTAGAATACTACTCTTTGGATAATTCTAGAAACACCAAAAAGTGTTTAATTAGTCTGAAGTTCAATGATAACATATACAGCAATGGGTAGGGAGTAAACAGTAGTAGAAAAGATTAACTGATGCTAGCTGAAGGTTTTTCACAATAGCTTTATCACAATGAAAGAAAGTTTCTATATTACAATCTATATCTACACACATAGGAATGTTTAAAAACATAAAGTGAATACCATAAAATTAAGTTTTGACTTTAATAAATATCATAACAAAGAAAACATTATTTCTATTTACAAAAATCTTTTCATATTTTCATATTTACTTTTCATATTTAGTTCTCAGTACAATAGGATGACAGATTTCATTAAAAGTAAGCACAGCGATATTCTGTTTAGTTTCTTTGTTTACAAAAATACTACTGGTAAAATGTGATATTAATTATATCTCAACAAGAGAACAGCAATTTAGTTGGAAAAGCAATAAAAACCAAATATGAGCTATGTAAAATTCTCCAAACTAGTCAGTATAAAGTAATTTCAAATAATAAGATTGTAAAATTAGATTTTCAGTTATTAGTAACTGTTTGTGTGCTTGTGCTTGTAGTGAGCTTAAGGCAGAGTAAAAAATTTACCATTGAAAGGGCAAGATGCTTATTTTTTCTCCTGAAATCAGACAAAGGCCAGGCTGCTACTCATTTATGAATTTTTACCATTGCCGTCCAGGACATATATTTCTTAATACAAATAACTACTAAGTGGTTGACCTCTAAATTTTATTAACCTTTATTTAAGGGAAGCGCTATTGCTAATTATATCGATAATGTAGGACTAACACAAGTGTTAACATGTCAGTCTTGATCCAGAATTCATACTGAACCAAGTCTTTGATTTTCTAGGTAGAAGAGCAGGCTGTTTGCATCTGGTCTCTGGGCCTGCATGCAAATCAGCAGCTGCACACCTGTGTAAAAAGATGGACCTAGCTTTTGGAATCGTTGTGATAGTAAGTAGAAATACATAGCTTTCCTAACTATCTTGATAGGTTAATAGAAAGTTCTTCACATAATTATTATAAAAAATATTTCTATCCAGTAGTTATATTACTCTGGAAGAACATTATCTGGAAGGATCTAGGGAATAGTTCCTAAGCTGGTTATTTTTAGAATTTGTTATCCACCCCTTGCACTGGATTCATTTGTTCTCCCAAATCCTGTGTTACTTTGAACAGTCCATTGTCAAGTGGCAGCACTGCCTCGTGAGCAGCAAATGAACACTGAAAGTGACCACAAAGAGATATTTTTCACAAAACAACTGCAATACCATCTTTGCATGCAATAGCAGAGAAAACCAAAGTGATCTTAACTTTTCAGATTTGGGGAATTAAAGACTTTTAAAGAGAAATTCAGAGGAAAGAAAACCCAGAAATATATCTTGACAGACACATCTGTTGAAATGAATACAACTTTAAAAATAGAAGGAATATAAATACTGTCATGCTGTTATTTCTTTGCAAAACCACGAAACAAGTGTTTATCGAACATAGCACATTAAATAAGGGTGCAAAAAACAATGTAATTTTTTCATCTCTTTTTTTTCTTTTCTTCCCTGATATTTCAAATATGTTTTAGAGCACTTAAGATACATACAATTAAAAATGTCTGCTGTAAGAAGCATTTATCTTAATGAGCAATGTAATGTTATACATTTAAGCCTTTGGACTGTAACTGGACATGCAATACTAAAACCACTAAGGCACTCCAGCAGAAATGTCACATCTGGAAAAGCAGATTTTAATAAAGAAACACTGAAACTGAAGCAAGCTAAGTCAGCATTTAAATACTTAATCATATTTTCTAAAAATTATAGGAACCAATTAAAATGAACTAAGGAAGCAATTACAAAAGTGTTACTCCTTTGTGATAATTAAGTTTTTCCAAGTTTAAAAAATCAAGACACTTCTCAGTTTAGACTGCATTTTATTTGCATAGAAATTCAGTTGGGGGGGTAGGTTGTGATTTCCCCGATGTTAGTAAGCAGATAATGTTGACATAATTTGATAAAATGCTGTAGAAGAAGAATGTGAGAATGACCAGAAATTTATTATCAGATTTCTTCAATTTCATATTTAGAAGTTGTTTCAACTTTCGAATACTCAGTTTGGTTAGATTAGTTCTAAAAAATCACAGTGAAATTACCAGGAAAATGCAAACTCTTCAAATAAATATCTGCCCTCCAAATAATGCTCTTCATTAGGCCAAAGTAGAGCAAGAATTTACAGTGTTTTATAGAGAGTATACCTGTAGCTTTGTATGTGAAACTGACAAAGATGTTCACAGTAGATAAAGACAGGCTCTGGACCATTCCTGATCTTGGAATTTTAACTGGAAGAGATTCTGAGGCATCTCAAATAAACAGAATGCAAGAGGTGTATAAGAAGATTTAAAAATAACCTACCTAGACTAGCACCATTCCTCAAATCCATCTAAATAATAACAGTCTTTGGTAGTAATATAACATTGAGTAGAAATATTTTGATAATAATCATGTGAAGAACTGTCTGTTAAACTATCAAGAAAGTTAGGAAAGCCATGTATTCTCATAAGCTCCAACCATGTACATCAAAACACAAAGAACTAAAAAAATTGTTCCTTCTGTCATAAAGGCCTACATTTATGTAACAGATCCCTCTCCATTTCTGCGCCCTTTGTAAAAGGCTATATGTTCCTTTGAACTCCACAAAATCTTATAAAAGGATATTGCAGTAAATAACAGTAATTCAGAGTCAGAGTGATCACTCATGCTATAAACTCATTTTGTGCTTGACATGATCTCAGATAAATAACATCCATGCATGCATCTCAACTGTTCTCATATCACTTCATAATTTTGCATGTAGACCATCAGTATGGACTGCCTCTAGGCAGTAGTTAAGGAGCTAAGTTTCTTTTCTTGTGACTGCAAGTATATGATAGCAAATGTTTACAGTAGATTTTTTTAAAATTACTGGACTAATTACAGTTAGTCATAGTTGAATCTTGTGGTAAGCCATTTGAAAATGGCCAAACAAGAATATATTTGAACCTTGAAAACCAGTAGATAAGAACAATTTCTTGTTTTAAATGACTTTTAGTATCTTTCGTATCAGTGGAAGGCTTCTTTATGTTAATAAAAGTAGAAATCCCCAGGAAACTGAGCTAGAGAACTCCAAGTACAAAGTAATTCATTAATAAGTTTAAAAATGCCTGAGCCACAGTAAAATATTTATAAAAAGAGAACATCATGTCACTTATCTGATAAAAATGCTCCTTGTTCAGCTGATAGTTTTGCTTTTAGTACACTGTGGATAGGGATCATTCTTAGACAATGTCTTGCAAGGGATTCAGCAAAACATTAAGCAGAAGGATGAGGAAGCACAGTCCAAATAAAGAACCATCACAGATTTTGCAAATCAGAGACTATAGCACAACTAATCCTTGAATGTTATTTCTTTTGTTTTGGCAGACATATTTCATGACCATGGCATGATCAAATTTGACTTAGAAACTTTTTATTTCATCCTGTTTCAGATATTCTGCTTCCTTTTCTACAACTGCTTTTTTTTTTGCTTGTCTCATCTGTCAAGTTATCCTCCTTCATTTAAATGTCTCCTGAAAATTACCTTCTTTCAGTGTTGCATCAGTAGTATACACTGTCTTTAACTTGACCTTTATCTTAAAAAAATATGTTACAGCAGAGCGTATTATGCCAGTATCACACAAACAGAGTAGCACTATCACATCTATACCCTTTCTCAGACTATCTCCTTCCTACTTCCTAATATTTGAATTTATTACAGCAAATTTACTTTTCTGGGACACGACTCCTCTGTAAAGATCTTTTACTTTTACTGAACACAGGATGTTAAGTGTCCCTCAGCTGAGGAGGGCACTGAGTTCAAGTTCTCTATATACTAAGCATTATCACCTTTGTGACACTGCATAAAGGGGAAGAAATGCCACACACTGTTTTTAGTAAAAGGAGGTATGCACATTGTTCCTCTCTCAACACACTTTCTGGATTGGTCTGTGTGAAATGCCTGTGCAGAGGTTTCCAGCAGAAGACAAATGGTTAGAATGCATTAAGATGCTCAGTGCTACCAAGCTGGGAAAGATTTGGAAGCGAATTGTCTTAGTAGTAACTCACTGGCAAAGTTTAAGTGCCTGCAGGTATTAAATGCCTAAAGAGTCACATTGTGATTTTGAGAACTGTGTCTGATATTGAAACTAGGGCCCTGCATCCATCCTAAATCCTTTGTGGATTTGAGCATTACACATTTAAATGTTACAAGTAATGCCTTGCTCTTTCTGCTGTCGCTGAATGCAATCAGGGGAAGACTCCTCTGGTGCCTTGACAGCCAGCTGTGTCCCACTTAAGGAACAACGGTTTACACATTTTGCTAAAAAATCATAAAGTAATGCTTAAAAAACCAAATTAGATTTCTATGTTGAGATGTCCAGAATCTATCTCTTGAGCTACAGTCCCTTAAAGACTGTTCTTTTTAACTATGCATTTTACAGCTAAATATTTAAGAAACAGATTTACTTTCTTTCTTGTTTTGATTACATGGCCTATAAGAGACATTGGGCAGAACTTGTTCCTTATGTAGCTTTGTTATTTCAGCGGTATCAAGTTTCATTATCCTTGACTCTTTCTTTACTTCTATGACCTTCCTACACAGTAGAAAATCAGTCTGAATATTACAGTCATTATTATTCTTCCAGTTTCCCCAAAATCACTAACTAAAACCTGAAGTTACTTTAACTTTGGATGAGTAGGACATAAAAAAAAAATCCAAAAAAGAGGGTGCCTTATGTGTGAGAACAAGCAGGCTCTATTTCAAGAGATTATTAAAATGGAGATTGTGCTATTTACAAAGACTTCTATCATAATGCCCAATAGCCTCTACAGACACTACATTTTCATAGTGGAAGGTGAAAGAGTCAACGCAGAAAAAAAGCTCTTCTTCTCTCTCTGTAGACTGCTCTTTTATTGAGACAAAGCTGATATTGGTTAAAATTAGCAGAGATACTGCATTTCTTCAGGTGTGAGTCTGAACACAGTTTTGGTCCAGTAAATGCCTCAGCACTAAAAATTCAAATACAAATGCAATTACAGAATAAAGAAGTAAGCATTCTTCTGCAGTGAAGAAAACAGAAAATTTGGCACTAATGTAGAAAACCACGGACTTAGTTTATTTCATTTTGGCTTTTGGAGAACACAGAAGAATTTTCAGACTCATTAACCCCAAAAGATAAGGATACAAATACCAGGTAACATTTTTATTGAAAGAGGAATCAGTTTTTAATAAATTCTCCCCATGTATCAGGAACTTCAATGCACCTTTACTGCCATGATAAATATTAAATTGAGGCTAGAAGAACTTGACATAATCCTCTGAAATTCAGAAAGCTAACTGATAATGAAGTGAAAAAGAAAAATCACACAGTACTATCTGCTATGATCTTTGCTTAATATTGCACATTACATTTTATGGCCAGAAAAAGCTCTTCAAAATTTAAAATGTGACCTTCCAATAATGCAGATTTATGTAAAAATAAAAGAATTCCATTAAGATGCAGCAGGGACAGAAGCTCTGAAATTAGATGCAGGGAGAAGAAAAAGAAAATGAAAAAAGCAAGACAAAACATACAGTTGTAATTGTTGCAATTTGTAGCAATTCCCTACTTATTCTTTTAAATATAGAAGATAAGTGACAAAAATAATGAAATCTCGATATAATTAATGCAATTTAGATGCTTTCTCAATTAACATCATCACTCAGAAAAACACTTAAGATACTTCCTCTTGGGTATTAGGGGAAAAATATACAAAAATTGATTACTTCATTACTTAAATTTATCCAGGCATCCAGAGTAACAATAATTTTCTAATCACCTTTGATTTCTGAATGCGAAGAAAAATATTTTGAAGAAAATCAGGTACACCCCTTCTTTAATTTGCTTTTATTAAAAAAAAAAAAAAAAAGGATAAACCGAAAAGAAATATTTCAGAATTCTATACAGCACAAGATGTGTCAGTGGATAACTGCAATTAACCAGTCAATGCCTGTAGCACCTACACATAGGATTTCAGCACAGCGCTATTAGAAAGTCAGTATTAACTTTGTGCAACTTTTTCAGGGGCTCTCTGATTAACAGCAAGCCAAAAATCTGTTTTTCAGATTTGTTCCCTTACATGAAAGCTCTCCTGTGAGTTCATTTTTTAGGGAAGAAAAGTCCAGCACTGTCAGGAAAACATGCTTAGTTCCTGTACTTTAAATTGGACCTAAATTGGAATTTAGGTTGATACTTACCTTTAAAATTCTCACATCTCCCTTGTCCATTGTCCATTCCTTTCAAATTGGTAAGTGTTATTCCCAAAATGTGTTGTGCTATCTGCACAAACAGATTCAGCAGGAAACAACAGACTCTGAAGACTTGAAAAAATCACTGAAATGAGGAGAAAGATTTACAGCCAGATATGGGAGGGGAAAAAAAGGACCTTAATGTACGGTTATGTGGAAGCTGTCACACTAATTTCTCCTGTGCCCTTCACCAGTGGGGCACAAGCCATTTCTGATGTGAATCACGCAGCTGCATTCACAAAGGCAGATCTAATGCTAGTAAGACCACCTGAAAAATAATTTTTTTTAGCCTGGCCATTCCTACATGTTTATAGGTTCTTATCACTTTGGAACTGGGAAATGGAACTGCTTGAAAATCAAGAGGGTGATTTTCAAGCTGTGGGATGAGAAATAACTCTTGGCAGAGTAGAGCAATCTGACCAGCAGTTACCGCTGAACAAAAAGGTATCATTACAGAAATAAAGCTGGTGACTATCTCGCTCTATCTGGCTTGGCTAATGCAGTTCAGCTCTGGAGTCAGGAAATTTGGAGATGAGGAAAAACTGCTTCTACAGCAAAAAAATAGTAATGATTTTCAAAGTGTTAACAGGACTCTGTCATTTCTTGGACAGACACATATTGTTCTTTTAAAAACTATTAGGTAAAAAAATGTTGAGGCACATTTAAGTTACAATTCATATTCCATAATGCATTTGAAATGCTCATTCAAATGTGCATGTGACTACTGAAAGCACGGAATACCAGTATTGAAAAAATTTTAAGTATAAATTTAGTATCTAAATAGTGGTCAGTGATCATCACACCAACTACTTAAGTTTATGTCAGAACAAATACAACTTTAAAACACTAAGTAAGCTTTATTTATTCTTTATCGCTCTTTCCCAAAGGCTGTACAAAATGTCCTTTTTATACACATTGCAATTTTAAATGTTTTACATCTGACACAATTGCACAAAGATCTCAAAGCTGAATATGCTTTTAATATTTCCAATTATTTCTCCATGTTTTAGAACACTTACCAATATATATAAATATTACAGATCAACATTTTTTCCAAAAAATATAATCTGTATTCAATTGAAACAGAATAATTTGTGGCACAGCACTTGAAGGAAGGGGAAAACACAAGTGAAAGCACACAGCACACACATATTCTACAATAACTGATGTTTTACTAAGACTCATAAGCAGGATAAAGCTGAACTCACAATACTACATTTCGAAGTTCAGATTTTGACTTGCCTTACAGTGTACTCCCCTGAAAAATTAAAGCTGCAACTGTAACAACTGGAATTATGTTCAACTTGTTTTATTTAAAAGACTCCAAACAAACAAACAAATACCAACCAAAAAAATCTCAATCATAAATCCAAATTAAATTAACTGAGACTTTTAACTGCTTTTTCAGGCAAGCTTTGAATCAGGCTTTAAGTAATTGAATAAGCTAATGTTATTTAGAGCTTGAACACTGGTATGCTTTCTTTGAGACAGCCGTTAAAAGGCAAGTTTTAATTTCTGTAATTTCAAATAATTCTTTTAACATAAAAGTAGCTGTGGCAACTATCAATCTTACAGTCAAAATAGTTTTAAAGCCTTATTTTTACTTAAGAGTATACCTTTGGATATTTTCTAGACTTTACTACTGCTTTTAACTTTGGATATTATAAACAAAGTAGTCAAATATTTGGTGGGGGAGGGAGTGTTGTACTTTTTTATTGTCTTTAACAATGAGAACAAAATAGAAACAATTTCAGGAGGGACAGTGCTAATTTACAGAAAACAGTGCACAAACTAGTACACAGTTTGCATGGCAATACAGAATTATGAAGGGATTTTTTTTAGATTTGGTAAAATACTAAATACAATGTACCAGTATATGTTCTATGTTGCATTGCATTAAACTCGGATTTCTACCCTGCATCAAAGGCTTGCACACTGGAGATTGGACTTCATGCCTCTCTATATATTAGTAGAAATTCTTATCTCAGGGGGTGGTGAAGCACCAGCACAGGTTGTCCAGAGGGGATGTGGATGCCCCATCCCTGGAAGTGTTTAAGACACTGTGTTGGATGGGGCCCTGAGTAACTTGATCTAGTGAGTGACACCCCAGCGCATGGTGGAGGGAAGTTGGAACTAGATGATCTTTAAGGTCCCTTCCAACCCTAACTAATAGTATTATTCTATTATTCTACGAAATTAAAATAATTTTCTAATTGTAAATGTCTTGTTGATTTCTTTTTCTAGGTTCATGTGACATTGTTTAAAACAAAAAAATGTACCACACAAAGGTCATTGTACTAGTTTGGTAGCTAAAATATACTGTGACTTGAAAATATACTAACTTCATGCAGTGCTTAATTAAACAGTAAAGACATCAGAGCCTGAGTACTGCAGAAGTTGCTAACTGAACTTGAACTGAAAGGTCTTCAAAAAAAGGCACAGGGGAAGCTGGGAGCACAACTTCCATTAAAAATTAGTGGAATAGGTTACTGAACTCCTCTTTAATCCGTATCCCCCACTTATGTGAATATTTATGCAAATACTTTTCCATGTTTTGAAAATCTGCTTTACCTCATTAGCCATAAGGTTTTTTAGACTGTTGCAGCCTACCACAAACCGAACAACTGAGCAGGAGAATTAAGAGGATACAACTTTCTTGGGAATCGAAAAAAAACATTTGAGGGTCCTATTTGCAGATGAATGTTTCAGCAATCCTGTTGGCAGATGTGCTGTTTTTTGAAGGTTTTTCTTCTAATATGCAATTGCACAAAGCAGATCGATGGATCAGAACAATTGCTTTCTTTCAAAGGAGGAGACAGTATGTATGTGGGCTTATTCAAGACAGAAATTTTCTGAGAATAGTTAAAACTACTCTGGTATAATAAGAAAAATGACTAAGTATTATTACATCATTAAGATAAAGTAATATCTCCTTCCATTCTCTGGAGTTGGTTCCTCTGAAAAGAAACAAAGTAGACTATATATTTCATCTAGTCACTGCAGCGAACTTTACTCTTCTTCTAACAGCACTGAGAATTCACCCTTCTCTGTAATTTTCCGGGGGTAATTTTTACCTACATTTTTATTTCTTTGCGCTGGAAAAATGGAGAAACTTCTTTCATTTCAAGAAGGTGCTAATTAAAACATAGCTACTTATTGAGGCTGGTAAGTTTTGCATTCAGAAGCTAAAGCCTATGAAGACATTTTTTGAATATCTTTATCAGTGGTCTACATGAACAGAAAGCCCAAAAAAATCACCATTAGAAGGAAAGAAAGTAGATTAATACTTGAAAAAATATTCACTACATCTTGATAGATGTAGTGTTTTTTATTTTCTAGCACTTTGCTTGTGCTAGTTCACACTGAAGATGTGTCTTTGGACACATGGATAAATAAATCTTGCTTCATATTGCTGCACTAATGGCAAGTTATCACTGAAACCACAAAACAAGATTGCATCACCTTCTCTACTTCATTAAAATAGCTATGCAGCTCAATATGAAGAATAACATTAAATGTTATTCGTTATTGCCTTTTGGTTTTCAAAACTTCCAACCTATTAAAATTATCTCCCATAAGGTAACTGGTAAAAACTAATGATCATACTCCACAGTGAAGGAAATTTTTATTCTCACAAATAATAATATCACCTTGCATAAGCAAACAACCCGGTATGACAACTTTTGCAAACAAATTCATTGAACAGAGATGAGAATAACAGAAAATTCTTCCTAAATTCATGGGATCATTATGTCTACATGATAACAGTCTTGAAATTCCACAGAGTCTAAAAGTGATAGGATAGAGAAGAAAGTACTAAGAAAACAGCTCCCAGCAGGCTATCAGTTTAGTTCTCTAAATCACAGAGAAGAATATGTATGTTCAGGTCCCATTCTGATGAGGATCAGTATGCAGAGTGTGTACTTGGATCAGGGATATGCTGTGGTTCATTTAGCTAAATACATCCTAACAGAATCACTTTACCACAGTCAGCTATTTTAAGCCGTATTCACAAAACCTCTTACTTTTACAGTGTCCTTCACACCTACTTTTCAGGAGAGAAACATTAGACATATAAAGGCAAGAGATACTCAATTTTCCAATATAAAAAAAACTTGAAAAGTTACGAAAGCTCCAGTTCACTACATACCCACTGATTAATTTCCAGTGGAAATCAAGACAGTATATTTTAAATTCAATCATAATCTATTTGTGTTTAAACTGTTGGCCCTTGTTATAGTCCCCACTGAAAATAAAGAATTGGGTCTTTCCATCTTTGCATATAGCCCAGACCTGTCTGTCAGGGCAGAGGGAGGGAGAAGAGAAAGCTGGGGAGATCTTATCGTGGCCTTTCAATATTTAAAGGGGTCCTATAAGAAAGATAAAGTCAAACTACTTAGAGGGACCTGTTGTGATAGGACAAAGGGCCCATTAAACTAAAAGAGGGTAAACTCAAACTGGATATAAGGTGGCTATTTTTATGATGAGAGTGGTGAAACACTGGAGTTGGTTGCCTAGAGTGATTATAGATATCCCATCCCTGGAAAACAATGAGAAAAGAGAAGCAAGCAAATCCCTACTCAATATCCATTCATTCCTCTTTCTTAACATGAGGAAGAAGGAATGGATAGTGAGTAGGGATTACCTTTTCAAGCAGATTAAAGTCTATTGCAGAACACAAAAGATAAATTGAAAAAGGTATTTCCCAAAGGAATTTATCAAAATCTCCCTGCTAAGGCTGCAAATTATGCTAAGTGCAACAGGCCAGCAACTGTTCCCTGACCATGAAGCCAAATAGTGATATTGAGCCTGTCCCCATATGGTGACAACTTACCTTCCTCTCCTACCACAGGTACCTCATCGATGTTGCCAGACAGGAACAATCCCAGTCCTATGCTCTTCACCTAAATCATACATGGGCACCATTTCAGAGCACACCAGTTTGACAGAGACTAAAACCACATCAGTGTGAGAGCAGAGCAGCTGTGGAGAGGCACACGGTGTGGAACCCCAGCCAGAGTGTTAGCCCTGCTTTCTTTATGGTTTAGGGATAGCTGAAATGTCTGATCTGGTGTGATTAGTCTGGTAAGGACTGAGCTCATGAAAAAAGTGTAATAACCTGATGCAAGCAGCTCATGTTGGATTCTTAAAGCCCTATTTTCCACAATATCTATTGCAGGGCTATATCTCAAAGTAATGGAGCAGAAGGAATGAGATAGTAAATATAAATGCCAGAAACTATTCATGGTTATAGGTTCCTCTGAAATATTTAAGAGTCTGTTAGATTTCAGCTTAACATATGTTCTTATGTTTTATATTGTGATTCATCTATAACCCAAGCATTCTTGAATTAACAACCATGATGAATCTTCTAATGAGAGACCAATGCCTTTTTTTTCGCTCAAGACATAATGACTACGGTCTACTCTCAAGGCTCTAGTTCATTTTCCAAAACATTAGGTATCCTAACAGAGACAAATCCACATATTCTCTCCAACTTTTATTATGTTCTAACATTAATCTATGTGTAAACGAACAAAAAACCCAAAAAGGGCTGCCAGTATGTTGTTCACTATCTTCCAAATTAATTAAGTTTAGATAAACTTATCTTTGCTCCAGTAGAATTTTTTTCTATGAATGAGGTTTAAATTAATTGGAACTTGAGCCTTATCTTGATTTTTTGTGTAGCTGTAGAATCCACAACATTCTGTGAACTGATGGAATAGCACTTTGAAGCCAAGTGCATGAACAGCTTTAGAAAAGGCAGACACTAAACACATGAAGATGTATGGGATGTTAGTGAGGAACAGTCACGGGCATAAAATGTTCACAAGAACTTATACTGCTAATTAAACTGAGTTCTGGAATAGGTATGAAAATACATGATCAGCTATTTCATATTTCACTACAGGGAATGAACTCATTCTGTGAACAAACAGACTTGAAATGATACTTATTTAACACCTATGAGAGTACTAGAGAGTGCAATACAACTGCAGTCTATTTGCAATAACTGGAAAGCAAGCAGCAGGTACATCACATCAAATTAAGATTACAATTATGGATTGTCTTGTGAGTTACTAAGTGTTGATTCTTTCTTTTTTTGTTCCTGGTGGGAAAAAATGAATCTAGGATTTTGACACTGAAGAAATAAGTATTTTAATAGCTGCTGCTCCATGGGCTCACTTCCATACTGCAAGTGAAGTTTAAAAGTGACACAGCCAAGTACTACATGCACAAAGATAAATGTCCTCCAGACAGTGCACAGTTTATTCAGAAGGCTGCAAGCCATGAGGCAGTGCATCAAAATGAACATTCACATTTTACTCAACAAACATATTCTACTTTTTGGTGAAGTCTCAAATTCAACAGTATACCAGAACATAATCAAATATGTGAATAAAAGTGCTAATTAAAACTTCTCTTCCCTCAATCTCACTGTTTTTTCATTAGTTTCCCCTCAATTCCTTAAAATAACAAATGCTTTTCAACACAGTGGCAACAATTAAAATATTCACAATATCACCTTTTGAACAAAATATATTTCAACTCGCAGGAGTGCACTAATTAATTTAACGACTTAGAGAGCTTTTCCACCAATAACACTTTAAAGATTTTCTCCACATTAAAACTTGAGACACTAAAACAGGAAAACATTGGACTTTGTGCCAATGGTGGCATTGTATCCCTCATGGCTGGCCCCCGAAGCCCACATGGGGAAGCCCCAGAGTAGCTGTCAGTCACAAACAGCCCAGGAAAACTATAACACACCACACCTCCTGGATGCCCTAAGCCATCCTCATATTGGCAAGGACAGAGAGACAGTGAGAACACTGCCCCTCACCCTGACCTGGAACCCCAGAGTAGCTGGTGGGTCAGAGACCTCACCTGGAGGGGTTGGCCGTAGGGACCAGAGCAGATAAAACCAAGGGCGTGAGTTTGCCTCCTGTCACCGCCCTGCCATTTGGATGTGTGAGAGCTGGTCTTCCAAAAGGTTCCAATGGTAGCTACGCGATCTGTCTCTTCCTCTTTGCTCCCTCTGCTTCTCTTTCTTTGCTACTTTCTTGATGCTTAGGGCAGCTTGGAGCAGGAGGGATTGGATTTTGACTCAAGTGTTGTGGAACAGTATGTGCTGGGTCAGTATTGTGGCAGAACATTTTGTCTAGTTTGTGTGATGCCCTTTCGAACTTTTGCCAACTTCCTTTATTTTGTTCCCTAATAAAATAATAAAAGTATCTCTTGGGAACAAGTCTGTGGCTTATTCTCTTGATGTTATCTTGAAGTATTAAAGAACCCTATATATATATTTTAAAGTAAAACTCCTGCCTAAGCCTGTAAGCTTGCAGCTCCTGGGCTGGAGTGGTATGCATGGGTCTTTCGAGGATGTGCAAAATTTCCGTCTGCAGACTAGACAACTAATCCCATTTTCACCTTTTATTTCAGGATGATATAGATCTTCTTTGTAGTGCAAGAATGAGCAAACTTACAAGTCTGATTAGTCAGGTCAATTGTTTTGTTCATGTGATCACCTCTGCAGCTTTAGAAATAATTAACAGAATTAAAATACGCTGACTAATGTAGCCCAGCTGTCTCACAGCAGACAACTACTGACTATAAATAAAGAGAAATAAAACTTAATTGCAGGAAGTTTTTTATTTATTTATTTATTTTTACCTCAGGTAAATGATTTTTCAACAGTACTAAAATCAATGTAAAAGGACTTTCTGTAAAGAATTTATCTCATCTTTCCAACTGATATAACTGATATATAAACATGTGTATTGTAAATATGTCATTATTTATCAGCGTTTTTCACTTATACCTCCTTTTTTTGTCAACAGATTCACTGCTTTTAGTATTTCTCATGGTACCATAGGCCACTTGTCATCAGAGAACAGGGGAGGTAAAGGATCTTCAGATCCTTTCTTCAGATCTTCACTCTCACTTCTGACTCTCAAGAGGGAGCATTTGTTTTCATAATATTGAAATAGATTCTACTCAGGGTTAGGAAATTTCACATTTTTTACACAAACAGGATTAACAGAGAGCATAGGAAGAAGAAACTTCCAGCAAAATTTCTTCAGGTGTTCCATTTTCCACAATTGATCTAATAATGAATTTTTTTATTAAAAAAAAAAGTGGAAGAAAAAGGCTTGCAACAGAAATTGCATGCTCCATATTCATTCACTGCCTCCCAGTTTTTACAACCGGCAGAAGTAAAGCAGGTAGTACTTCACTTTATAAAGTACATGAAGATTTTCAGAAATAAAGCCATCAACTTTGACAAGATCCAGAAAAAAATTTAGTTGCAGCTGTATGAGGAGGAAATTTTTTATAATAGAACTTCCGTTTTGCATCTAACGTTTGGGACAAAGAGTATGAGATATATACAGTTCAACCTGACATATCTACTTTTTTGAAAAGCTAAAAATATTCTACTCAAACCTTAAGTGGTTTGGGTTACATGACACATAAGAATACTCAAGAAAGTGGATTTTCATTATTAGTTAAGTTATTGATAGTAAGAAAGATAGTAAAAACTTAGAATTTCAACTTCAAAGAAGTTTGAAGATGGAACGAAATGGTACTTTTAAAAAAACCTAGCGATCTAGTAAAATTCTAATTTGAATGGTATGTGGCATATCTTTTCTACAAGTTATCTATTAAGACTTTTGTTAATGTTGTAAATGCTTTTTAAAAAAGTGTATTTGCACTAAAATTGCTTACTTGAGATATGTGCCTTAACTTCACTTTTTCTCCAGGGAATTTCTGAAAATTAGGAAGTTATTTACTTATATATAGGTAAAATCTAAAAATACTGTTAAAACTGTGTCTGAATGTCCTAAGTAATATATACATATAATAAATATAAAAATATATTATAAATATTTGAGAAAATTATTTTCACTGGAATACTTTGCAGTCTCAGTACCAAAATTAAAGTGTGAAACACATGCTACAAAGAGTGTGTTCAGCTCAAAGTCTGATAGAATGTAAAACCTGACCTATCTCAGTTTTTCCTAGAAAAGTCTGCACAGAACAACTATTGCAACAATATCTCCTTCTCAAATTTCATGAATATAATTTTACAACAGACCTATTATATCAAAACTGAAAATTTTACAGACCTATTGGCTCCTGCACTAGGAAATAAATGACAAGTTTTAAATATAAATAGAAATGTATTCTTCAACACAGGAACAACACCACTTGCTATTATATAGTTTTTAAATTGCATATTTTTGATATATCTTTATGCATAATAAGAGAGTAAGAGAAGAAAGGCCTTTGATACCTGGTATTGGGCAAGTAATTAAATATTTGTTTTTTATGAACTTGATAAAACATTGCTTCTCCTCATAACACTAAATTATTGTATTTTCATTATTTTTAGCTGCTGAATATGTTAAATGATATTTTTCTTATAAAAAGAGATACTTCCTCCAAAAAATTTTGGTATGAACTTACATAGTTTGTCTAGAAACAGAGTTGTTCTTAAAAAAACTACAACATCAGAAATGAGAAGTTTCATGGAACTACTGAAACTTTGTTCTTCCTCACAACCCTTCACTGAACTATCCTTCCTAAGTTTTGCATAGTCCCACAAATGCTACTTGAATGTCCCAAATACGTTTTAATTTCAGTTTTTAGAACTTCACTGTGCATTCTATTCATATATTGTTGTGAACACTGCAGTTAAAACAGAAAGGTAGCTTGATGGATGACCCTTAAATATGTTGTTTAATCAATTTTCACACTTCCGTATTGTTTGGAGGAGTGCGGCAAATGAAGTCACCTACCCGTCACTCTAACGATGTCCTGAAGATTTCAAAATCTGTTGCAAAAATCAAAAATACAACTCATGGTCAATAGAAGCAGTCTGTCCCATTTCTAATACAACCCCAGGACTCCTTGTTCAACAAGAGCTGCTGTGCTCTATTTTAATAGAGCTGTGGCCACAAGAAGAACTGTGGGTTTTTTTCTTTTTTACTCACCCGTCGGGTCGTGCTTTCACCTTGGTGCAAAAAGAAGCCTCACACAGAGCATCATTTACAGTAAATGAATTCATGAGGAGACAGACTTCACCCAGGCAGAACTAACTCTGTTACTTTATTGCCCTATATATATCATACAGATGGGGATCTGACCTACCAAGACAGGCCAGATGTTTTTATCAGAACACAGGCCACATGTGCCCACGTGACTGCTTTCAGTCACAAAGAAAAATCATGCTTCAAGAGGCCTTCCAGCTTGACCTTGTCATGGTTTCACACACACTATTCTGAGCTCTGGCTTGCTCAGGACCACAACATTTTGCTTTACTTCTTCTCCCTTTTTATCATCCATTTGGCTGGTGCTGCCTGTCCAGCTGCTCCTACAGAGAAGCCTTTGGATCACAGTCTCAAACTGTCTTCAGCTCTTAGCTGTGTGCAGGTTAAGTAAATTTAGTCATGTATTTTTAAACACATGCATACACATCTGTGTAAACATTCACAGTAAAATCTTTCAAGTCAGTTCTACAGTAGAGAGCACAGTAATTTCAGAGGTGTGTTATTGGCACAAATTGCTAACATGTTGGCAACACATTGACAACAAAAGGAAAATAGTTTGAAAGAGGTTAACTGCTCTCCAGGAAGAATGGTCATCTAAACCGCCTTATTCTGACAGAAGCTCATTTGTGTATAATTTTTCTTCATCATCTTTTCTTTCTTGAAATAAGCAAAAAGTCAAAATTTAGATAAACAAAAATAAGCCCCAGAGATGGCCATCTGAACACCTAAAATTCTAAGAATTTGAAATACCTCAAAACAGATACATGAATAGACAGATCAAGGCCAGTTTCTAATACATGAAAATATAGGCGTTATACAGTTCTGAGGGGTTTTCTTACCACACTTAACTATTCAAATATTCAAATTATTATCCTAACTATTCAAAATGCTATGCAGAACTTTTATACAACATAACTTTGATATTTCCTAAGAAAAAAAAAAACACATTAATTTTGGTATCTTTAGGATATTTGTAAATGCACACCAAAATCTGAGATTCTATCTGTATGTCTTCATATTCATTAAATAAATTATTTTACTTAATATCATTAGAAAAAGGTTTATTTTTATTTTTTCTATTATTTTTTTTTTAGTATCCATGAATTTCTCTCTGAAAATTGTAATTAAAAATCTCAAGGGGAAAAAAAAACTCATACAAAAAAACCTGTTCTGAAATAAAGTTTGAGCAACCACAGAGTTTAGTAAAATTTTGATCTTTTTATTTTGAGGTGTTATATTTTGCTAACACCGAGAAAAAAACCCCTAGCCTCTGGTAACAGAGTCAGTTTACTGTTTTAAAGAAAATAACTTCAGAATTTTATTTTAACTATTTTTCCAATTATTAAACCAGAACAGTTACTATAACAGATTCATTTGTAGGATATTTTCTGGTACAACAGCAACTCAACTTTTGGCTACTCCAAAGTATTTCAGATTATTTTCTACCTTCTCTATAAATTTTATAGAGACTGAGTTGAGAGGAAGAGATATTCTAAAAGACAAGTTGCCCAACAGTGCGAATAGGAACCTAAATATTCTTTTTCTTTGTGCTTTGGCAATCGCATTATTTGCCATATCTTCCTTATAATCTTTGATTAGATCTCCTGGTGTTAAAGAAGATAGAATTTCTGGGCATTTTTCTATTTTTTTTACAAGGGCTGTTTTTTTTATTTTAAAGTTTCAAGGAGGTATGAAACACATTTTTCATAAAATAAAAGATGTTTAATTGCAAAAGACAATTAAGAGAAAGCTTGTGTCACCACAGAGTAGCACAGCAATATTTCATGACAGAATATTATTTTTTGCTTTGCATCTTGTTCATGAAAAAACAAAGAAGCAGAGAATATTACAAGTGGAAGTAAGAGGTGAATAATGGTGAGTGAAAACATATATCTAGTTATTGAGCCTGAAGAAGAGTCATCAGTAAAGGATGTAAAT
This sequence comes from Pseudotriccus pelzelni, assembly GCA_035584735.1. Classification (NCBI taxonomy): domain Eukaryota; kingdom Metazoa; phylum Chordata; class Aves; order Passeriformes; family Tyrannidae; genus Pseudotriccus; species Pseudotriccus pelzelni. The sequence goes on from JAWMRA010000078.1 coordinate 74,765,537, forward strand.
ATTATTTGCAACTTGATTTAGGTTTTGCAGAGATTAGAAAAAAATCCATGATTTTTCTTGTGTAAAAATCCAAATGAAGTTGTACAAATAATAAAACAGAACTTTTAAATACATTCTCTTTCCTTGGTGCATCTGTGAAGAGAGGAAAAAATACATGCCTAAGTACAAACCTCATATACAAATAAAAGCACACTGACATTTAGGTGCCTACTAAATGCAGAAGAAAATAGACTTTTTTGTTGTTGTTCACAGTAGATATTTAGATATTTTTGTAAATTTGAGATACTGCCATATATCAACAAGAACAGTGTGAAAGGTTTGAATTATTTTAACTCTTAGACTATCGTCGTTTCAAGGTCAACTTCATATGGGACATGTTTATGTAAGTTTCTATTAGAAATTTAAAGAAATAATAGACTAGAAAAATTCATCCCTTATCCTCTAGGCTGCCATTTTTCTTAGAGTCAGATATTCCAGTTCCTCTGAAGCTGTGAACTTCTCCTGTAGAAAACGCCTCTCAAAAGTTTGGCTATTAAAAATGAGATGTTTTCCAGAGGACATCTCTTCACTGAGCCAGGAAACAAACTGGTAAGTAACTGGGCAAACATCAAAGTCCACACGAAGAAAAAAATGAAGCATTTTTCTTAAATTCTAGACCGCCATTTAAATGGCCTAAAATAATTTTAGAGAAAGATTACTCTTATAATGTTTATAGGAAATTCTAATATTAGAATTTGAAGGGATTACTATTTCATGTAAGCTTGCAAAGAGAGATAACTAGCACAAAGAGACTAGGCATTCTCTTTATTCTTTTTTGTTTGTTTCTGTTCCTATTTCATTGAAGAAATACTATTAGATTTCAGGTTCACAAACCAGGTCTGAAATCACCAATTTTTCCTTTTCCTCTGACTGTAACAAAATTGCCTCCAGAGCTCTGTAATGTTAGGTGTTAATTATGTGCTGCAATGCAGTACATACCCTGAAAAGCAATATTGCCTTTGTCATTTGTGACTGATTACTCAATTCTGCCTGTGCTTGAAAGAAGTTATTTCCTGAAATTTGCTTTGTAATTCAGTTCATGTGCCTGCTCATTAGTTTCTTTCAAGCTGCATTATTTTGCATACTTTATCGCACAGTCAACAGAAATGTAATGCTAGCAAATGTGTTCACCGAAATACACTTGGTCAGCCCAGCAGTATTCACACAGAGCTCGATACTGTCTCTGCCTCTTAACGACAGCTTCTCCCTGGCAACATCTGTTGTGAAGTAGGGCACACTGTATTCCGAGTCCCGCTCAACAAGCAAAACATACTTTGTTTTAGCCTCAGAATTAATAAGTTTTTGGTCACTCCTTCAACAGACAACATCAGTCTGCTGGCACTGCACCCCAGCGTACACATCTTCCTTGAGCACCTCCAGTGGATTTGGTGAGGTGATTTTTCAAGCATAGCTGTCAATAGTAACTGATACCCTGTCTGTGACTAAATGTGCATGTGTTTTACCTCTGCACTGAGTCTCCAGCTTTTGTACATTAATCATTTCAAGTCTAGTGATCTTTTTATGCTTGTTTACTCTTTCAGGCTTATCTTAGCGAGAAAACCGTAGAGGCATTATTTGAACTTAGAGTTTAGTTTTCCCACCATGAAATGTAAAGATGAACTCTTTGAGATTATGTTACCGCTACTGTTTGTACTGCTTTAGTATAACAAGCTGAGGCTAAACAGCTGCTAGGCACTAACAGACGATGAATTTAGAGAACTGATCTAGGAATGCCTGTCCTATTGGAAACACTAAAAAATTAATTCAGGATTTTTGTTAAGAAAACAGCAGAGACACAGAGTACAACTCAGGGAAATAACTCTGTGATATTACAGAAGCCTCATCACAAGACAGGATGAGTTATTCTGTCTTGAAATATCATTTTCACACCATTACAGGGGAGGTAATGGTGGCATCTAAGCGTAGGTTTGTTGGTTTGGTTTGGGGTTTTTGTTTCTTTGTTTGTTTGGATCGGTTTGATTTTGGTTTTGATTTATTTTGGTTGGTTGGTTGGGTTGGTTTGGGATTTTTTCCAAAAAAACCTGTCCGTTCCAGCAGAATATTCTCCTTTTTAACTGACAACACTGAACGCACATCTGTTCTGTAATAACATACGTTTTCCATTCAAATGCAAGACAAAAGGGGACAAACAAAACTCCTGTTTTTCTCAGTGACTGGGAAACAGAATGCTACATTTGTTTATAGTTGTAAGTAGGTTGTTGACCAATTGGAGAAAAGAAAAACTTAAATACATTCTTTCTCTAGTCCTTTAGATGACTATACTTTTCTATTTTTCTCTTCATTTTAATCTAGAGTACATCTGCTGCTTAAGAATTAGATTCAAAATAAATTTCCAGCATATCCAAAATCCAAGCACTAATGATAAACCAAATTATCCAAAGCCTTGTGGAAAATATACTGAGCTCTGAGAAAGAGGACTGTTGACTGCTTTGTGCAACTCATTAAATAATACAACCCATTCCAATTTAGACTCTGTAGGCAAGATGATAAGAAACTGCAGCTCTTGTAGTTTTCATTTATGCTGGATATCAGAGGAATGTGCAGGCTAATGTTAATGGAGGATAACTGTCCTGGACAACCAATTAGAGCTATAGATTCTAATCACCAAACAAAGTAGTTGAATGTGAAGCTATTTGTATTAATGCTGAAGCATCTTCCATTAGACAGGCACAACCCCATTAAACCACAATATTTTTTGCTTTTGTCCAAATCTTTTCTGCAGCACTGGCTACAGTTTCACCAGTCAAAGGAGAATAGCTACTGAGCTGTTGCCAAATTCATAATCCATTGATATAGAAAAATAAATCTATAATCTGTGCGTCAATATGTAATTGCATAATTTGTTTTTAATTTGTTTAAAAGTATGATTAAAATTATATTTCAGGAAGAATACTTAAAGATATATTTCAGAATATGCCTGCTTTCCTTATGCTTTAATTTGTTCTACATGTCCTTGTCAAAAAGAAATTAATTTTCTCCAGTGTGTGTGCATATGCGCATTTCAGTTAGTGATAAATCAAAGTGGTATCTTTAAAAACAGATAGAAGTTACTCAGATACTGACCATTCATCAGAACAACTTGGAACAGCTTAACAAAATTATTCCCTTTACTAAGTCATATATATTTATAACTAGACATATATAAATATCAAATTCAGCATCCTAGGTTAAAACAATTTTTAATGATACCAGGCACTGCAATTCCTTTGAAGACAAGTATTATAAATAATTGTAACAGTATATTTTCATTGTTAGTTAGACACATGAACCCTATAGAATGAGCACCTTGTGAATCCAGTAACACAGAGCTTTTATGTAAGTTTCAGTGGGACAATATATTCTCCCATATTATTTACAAAAATAAGAAATATTTGTAATCACCCAGTCTATTTTTACCCATGTTCTCTTTCATCCAAATTCTTATACTGCTCTATAAAGGCACTTCTGCATGAAAGTTCCTTCTAGTCTCTTCCTTTTTATTCTGAATTTTCCTTGGCTGGATTAAAAACTCACTAGATTGCCTAGCATAGAGAGTGGTGGTGAATGGATTTATAGTTGGTGGCCAGTCTCCAATGGTGTTCTCCAGGGCTCAGTATTGAGGCCAATTCTGTTTAATACCTTTACTGATGATCTGGATGAAGGAATCAAGTGCACCCTCAGTAAGTTTGCAGATAACACCAAGTTGGACAGGACCACTGACCTGCTGGAGGGTAGGAAGGTTCTGCGAAGGGATCCGGATAGTCTGTAGTGATGGGCCCAGGCCAGTTGTATGAGGTTCAATAAGACAAAGTGCTGGGTCCTCCACTCGGGTCACAACAACCCTGTGCAGTGCTACAGGCGGATTGGCTGGAAAGCAGCCCAGTGGAAAAGGACCTGGGGGTGTTGGTCGACAGCCACCTGAACATGAGCCAGCAGTGTGTCCAGGTGGCCAAGAAGGCCAATGGCACCCTGGCTTTTATCAGCAATAGTGTGGCCAGCAGAACCATGACAGTGATTTTCCCTGTACCCAACATGGGTGAGGCCACACTTAGAGTACTGTGTCCAGTTCTGCACTCCTCACTACGAGAAAGACATTGAAGTCCAAAATTGTGTCCAAAGAAAAGCAATGAAGCTGGTGAAAAGTCTAGAGACTAAGTCATATGAGGAGCAGCTGAGGGAGCTAGGTTTGTTTAGCATGGAAAAAAAGGAGGCTCAGGGGGCCTTATTGCTCTCTACAACTACATGAAATAAGGTTGTAGCCAGGTGGAGGTCAGCCTCTTCTCCCAGACAGCTAGTAGCAGGAAAAGAGGACATAGCCTCAAGCTGCACCAAGAGCAGGCTGGACTTTAGGAGTAATTTCTTCATTGAAAGGGTGATTAAGATATTGAATGGACTGCCAAAGGAGGTGGTGAAATCGACATCCCTGGAGGTGTTCAAGAAATGATGGGACATAGCACTTAACGCTGTGGTCTAATTGACAAGATGGTGTTTGGTCAAAGGTTGGGCTTGATGATCTTGGAGATTGGACTTGGAGGTTTCAAACCTATGTGGCAGTTGAATTGGAGCGGGGAAAAGCTCCAGGTCCTGGGATGTTATTCCATAACCTAGAGGGGGAAGTGCTCTCCCCCTGCCCCCCACCAAGTGGCCTGGGAGCCCGCAGCAAGAGGCACACAGACCACAGGAGAGGGACGAGAGA
>JAWMRA010000078.1:74770678-75070091 GCA_035584735.1 Pseudotriccus pelzelni
TTTCTTCCTTTCCTTCACCAGTCCATCTTTGACAGGACTTTTTCCATCCTAAATAGGGTATGTCCACTGCCACAAACCTAAATGATTCTATGATTTATGAAATCAGTGAGGTGGACTTGGCAAGATGTATACAGACAACACATAAGCATACATGCCATGCAGCAGAGAATATTCCCCCTCAGGAAATTTGCCACTGGCCACAAATTATAATGCGAAGGGGAGAAAGAAATCTTTCAACATTCTCCAGAAGTTTTTTACTCTGTTGAAACTTTAAACCCAAATTGCTAAATGCATATTTTTTCTGAAGACTGTGAATGAAAATTGGGATGGTATATAATTAAAAAAAAGTAAAACGAAACACCAAAATTAAAGAAATAGGAGGGGTGAAAGGGTGGAAAAGAACTAGTCTGAATGGACTGAAAGAGAGTCTGTGAGGTTGTAAGAAGCTGTGATATCACATGAGAAACACAGAAACCAGAACATGGGAGCAAAGGTACCCAGAGGCAGACAAAAATATAAATAAATCACAGAAATGCGACATCAATAAGAATATGTAAACTAATGCAGAGTGTCATGAGAATTTCTGAAGATAAAATATTAAAGAATAATAAACAAATAAAGTTTGGCATTAAGGAGTTGAAAAAGGATGAAGGGAGTTAAATGACATCTTATTTTCAGTGAAGTAAATAAGTACATAAATAAAAATAGTAGAAATGGTCAGAAACAAGAACAGCACAATGACAGAAATGCTTATTTAAGAAAATGTGTGGGAAATGAAATAGAAAATAAATTGGTATACTGATAAAGGTCATTAATCTTCATTTTTCCCACTTCCTCGTAACATTTTTAGTTGTCATAGGAATTTACTCTAGACAATGTCCTTGTTTCTGTTGAGTCTGTATTTATAACAGTCACACATCAAAGTAAGTAATGTTCTATTTCAGTTACTTATTTACAGCATGGGAAAGATTGGATTTCTTCCATTTGTATTAAATAACCAGCCAACCAAACCCAAAGAAATAAAACCAAACCAACCAAATCAACAAAAACAAAACCAGAAACCTTGGCAGTCTAGGTTATGTTGCGGAATTGCAGGATACATTGGTTTAGGGTTAGAGTCAATTCCTTAGATTGTTAGGCTCCTATGAAGACCATTAAGTTAATTAATCAGTATATCCCTCCCTAGCACAGATGCAAATCTGAAAGATTAGCAACTGAGTTCAGTCCTTTTTTTTCCCATTTAAGCCACATCTTTCCTCAATTATATGCCAAATTTAGCATAGTCTACTACTTCATTTATACTAATCTCCTCAGTTTTATGCAGAGCTACCTGAGTGAGCTGTAAAACGAAAGGATTCCTAGTCACCATCTACTGCTTAGACAATGATAGCAATAGCTGTAAGTTCTAGGAAACCTGTAACACCTTGAGAAAGTCATACTTAATCCATACTTGAAATCCTCTGCCAGGGAATGGGTCCATAAAGATGACGGTTGATGATACGTCCATGGAAGAGGGATGAATCATAGATGGTGAAATCCCAGACTGTATCACAGAAAGGGAAGATGGGTATAAACACATTCACAGAAGCAGAAACCTCCAGTTTCCACCTTCTTTGGGAGTGAGAGGGTAAAGAAGGAATTGGTATAAAAAAAATTAGTCCTGCAGAAACATTTTATATATGCCCCATCTGCAAGCTTCTCCAAAATACAGGATCAAAATGCACATCTAAGAATGAGGATCTTAGAGGCATTTTTTCTCTCTTTTCAGACCATCAGCTATGCTATCACTCATGCACCATGTTACTTCCAGCTTCCTTTACAGTTTCTTTGTAGTTTGTTCCATCTTGAGTTAAGCCTCTAACCCTTCTCCCCTCCTCTGTTATGTACCTCCATTTGTCTCCACAAGTCCTTTCTACTCTTATCATTATAATACTTATAATTAAACTCATGCCTGCAGTATGAGTTCATTTTTTCTGAATACTTTCCATTTTTTTGCAAGCAATAGTGGCAGAATCTCAGTGGGTTAAGTTTACAGAAGCTAAAGACCATCTGAGGTAATTTCACTTTTTGCTAGAATGTACATTTATGCTGTAAGAACTGAAGCTATTTGATAACTAAAAAGTTAATTGCCACTGAAGCTATCTTGCGTCATCTACATATATTTATATTCACAGAAGAGATCTTCTGATCTTTATTAAATATAAAAATCTAAAATTCTTGACCAGTGCACCAGTAATTATTGGCCTGACACAGAACCAATATGAAGGAGGAAGAGAAAAAATCTCACTAATGGACAACATTTTTCAGCAAGCCATTTAGTAAGAGTTTTGAGCCATGCAGAGTATGAAATTTTGAGTTGATTGATTAGTCTGCAGATTATAATGCCCCCTTATAATGTCAATAAATAAGAAACAAATTTCAGAGTGACTAACATTATTTTGCTATCACATTGAAATGCAAAGATGCCTAAAAGCATAGTCATAAGGCTGAGATTCTAGTTCTTTATGAAGGTGGTAAAATTAATGTAGATAATATTTGCCATTTCAGGCTAAACAATTAAAATTGGCAATGATGTTAGCATTCTCATTAAATTTTGAATAAGCAAAAATCGCCTAAATTCCTGTCGCTACCTGCTCAGAAAATAAATCACAGTTACCAATACCAGTAAGGAAACTAGGATTTTAAGGCGAATTCTTCAAGATGGAACATTTTGTAGCGATGTTCTTGATGAATTCAGAAAAATGAACTGAGAAAGAAGAAATACAGTAGATGAAACTTCTCATATTATAAATATTCATAAATATGGCTGAGCCCTTGGCAAAATCTAAAAATAATTTTTCAGTGAAAAGCAGATTTTTTTGTCCTGCAAATACCCACTTTTTGTATCCTACATACTTCTACTGTATCTATTTATTTATAGTAGGGCTGAACTTATAGTCATAAGCAAACAAAAAAATCTATATTTAAAAGGTTAAAACTAAGCTGGGAAGTAATTGATATGCCATCAGGACTTACACAGCTCAAAATTAATAACCCCAATAGGCTGAAAAATGACTGAGCAAAAAATTCAAGTACCTCAGCCTTTTCCATGTCCCAGCTAACCAGGTCTCATGCTTCCTTCCAAAGAGGGCCAGTCTTCCCATTATCACCAACAGTCTTCCCATTATCACCTGTAGAAGCTTTTCTTGCCATTGACAAGGCTGTCCACGTTTAACTCTATCAGGACTTTAGCTTTCCTAACCTGATCCCTGACTGCTCAGACAATCTGTCTGTATTCCTCCCAGGCTACTTGTCCTTGCTTCCACTCTCTGTAGGCTTCCATTTTATGTTTGAGTTTGTTCAGGAGCTCCTTGTTCATACATGTAGGCCTCCTGGTGGTTTTGTCTTTCTTCCTCTTTTCTGGAATTCATCGCTCCTGAGCTTGGAGAAGGTGGTCTTTGAATAACCATATTTCTTTCACCCTTTGCCCTTTCAAGGCTTTAGTCAACTGTTCTCTACCAAACAGATCCTAAAGAAGCCAAAGTCTGCTGTCCTGAAGTTGAGAGTGGTGAGCTTGCTGTGTGCATTCCTTGCTTTCCTAAGAATCTTTAATTTCACCACTGCAGTCCAGGCTGCCCTTGAGTTTTACATGTGCCACCAGCCCCTCCTTGTTGGTGAGACTACAGCACCACAGTACCTTCTCTTAATAGCTCCTCCACCACCTAGAGAAGCAATTTATCCTCAGACAATTCAGGATGCTCATGGAATGCATTATGCCCTGCTGTGTTACCCCTCCAATAGATATCCAAGCACCTGAAGTCCCCCAGAAGGACCAGGGCTTGTGAATGTGAGGCTGCTCCTATCTCTCTATAGGGGGCTTTATGCACTCTGTATTCCTGGTCAGGTGGCCTGTAGCAGATCCCCACTAAAATGTCACCTGTCTCTGTCCTCCCTTTAATCCTGTGTTATAAATTCTTAGTCAGCAACTCATCCACCCTTAGGCAGAGCTCCATACACTCCAGCTGGTCATTAACAAAGGGTAACACTAGCTCCTCATCTCCCCTGCCTGCCCTCCCTAAAGAGACTCTATCCTTCCATTCCAACCCTCCAGTCATAGGAGCCATTCCCTCATGTCTCTGTGATGTCAGTCAGATGACAGCCCTGCAGGCGTGCACATCTCTCTAACTTGTTTATTTCCCATGCTACATGTATTCTCATAAAGGAGTTTAAGTTGGGCCCCAATTAAGCAAATTACTGTATGAGGTATCTGGAATTCCTTTGTGCTGCCCTTCAGGTGCCCACTCCAGGATCTTTGCATCTTTTTCTGGCCCTTGCATCAAACTGGTAGGAGTGGGCTGGATTGAGGTTCCCCTTCCCTGGCAAGTTTAACTTGAAGTCCTCTTCAACAGCTTGGCAGGCCTATGGCTGAAGATGCTCTTCCCCTTCTCTGATAGATGAACCCCATCAGTCCCCAGGAGACCAGGTTTCTCAAAGCAAGTTGCATGGTTTAATTAGTCAAACTCCTTGCTGTGGCACCAGTCCAGTAACCATTTGTTGTTAATTCACCAGATTTGACCGGCCCTGTCAAACCCTTTCCCTCTGTCCAGGAGGAATGATGCAGACTTCCAGCCTATATATGACACTTAAAAAATTTGGAACATAAAAACATTGCAGAGGAATGAAGACATAAAGCAAACATTAAAAAAAAAAAAAGCCAGTTTGAAAGTGATGAAGTTATGGCTCCACTGGAACTGTGTGAGTTACAATTTAAAAATATCATGTGCCATTTTTTCCTATAAGTGAATTGTGAATATTTCTATTCAAAGTCAATTAACACACAACTCTTGAGTTTTATTGCTATACAAAGCATGAATTGATGGTAGGATCCCAATTTCATGGGCTGGAAGTAGATGCTGGACGTTGTCACCAAAACTTATTAATATATGGATTGTTAAATAAAAATAGCAAGGATATTAATTGTGCAGTTGCTTTGTGTGGTATAATACATTACCAGAGTATTTACTTTATATTTATAGGGCTGTGGCTGGGTTTGGGTTTGTTATTTTTTTTCTGGAACATCAACACCAACAATTATGCATATAATGTCATCTATGTGTTCTGTTGGAGACCCAGTGCCTTTTCCATTCACAGATGGCATCTCTTTTGGGGTAAAAGTAAAGGACATACACAACATAAAGATTCTGTGACTCAGATTGGTAGTCAAACTTATCTGCATTAACATTAAACTGAAAGAATGCTGTGGAAAGGAGTCTGCCTTGCAACTGTGTATTTCTGATCCAATATATGTTTTCAATAGAAGAAATTGTAATTTCAAATTACAAAAAAATTTTCAAAATAAGTAGAGCTCCATCATGTCATTGGAAGTTCATAAGATATAAGCTCCTTATGGATTGCATCAAAGGAAATAGATATTACCCTCTTTACAGATACCAGACACAACTTCAGGGTGTCTGGTATACACTGCTGAGGAAACTATACTCATTTCAGAGGATCTATAACTCTGTGTGTTAATTTTTTACACATTTTTATTACCTCTATCAAAATATTTTTAATAAAATTCAATGATCTTTCAAATTATGACTTATATAATGATGAAGTAAATTCAGACAAAGGTATTTAAAATCATCATTTATCTGTATATTCATAAAATACAATTTCTCAATAAAATATTATTTTGATATATAAACATTTTGAATTATAACAATAAAATGGGCATTAACGTAAAAAAGGTTTCTGTTATTTTTAAAAATTACATTAAAAGAAGGCAGAGTCAAAGGATGACATCCAAACACAAGAAAATAACAATAATATATTTTCAAAAATGTCATCAATAACACAATATTTCCAAACATTGGCAAATGAAGAATTGTTTCAATGGCTGTCAGATTTTGTAAATGAAGTGAAAATATATTATCTAAATTACCTAAGCAGAGATGGAAAAAATCAGTAAGAAGCATCCCTATTTCTGAAGCATAAGGTCTCTCAGTGTTTTGCTTTAATTTACAATTATGTGTCTCTCGGTTGAATTCCTGTAAAAATTTCAAAAGAGACCCTAGAGATAACCTCATGGTTATAATGCAAACCTATGTTGGAGAAAAATCCTTTTATGTTACATCAATATTTTTACCTGATATAAAAGACAGAAACTGTGAAGAATCTGTTTCAAGTATCTACAAAGCAAAAAAAAAAAAAAAAAAAAAAAAGACTAAAAAGGTGCTGAGAACCGCTCCTGAGAACTACTCTTTTTAAAAACTTAATAACCAAAACTTTTTAGTTTATGCTTCAAAACTAGTGCTAGTAAGTTCTGGCAAATGACATGAAAAATTGTGACTGGACAGCATTACTCCCTCTTCCTGTACCTGATGAGACAGGATCAGTACTTGTAAATGCTTTCCTAGCCTGTTCTTAAGATGATTTGTGATGGAGATGCCACTGCCTCTTCCCCAGGCACTTTCAGTGTTTCACTAATATTTCTTTTTCTAATATTTTACTTGCCTTGACTTTTTTTGCAACAGAAGTCCACTATTTCATGTTTCTAGCTACCGCAGATATGGATGATACATCATGTTCTTTACTTTTGCATTTCCAAGGGAAGTCCAAATCTCTAACCTCAAAGAGCAGTGCACAGAACTTGCCACAGTCTTTGCAGGAAAGCCTTGCTAATCCAGAGTGAACCAAAAGGCAGTGTACTCAGCAGTAACCATTATTCTGTGCTACATGTAGCCCTTGAGTCAGAGTGAGAGGAGAGAGCTGCAAAGGGGAGACTTTGTGGGCCTTTCTGAGGAGAGACAGTATCAATGGAAAGGCTGCACATACATCTCTTTCACAGGAGTTTTATTTCAAATTTCTTTCAGAGTATCTTTCTGTTTAGTTTTTTCCTAATATAATGTTTATGCCTCTTTCAGTATTGCTGACATTCATTCTTTGGCTTGTGAAATTTTAACTTCCTGGTGTTTTTGTAAACAACTGTTCCTCAAGCTCTTGCTCCCAGTTTTGTAACCGTGCAACTACTTATTCCCGTGTTAAATAATTTGCACTTGTTTCTGGCAAAATTCATCTTGTTTTTTTAGGCCATTTCCCAAACTCTCCAGACCACTTTGAAATCTAATCTTGTTCTCCCTCACACTTGCAGCTTTCTCTAGGTTTGTTTAAACTTCAAATTTAGTAAGCATATTTTATATTTCATTTATATTTTATCCTGGCCAGTAACACTAATAAGGAATACTACATCTCCAGAATGCTGGTTTTCTTAGATAATGATATTGATATGGCCTCCTCTTTTGACAACAAAGCCTATTAACTCTCTGGAAATGTCTTTTTCCAACAAGTGTTGCATCTGTGCTATAATGCCAATCAATAGAAAATATCCTTTCTTTAAGAAAGTCCTCTGAGACACTTTCAGAAGCACTATTTAAGGTCAAGGTCTATGCTACTTGCTCCTTTTCTTACTTTCCACAAAGCTTTTTAACTGGTAACAAGATGTTCTTGTCAAATCCATGCTATCAGCTAGTACTTTGCAGGTGCTTATAAATAGTTTCACTGCTTTATCATATTTCAGGGAATTTTAATTTAACAGGGTATTCTGTAGTTCCTTGAGCTTTCTGTCTTATCTCTTTTTAAATTTTTTTTAATAATGATTATACAATGAATCTAATTTTTTTTCTGTTAGCATTTAATTTTCTTGACTTTCTGAAAGTTATTTATTATTTACTGCTATTAGGCAATCTGAAGATGTGACTAGTTAAATAATAGACCAGCCCACATATACTCCAAGCTTAGCTTTGCACAAATAAAGTAACAGTTCTCAAAACTCTTTTAATTATTACTCAGAGAATTTCAGTGGGTCTAATTTTCTGTAAGTCTAAATCTCAGACCTCAGCTCTTGTATTAAGTAACATCTGTCTTATACTTCTTGTTGACTTTACTGAAGATGAACAGCTTTACAGACCCTTAGAGGCTGCCTGATCTGCCAGATCTGTCCTGCCACTACTGCAAACCAAGCCTGGCTGGATGTTAATAAAACATAGTCCTTTACAATACTACTCAAGTCTTGCAAGTTTTTCTGTTTTGGTAATTAAAACATAGTATTGAACTTGAATTATATTGATTCATAGAAGCAGAAAATAATAGTCATCTGTCTTGTTATTTTTTTGAAGCTATTTGCTCACTGCAATGAGTTATTACTGATTACAGAATCGCAGAATCATTAAGGTTGGAAAAAACCTCTAGATACATTGAGTCCAACCTTTGACCAGTGTCCAGGCATTTCTTGAACACTTCTGTCTTGGTTTGAGACAATTTGGAGGGGTGGAGACCACAGACAGAAGTTTTCTCCCTCAGATTCAATATTCCTAGTTACTCCAATACAGAGACAGAAATCAAATACACCCAGCTGTAAATGAAAAAAATAACTCTTTACCAAGAAGAATGTTAATAACAATACTGATGAAACTGGTTAAACCAACCAATGAGGAGAAACTTCCCAAGCTCTGCACACCAGACTAAATTGAGATGGTGGCCAACCTCTTCACAAATGGAACAAATGCATACAGCCACAGGACAGAGACAAGATGGCCACCCTTCCATGTGGTTCGCCTCCCTCACACCTGGAAAATCTGGCAGGAATGGTTGGAGAGTCAGTGCTGAAGTGAAGCCACAGTGCTGGTACAGGCAGTGGGAGCAGGGTTGTGGACCCCCCCCGGCAACTGGAATGGTACACAAGACACTCATTGGATCCAGCAACAAGACTTGGTCATTGCAATTTCTATGTTAGTTGGTTGAGGTGGTGCTTGTAGTGCTATCAAAGTGGTGGTTGCACTCCAGATCTATCAAGGTAGCGGTGGAGGCCCCAGGTAGTCAGAAAAGCTTGGTGTAGTGAAAGAAGAAAACCCAATGTTGAGTGAAGTCCTAGTGTGGTCTTTTATTGGGCTAAGACCAGGTGGGAATGCCCCATGTACCCCTCTGGTGCTGTTATGTCAACAGAGATGGATCCATTTTGGTCCATGGGGAGAGATGAATATTTGCAGGCTATGTGTCCGGATGCTTCTTCCCTGGAGGGGAATTGTCACAGCTGAGTCATTTGTGTAAGGACAAAGAAACAACACACAGCTCCTAGTCTGAGGAGGCAGGTGTGCACACCCTCAGCACTTGAGTGGTTACTTTTCACATCATCAGTCTGAGTCATCAGCATTCCCGTCCTTCACACCTGTGGATATGTTCTTCTCCTAGGATAATAGTACCACCCTTATCTCAAGTTCCCATCACAGTCCAAATCAGTAGGCATATTTGGGGTAAAGAGAAAAGAAAAGGTGGATACCAGAATTTTTGTGTAACGCAGGAGAACCTCCAGGGATGGTGACTCTACCACCTCCCTGGTCAGTTCATTCCAATGCTTAACCACCCTTCCTGTGAAGAAACTCTTCTTTCAGGTAGTTCTAGAGAGTGATAAGGTTATCCCTGAGTCTTCTTTGGGCAAAGAAATCCCAACTTCCTCAGCTGCTTCTCATAAGACTTACTCTCCAGATCCTTCACCAGCTGCATTGCCCTTCTCTGGACATGCTCCAGCACCTCAATGACCTTCCTGAATTGAAGAGCCCAGAACTGGACACAGCACTTAAAATGCAGCCTCACTAGTGCCAAGTACTGTCCACAGAAAAGAAACAATCACTTCTGAGGTCCTGCTGGCAACACTATTCTTGATATAGGACAAGAGTCTCAAAGTTGTATTCAAAGTTATCATGTTCCCACAAGTACCAGGAGAAATGGGAAATGTATAAGAGAAAGAATAAAGCTAGTTCCCTTTCTGGTTGAAAGAAAGACATAATTAAGCTTTATATCCATCATGAGATAAAAAGTTTTAACATTGTGAGATAAAGAAACCAGCTACATATGTTACATAGGAACTGAGGAAACAACATGCCTGATCATAACACATGTGGCCACTCCCCTGGCAAATATCAGGGGAAGCAGAAGAGAGCTGGGGACACTGCACTGATGACCCCAGTGTTGGGGACATGCTAGGGCTGAGACTGTTGTAGCAAGGAGAAAATAAAAGATGGGAATTTAAAAAACCATACAGAGCTAGATATCATACTTCTACCACTCATGAATGGATGGTGTCTTCGTCACCATTTAGCAATATTGAGAGGATTCTGTTAAACATAACTGATTAACTAACATAAGCATGGAGGAAATGCTGCTAGAAGTAAATAAACCAGATTTTATTGTTGCTGTTACATCACGACCATCAGAATTAAACAAGCCAGTTTCCGTATATTGTTTTTAGTGGTGAGACAGACATGGAGAGAACTTAAGCTCAAATAACATATCCTACTATAAAGGCCTTTAACTACTTTAGAAACAATGTTTTGAAGATGATTTCTGACACATAGATACTACTAGTCTGTGTGACTTACACAATACCTTGTCTAAGTAATTTACATGAGTAAATCCTGTGTTAGGAGTCCTAATGTTCTGCAATGGAATCTTTGCTAGCAAACCGAGATGTGAGACCAAAAGCCATATAGAGCATATTTTGGAATGATATATTCAAACTTGAAATTGAAATCTGAATAGCAAAGTCAGTTTAGTAATAATATAATTAAATTGCTCTTCAAATCAGTGACAAAGCTCCCATTAAAATTGGAAAGGCATGTTATGAACTGTGGTATTCAGAAGCAATGCCACTGTGTTAAGAATGGAACCATATACAATTCCTCTTGTAAAATTCGTCATCTCCTGCTTTGTTGGAAAGGTGTTTTTTGTTCAGTTATGCACTAAACTCTGAAGTGATTCCAATAATATGAAGTCAGGGTTACATTATCTATGCAAAGCTTCTAGACCAAGGATTCCCAAGTGGGGAGACAACAGCACAGCAGAAAAGAAACATAGTACTGAACTTCTGTCATAACTGAGCACATCTCAGTCAAAGGTTAAATTTGGTGTTTCTGCTGTGCAGTGAGATTTCTTGAGAGTGACTGGCTTATAGGAGTGGCTCTCTGAAGGCCCTGAAAGGCTCACTGTACCCTTTATTTCAATTTCTTCACTTGTCATATTCATCTAAATAATAAAGCTCTGGTTACATACCTGTTAATGTTGTCATAGACACTATACTTTTGCAGAAATCATTTCTTGTCATACATCTCTTGCTATTAAAATTCCAGACCCTCTGGTTCTAGAAATTATTATCCTTATTTTTAAAATCAATCAATCAATCAATCAATCAGTAATATCTTACCCGAGAAATAATTAACTTTAATTAGTCATGAAATTCTGTTAACTTTCCCTAGAAACTCTCATAGCCTTATGATGATGTAAACAACAGAAAAGGAGATCTATCTATCTATCTATCTATATATCATATACATTTACATCCCATATACATAGAGTTATCTCCCATATATATATAAAATCATAAAATCTGACATGCAGTGTACAATTTATATATATATACATGCAATATGTGCCAGAAGACATCTGCTAGGATTGAATTATTCATACAGATAATTCACTGTAGTATCAGACGAATGAATAAACAAAGTGAATGACCTGAACTGCAAAGTTATTATAAAAAGTACATACTTGGCAGCAAAAAAAGGAAGAAAATAAGGAAAAAAATTATCCAAATTTTGACAGCAATTCAACCTTTGAATTATTGAATTATTGAAATAAAGACAAAAACTATCCAAGAAGAAAAACTGACAAACATCTCTGAATTCTACAAAATTATTGTTTTGGAGACATACCTTAGTTTAAGGGAAACAGATGCTTACATTAATGGCTTCAAATATAGCTTGCCACAAGGTTCAACTATGCCAACTAACTGAATTATAAGGCATCTCAAGTATATTCAAATAAGGAGAAAATGTATTTCCTTGGAATTATGGTTGAACAAAAGCCTAAAAAGATATACGATGCTGAATTATTCTCCTACTCATGTGACAACACTGCGGTAACTGAAGTTTTATTCCAATTTAGCCATGTGGAATGTTAGAACATCTCCTTGGATACTTGAAAAAAATAATTTGAAAAAACCCTTTATGTGCCAGGTCTAAATATTGATGCTACCTTCAATTAATCAACTCTGCATTCTCACCATAAAATCAGAAATAACCTAATCTGCCAGATGAGAATAATTATCAAAAATAGCATATACTGTCATTTGATCATGTGGAACACAGTGGATTTTAAATAATGATACAATACACAATTTGAATGACTTGCATCTTTCCAACTAATAATAGATTTCCTTTTAATTGTCAAATAACTTTAACTGTCTTTTCAATGATTCCAAGGCTTCTAGGGAAGAAATGCCAGGGTCTAACAAATCCTGTGCTTATGTTCTGTGTGCTTTGTGTCCATTTCAGAAGAGCTATAACTTAAGCCATTAGCTCTTTAGGTTGCGAAGGAAGGAACAGATAATTTCATAATTATATATTATATTATATTATTCATAATTAACTCTAATCTAAAGATTCAAGGCCTATTGAATTTGTCCATGCAGAAACACTTAAGAAAGTTAATCTGAAGTAACTTTTAAAGTGGGTTAATTAAAATGAATTAAAGTCATGTATTGATCATTTTATTCAGATTTTCAATACCTTTAATTCAATGTAGTCCACTCCAGACTTCAAAGTGAACTAAGCTAAATTAAATTAGGGACACTTTTATTCTGAATATCTGTCTACATTGGGATTAATGCATTTTAACATGTTTAACATTTGACATGCACAGGTCTACAGAAACTGTAAAAAAAGCCTACAATGAATTATCTACTTCACGACAGCTGCCTGTGTTCACACACTTTCTCCATAAAAAATTCAATTTAAGGTAATCTTCTTGCCTTGCAATGAGAAGGGACAAGCTGATCATTTGTCATTTATTCATATCTTACTTTGACATGTTGGATATGCCCTTCTTATTTCCACACTCAACTGATTTAGACAAGCTTACTTGAGCATCCAAGACAAGTACTTTTTGGATGCAAAGTCTGAATGAGCTCAATGAGAAACTGACTTCTAAACCCAAAATAATGTTGTTTTGGAATTTATTTGTGTGTGTGAGTGTGCTGCTAATCTTTCTCATATGAGCAGCTCATTTTTTAAAAAGATCTTAGGAAGATAGTTTTGATGGAAAATTGTTTATCGCTCCTGAGCATGGCAATGACAGTGCTTGTTCTCTTTTCTGAGAAGGAAAAGCGTGTGACAAATGCCGACCTTTACATTTCAGACAAAGTTTTTGTGTAGAGGCAAGAAGCTCATTTCTGTAAATGTTATTTTTCTCTATGCAGTTATATGACTTTCAGAAACCTAAGAATTAAAGTTGTGATTTTTAATAAAAAACTCTAATCTTATCTTTTAAACTAAGTGTAAAAATAGAACAGAAGTAATATTTCTTTCAATACTTTGAAAGCATAACAAATTACTGAAATATGATGTTTAAAATACAAGTAAGTTCGTGCTTTAAAACTTTTTTTCCATAGTATTACAAGAATTTTTTTGAAAATAAATGAAGACCTGATATAAAGGAGCTAATGTAACAGCCACTGTCATGACTAACACGCTACATTAGGGATTTTCAGAGTTCAAAGCAGAGTAGCTGTATCTCAGACTAAAAATACATCATTCTTATGATGACAGTTTTTGAATGAGACTTAAAAGAACTGCACCTATAATGTGTTCCATAATGCAAAGCAGCAGGAGGGTGGTGGGGTGTTGTCCAAATTTTTGTGTTTCTGAAATTAAGATCATGTCTGAATGGATTCTAAGTCAAAAGGATTTGAAAATTACCTAGTGCTACATTTTTTAACAGCTTATTGTCTTTTTTTTTTTTTTTTTTTTTTTTTCCAAGGCAGAAGATGGCATGGAATAAAGAAAACAGAAACATGTAGGCATAATGCCACATGGAAAGGTGAAAGAACCTGTTTTCATTCACAAAAATTCAGCAGTGAAAGGCGACAGTGAGACATGGTCCAAAGGAAGAGAAAAATCTATACAGTAAATTTTTATCCTGCACTGACTATTCAACTTGCAGAACCAGAAAGACAGTTCAGTGCTATCTTCTATGCAATTCTATTAGAGACAGATAAGGAAAACAAAGTTTTCTCAAGGTGAAAAAAAAGAAAGAGACTGCTTAAAGCAAGAAACAACCAAGGAATTATGTTCATCTGGCATTGATATTATAAGTAATTAAATAAACTTACCCTAACTAATCAAATAAAAATATTGACATGTAAAAGCTGTAAACATTCTAAAGATTCAAATCGGAAAGTTGATTTCTAAATGTGATCTCAACAAAGAAAGAAAAATCAAAAAGGTCTTTAAATTGGAAAATTAGTTTAGGTAGGAGAAGTGAAATGTCATCTGAAAACTTGAGTTTTCGTTTCTTTTAGATTTACGAGGCTGCCTGTACTGCTGAAATATAATAGATATTGTACTAGACTAAAACATGTACCAAAATACCTCTTCTTTTTTTATGGAAAGATCTGTTTACCATTAGAACGGAAGAACTTAGTTCTGTTAAATAGTGCCATCGAGAGACTACAAGAAACTGTTTAGGGAATGACAAACCACTGTTTCTGACAAACTATTGAAATACATGCCATTTGTGATGCAAAGTCAGTAAGCTTTAATATGATTTTATCATTCATGCTTTTTCTTCTGGACTGAGGAAATCAGCAAAACAAGCCTTGGCTTTCACTGGAAAAAAAAAAGGCTTACTTGAGTGTATTACATCACTGGCTAGGAAATCGATTTTCAGGATAGCCCATGTCAGTGTCATTTCAGATCTGTAAACACAGCAATAGGTGTTAATGAAAACCTAGATCAAACTAACGCTTTTTTCTTATTTGAATCTAAGTCCTCCAGCAGTCTTCAACCATTTACAGCTTGTAAACATTTAAAAAAATTCAAACTGCAGTTCAAAAGACATAAAGTTTTTGAGATCCACTAGGGAAATAGCATATGGACCCCAAAGTGTGGACAGGCTGCATCTTGACAAAAACAGATCAATGAGTGACCTTAAAGTGCTGGAGGAGCCAAATGTCCTGAGGGAGCTTTCAGTTAAGCTATGTCCTGTCTAAAAAGTGTTTGAAATCACTGAAGGAAATGATCTGTCAGGGATAAGAGTAAACTGTAATGTTACAGAAGGAAAGTGCTCATCCTAGTCAGTTTAGAGAAGGAAGATCAGCAAAGCCATCCTGGTCAGGAGGAGGCTCCAGGAGACTATGCAGGTTGAATAATACTCAAGTGATACTAAAGTTAAAGAAGGAAGTGTAGAATTTATTACCTTTTTTTAAAAAAATCTCTATTAAAAATAGTAAGTATTACAACAACTCTGCTAATCTCTTGTTCTGTATTTTCACTGATGTGCATCTCTTCATGGGGGAAAAATAAGAAATCCCTCTTGCTGAAATACCGTGCTTAGTGTTTTGTGGCAATGCCTGTGGGTAAATCTTTGTGCCTAGCATTGCTAAAGTCATGCTTTCAGAAATCACACCCTACAATCCACCTCCTTTTCATGAATTATATAAACAGATAATTTTCTTGCATTGTTCATGTTTGGGGATTTTTTTTTAAATGTTTGCTATTTATGTTTGGGGATTCATATATGTCCTCTCCTCTCTGATTAGTGCATTAAAAACAAAACACTTGTTTAAACTAACACCAAATTCAGATTCTTCTTATGTAATTACTGACTTGTGGGAACTGGTAAGTTTAAAAAAGTACCATTATGGTAAAGTAATAAAAGGTGTTAATATCTAGTTCAAGAACTTCAATTTTTTTTAGTTTCATAAAATGCTTATTTTGCTTTTTCTTATCACTTGGGGAGAGATCAATAGTCATAATTTGACAAAAATTATCAAAACAGTGGAATATGTTCTGTTATTTGATAAAGACACAAAATCTACGACATTTTTGGTCAAGTTTGTGCTAATATTTTTAGAATATTTTCTGTGGTTTACTTTCACAAAAAAGTTAATCTCTCTCTTTGCAAAGAAATTTTATTTTAACTTTATTTAATGTCATTATTTTTTATCAAAAATCTGTGTGGACCATTGTGTTTTATCTTGTCCTTTAAGTAATTAGGTGATATTCCAGATAAACTGATTATTCCAAAATGTTAATGAGAGACTTTCTTTAATTTGTTTTCTGTAATTTCTTTATCCTTTGTAAATGTCAAAACTGATATAATTTTCTCACAGATGACTTTTAATATCTTCTTGCACTTCTATGTGAGCATTGTTTCTGTTTAAACAGAAGGAAATCTTAATTGCATTTTTGTTGGAGGACAGTTTTGCTTTTAGTTTTATCAGTGTTCTTAATTATTACATTTCATCAGCACAAATTGATGAATTTCTGGAGACTTCTTGAGTATAATTCGCTTGCAACTTTTATTTTCCCAAGTGTTTCTGTTTAAATTTTAACCAGTTCTTTTATGTTTTCATATTGCACTCTTTGAAATATGGAAAGAAACAGAGATTTAGATTTGTCCTTTCTGCCTTGTGTGTAATCATTCCACATCTAAGAGCTGCAGAAGTTCCCCCCCTTCCACAGCTGATGCTACAATTACTGGTGTGTGTCCTGAATCCCCAGAGTGCATCAATGAAAACAACCACATTAAAAAAGTCAAAATTAATATCTAGGACCCAATATCTATTCTGTTCCCTATTCTCACTGCCGTTCATGTCTGTTTATTAATATTCATATTAATGGAAACACTGTATTTTCTGACAAAGCAAGTAATTCTACTACATGAATCACATTAATACATTTTTGCTTTCTCTAAACTGTAATTATCTTGCTTTTTAACTATCCTTTAAGTAATTCCATTTTATTCTGTTCCTGTGAAAAATTTTTTTAAATAAAAGCAAAAAAAAACCCCAAAGAGTGTTTCACCTAGTTTAAAAAAAAGTGTTATCAGAAAACCGTGGGGAAAATTATTTATCTTCACTTATTAAACATTGGATTTATCTCACGTAGTCTTGTGGAAAACTTCAAGTTTGTCATGTCTTTTTAATTTTAAAACCTCTTGAGACATAGTCAAATTTTTAGATACTTTTTTGTTACCACCTTAATTTGGTAAATGCTTTTACAAACAAAATATAAATGGAAGTTACATATCTCACTGTACCATTTATACTGTCATGTCTTCATGACTTAATTTTCTAAATAAAGCCAACATAGAATATCCCAGAAGGTTTTATTTTCTTTTTAAGTCCTCAAAGTTACTTTGGATGAGGCATACAAAGTCTCCAGCTGTAGTCTGTGTGTACTAAACATTATTCAAAGATCCATTTGCTGATTCCATTCCATTCCTTTAAAAAAAAATCTATAAACTTGATGAAATGACATCCCACAATTTTTATTACACCTAAAACATAAACAATTGAATTTTTTTTTCTGGCTATGTAGTTCAGGCTAGCATCAGCAGTATAGCTGCAAGTCAAAGCTTAATCAAGTCATATTACATGACTCACACCCATTATTCTATATGCTGCTTTGATATATAGGTTTTGTTCACACAACATGATTAAAATTAGTTAATTTCACAAGTTTCAGAAATTTAGAGCTGGCTAAAGGGTTATTGGGGAAGGAGGGTTTGATGATTGCAGTAGATGTTTCTTTTCTTCCTTTGTGATTCTACACTTACTGTAGGCACTTGAAGTAATTTCATCACATTAATGCTGCTTGGAGGACAAGAAGTTCAAATGTATTTTCCTATTATTGCCTCAAACCTGGAGGCTTCCTTTCATAACTGAGGGAAGCAGCAAAGATTAAGCTCTCCACAAGCATTAATGTTTCTGTATATTATGCCACTGTTTACATTGCATGGCGTCCCAATCTTGCAGGAATATGCAACCATTACATATACATGTATATATTATAGAAAAAAGACTGAACATTTTAATGGAACATATTATCAGTTCTTCCAGATGTGAAAATTCTTATACTAAGTACTAATTATACACGCATATAATATTTCAGTCATTGTTTGAGGTGTTTTAACTTCATATGATCAACCCTATGGCAAGTAGGGAACCTGATTTCTCAGACAGAATGAATCAAACAAGATCAAGCATTGAATGTTATTTCCCATAAACTTGATTATCTGTAAAAGAAAAAATATATAAAGATGAACTGAGAAATCCTTATTCTTTGCATTTCAGTTTGTTTATAAAAGAGTATATTATTAATGAAGGATTTATGTCACACAACGTTCTAAAAATTATTATGAGGCTGCTCCAGGTTACCATGTAGCTCACTAAATTCTATACTTCTTAGGTTACTAATTTTTATCTTCTTTTGTCCCAGTCCACTTCTCAAAGACTGATCAATATAAATCCCCACACTTCATGTTATGGAAATATGTACAGTTACAGATGAAAAATTCAAACTCCAGGTCACAGATCTTTATGTAGCACTTTACTTGACAAGTAATGCTGTATTCATCTACCACCTTCCGATTCTTCAGGTAGAAAATTATCAAGGTAATTCTTATTTTCAGTACTACTGTAATTTGATTTCTCGGTTTTCAGGGGTTCATAATATTTTGTCTTCTATTTCTACACCATCAGGTTTCATTACCACTTCTTTATAATGCTTATTATGTTTGCTAAGCATAACCTCTCTTTTAAACTATCCTGCTATATTTGAGTGCTACCTTTCCAAGTGTTCCTTTTAATCTTATCTTCAAGAGCTATTCCCTTTGTAAAGATTTATTTAAAGCTCCATTCCCTTTTTTTTCACTGTTATATAAAATGTTTACTTCTCTTTTCTCCTTCCTATTTTTCATGAAGAGTTGAATATTAACACTATGCTATGTTTTGTGTTGATACTTTTCTAATTCAGTAACACAGTGATCATTTGGTCTTTAAAAGAAGCCTTCATTATATTGACACTTACAAACACAAATCACATTAAATAAACCAGTGTCACACTATAAAGTCCGTTAATCCTTGACAGGTTTCCTTTATGTTGTTCTTCCTTAATTCTGCAAATTTTACCCTCAGTATGTTCCCCCTTTTCAGGAAGCTTTGTAAAAAGAAGAGCTCCTAATCTATTCTGAATGTCAGATGAAAGAATAACAATGCTTTCCATGGTGAAGGATTGAAATTGAAAACACTCCTTCAGCAGCTTCAATCACCTCATGGGAATGCAAGCTTAAAAATAACACCTTTGAACAGAATTGTTATACTACCTGGGGAAACACCATGACTGCAAACAGTTTAGGATGGGATTTTCACTAACTCTCATCAGTTGCTCAATAGTGGTGATTTTGAAATTCACCATGCAGTTCACAGGCTCTAACAGAAACATCCAAGTTACTGCTGAATATCTGATTTATTAGGAATTTTTTAACATCATCACCTTCAGATACCCAGACAATGAATTAATAGGTAGCACACAGCTCACAGGATAGTTTTAATGTTTCATCTGTGGAAAATGTAACTGCAGAGGAAGTCATCTTCTTTCACTGTGGAAAGTCATCGTATGGACCACACAAGTTGCACTACAATTACACAAGCTTGCAAGACAGAATTTAACTATGAAATACACCAGGGATCAGAAGAGAGGGCTATAGCATCTTATTTACATACTTGGATAATTGTTTATTTGGTGTTGAGCTAAACAATTATATCCTTTCTCAATGCATCACAAACTGTACACATACCTCTTGTATGAAAACAAGTAGATCAGCTTTTGCTATTTTTTCTAATCGTCTTCTCAGTCTTACTGAGGAGTTCCTGTTCCTTAACCTTTGCAAAAAAAATGTAATTCTGACAGAATTATAGATCTTCATGCCATGCACTACGAAACTACCACAGTCCATGTATCATTTCGAAGCACCTCACATAATGTATGCAAGAGTCTTTCTAAAGACTTCCATGAAGAGAAGATAAAAGTGAAAATATTAACAATTCTGTTCCAAAAAATGCAGTGGGTGGAGCAACAAAAGGGAATTCTGTCTGAAGGACAGCTTAATAGAAAACAGGTCTCACAGGAGAAACAAGTGTCACACTCAGAAGAGAGAGACATAATGCTGAAGCAGAGATCCTACTGCACCAAAAGAGAGTATAAAGAAGCTCTGGAAGAGCTTTTAGACCTTAAAAACACAGAGGAACATAACAGAGATAGCTGAAATTTTCCAGAGAAAGGAAGCTGGTTTGTCTACATTATTTTAAACCGTCTTTCTAAAATGAAGCAATGAAAATCTTTGGTGCTTTGTTACAATCCTGTGGTAATGCTGCATGCTAGCAAACAGCACCTAAAATGATATCTGGGTAGTGTAAAAACATCAGAAGACTATTAGTTTTCAAATTGAATCTAGTATTATTACCTTCCTTCTTCTGCTTTGAACAGCATTTAGTGTCAGACACTAGTGTCTGAACACATCCCTCTGATGAGCTCAGCATGTGGTTGTGACTGTGTCATTTTCCACTTTGTTTGGTTTGTCAACAAACCAAATTATCTCCTTGAAATGAACTTTTCAGCAAGGCTTTTTTATTTCAGGTTTTCTCTCAAAAGCAGGAGCAATAAAAAATCTCCACAGAACTTCCATAATCTGGACTGGTTCCAGAGAAATTAGAGTTATTCCAGAGTTATCAATAAAAAACCCCAAACCTCAACTAGGAAGAGTTTTCTTAAGTACTAATTAAGCTTTCTCACAGACTGAGTTTCAGTTTGAGATATGTTACATCTATACCAAAATATTTTCTGTTATATAGCTTCAGAATTATATATCTAAATATTAAATTACAAATTGGGCAGTAAACTGTAAGATTACTATATGCGTGAATAACATTTTTTAAAATAAATAAAAATTACACTGCTCTACATTTAATTTTAAAATATCTTAATCTGCCAGTCTTTCATATGTCAGTCCTGTCTTCCTACATTCCTTAAAAGTAGTACTAGAAACCTATGGCAAATTTATTAAAACTATACTATTTTACCTACAGAATCGAAGTCCTAAGTAAACACTTCAGGCTACTTTACATGAGACCAATTCAATTTTATGTTCCAAAAGATTGCTTCAAACCCACTCCCCAGAGCAAAAATAAAATTGTTTAGCCTAAGAAATTGTTTAGGACTTCGAGTAAAATTTAAATGGTGGATTGATCCCAATGTTATTGACACATGAAATTAGAAAACTGTGTATGTTCTGTTCAATAAAAAGTTAGGTAAAGAAAGATCAACTGTCATAGCCTGTGAGTCCCTGTGGTCTAAAAGGGGACTAAAACACAATTTCCCCACTTTTACAAAATGTGAATATGCCACCAGAGAAAGCGTTGCAAAAACCAACCATAATACCTCATCCTGACCAAACCTTTGTACTAAGGCTGGTTGGTTTGCAAACTAAGCAGGAAGCATGTGTTGGAGTAGACATTTCCTATAGCACTGAGTATCAGTACCTCTTGATCTTACTGCTGTGCACTCCAGGACTGTCCTGAGCAACCCCAGTAATCGGTGAGGAAGGTACTGGCTGTCCATACATTTATTCAGTGTCCTTACCACAACATCCACTTAAATGCTGCCAAGGTGATCGATGTTTGTGAGCACAGACAGGATGTAACAAGGTCTCATAATCAGCAAACTGTTCATGTAGACTTTGATTAATAAACACTGGTTTACAAAGAGGAAGAAGGAAAGTTAGAGGACTGCAGAATCTAATACACTGAAATTTAGCCATATTTTCCACACATCAGATTTATTTATCTCTCTGATGTGAACTGAATACACATTTCTTGTTTTCTGTTTTCTTCCAGAAACATGCACTGAGGAACAGTACGTCCCATGTTCTGACAAAATCAATCAACAGACCTGAGTTTTAAAAGGTCTAAATTACTGTAATCACTTTGTGTCACAGTTCTGTGACTTTTTAGTTGTTGGCAGCTGGATGCTAAACTGTAAAATCAGTTTAGGTTTCAGAGGACTGTTTTGGTTATATTCACCTTTTGTGGGTTCTTTAGGTGGACAGACATACACCAGATTAATTTGTGCTGAAGTTTAAGGTATCTCCAGGAAAAAGCTGATCCGGATAGGAAATCTCTGAAGAAGCATGCAGAAATCAATCCTCATTACAGTCTTCATAAGGAGCCTTTTAGAATTCAACAACAATTGAAGCTATTCAGAGATAAAGTAATGTATATTATGTGATGGTGTCTAGAGAGCAGACCCACATCTGCATTCTGGACTTCCCAGATATTTGTGTATGCAAGATAAGCTTTTGCATCACCACCCTAGCAATCTGGACAATGTTCCCAAATAAATATCAGGCAACTACAACCTCTATGTGATTGTTTTCTACTTTTCATCTCTCTCCAAGATTTTATCTGTGTTATGGTACATAACTAATATATCTTTCCAGTATACACTGTCAAATACCAAGGTTGAATATGACTTCAAAAGTCTCCAAGTGGAGAAGGATTTTTTCCTACTCACAGCTATCCATATGCATGAAAATGCATTATTTGTTTGTCTTTCCAAAATGCATTACTACATTTTATGGAAACTCAAACCATTACAAATACCATCTTTCTCACAGGAAAATTAGCCCTGAGTGAGCACTACTAAGTTTTTTTAAAAGTGATTTTGGGAGATCTGCAACTCTACAGACATGCTACTGCTACATATACATCATTAAAAGACATTTCAAAAAACTACAAAAATATGATGTTATGTCTTACATTGTTCCCAGGCTACATGCTCATTTCACTGCTTATGCATTTCCTTCTTGCATTTCAATTTGATCAGGAGGCCCTTACCCAGACTTGTTTGTTTCCTGCCTTCCTTGCATGATTTCTTACACTCAGGATTTGAAAGCCCTTGTGCTCTATGAAGAATCTCCTCAAACAGCTGCCAAGTCTGTTGTGCTTCTTTATGCCTGAGGGCAGTTTCCCATAAAGCCATCCACTCATTCCTTGGAACAACCAAAAGTTCTCTCTGATAATATTCAGTCTTCTCCAGGCCCATACCCCATACTAATTCCATGAGGGTGTGACTCACTGCAGCTCAGGCTGCCACCACTCTTAACGTCTCCAATTCATCTGTGTTGGTAAGCAATAATTCCAGCAATGTTTCTCCACTGGCTGAACTATCTATTATCTGGATTAAGAAAGTATCCTTGACACACTCCAAGAGTCTTCTGCATTGTCTACAGCTTGCTATGTTGCTTTTGCAGAAGATGTCAGGGAGAATGAAGTCTTCCAGAAGGATCAGAACCTGCAAGTATGATGCTTCCTGTATTTGAAGTAAGAATGCTTTATCAACATCCTTCACTTGATTAGGCAACCCTTAGCAAACAGAAATCATGAAGTTTCTTTTGTTAATTCAGCCTCTAGTTTTCACCCATAAGCTCTTAACCTGTCCATCACTGTTTTCCAAAGTCAGTTCTGTGCCATCATTTTTTTAATTTATTTTTTTTACTTAGAAGGCAACCTCCCACCTATAATTCCTTGCCTGTCTCTTCTGAACACTTTATAAGTATTGATTTCAGCACTCAGTCATGTGATTCATCCCACAAAGTTTCAGTAATAGTGATCAAATCGTAGCTTTCTAGCTGCACAGTGGTTTCCAATTGTTTCTGTTTGTTACCCATGCTATATTCATTGGTATAGAGAGTTTTGGATTCAAATTCAGTTTGGATTATGGGCCATGTCACCCTTTTAGAGGAACAATTTTTCATAGGTATTTCTCCATTGGTTCCTAATATAATAGCAGCCCCTGTCTCTTTCCTGTTACTTAAAATTCTGCCTTCTTCTGCAGATTAGTTTAAAACTCTCTTAATAAGTCTTGCCAGCTTGTTGGCAAAGATGCTTTTGTCCCACTTGGTGAGTTAAATACCATCAGCTCCCAACAGACACAGCTTCTCAAAGTTAGATCCATGATCATAGAAGCCAAAATTTTGGGTAACTAGGCAGCGTCACACCAAATAACATCATTTGAGGATCTGAGTATATTAAGATGCTAAAGAGACATGGGAAATATACAGAGTTTTACTAAACTAAGTAAGAAGTTCCAAATTATTACTAGCAATAAAATATATTTCCATTCATTCATTCTAAAATGGATAGAATCATTCATCAAAAACTGTACAAGCAAACAAACACTTACAAAAACAAAACCATGAACTGTTTTCTTTCTTTTTCTTCAGTGAACAAATGTCCTGTCCCACTGAACATCAGTGTTTTATTACTTAGGTAAATTCCCTGTATATCACCCAATGTTTTCAGCTCTTTCATTTACATTGTAAATAAGATGTTGGCATCAGGAAATTGCCATAAAACAAACAAACACAAACAAAACCCACAAAATAAAACAACAACAAAAAAACCCAAAACAAGTAAATCAGCAAGTAAATCACAGAAACTCTTCCATTCAAAAAAGATCAGTCTCTCAGTGCACATCAAAGTGATTGTGACCCATTCTTGAAAAGATGAAAAAATTCATGAAGTAGATGAATTGTTACAATAAACAGTCTTGACTCAGAGTTGTTGCACCTGAGCACAAATATTCCATGCTAGGGTGTTCCAAAACAGTACCTGTCAATTTACAAGTATGCTTCTGTGTTGGTTTAAAGGTAAACTGGCAACTAAAAAGAGATTATGTCAGAATTACAATGTAATAAAAAATAATACAATAAATACAATTATACAGATGAACAATTGGTTTTAACCCACAAAACCCAGATGTATAACCTGGCACCCTGAGGCAAGAACAGAATGGTGTTTATTGGCCTCCGTGCTGAGCTCCACGTTGTCCCCGAGTCCAAATGTAAAAGGAAAGGAAAAAAACTTCTTGGTACAAGTGATGGTCACAATCTGGTCGAGAGTAGGGGTCACAGTCTGGTCGAGCTTCTGGTCCTTCTCTGGATCCCATGAGTGGTACCAGAAATCCCAAGACCCCAAGATTATGTACACTCAGGTTCAGGCAGGAATGCCCAGTACCTCCCCTGGGGTGGGGAGTTCCACAGTGGGTGATTGTGAGTGGTAGGATATTTTTGGAATCCATGATGGCCCATTAACAGACATGATGCCTCAGGCTGGGTGTGGAAGTGCTACTGACTCCCTAGAGGGGAGTTATCACACCTGAGCCACTGGTGTGAGTACAGGAAGTCCTGTCTCACAGGCCTCTTAACACCCAGCTTACAGCCTGAGGGGTCAGGTGTGCTCTGGGCAGCTGCTGGAAATGGTTTACTGTTAACAGTTTCTGCAAAATGACATAGAGGGTGTAGAATACACAGCTTGGGTTACACCCACACAGTGAGGATCTGGTCCCGGCTGCCCTAACGAGGATAGCTTCCAAACCAGACAACATCCACACTAGAGGCAGCAACGTGTCCTTACTCCAAGACATAATATATTTATTAGTTTTCCTTTCTTTTACATAGAGACTGCATGCAATCCAGTATTTCTGGTTTAATACAGAAATATGCACTGCATTAATTAATTTTTACAGGCATAGCTTCATATAATGACTGCAGTGAAAACTCTGTGTGCACCTGGTTTGACATTAATATCTATTGCCACTTGTATATTCTGGTGGTGATCTGAATTCTGTGTACTGGGTTGCCTGTTTCACTGCAGTGGTGAGACAAAGTAAAAATGCATACTAATGTTGCTGCATCCTTTAACAACTTTGGGGAGATGATAGAGGCTAATTTTCAAATTTAGTGGGAACTAAGGTGATAGATATTGCATCTTCAAGATTTATTTCTAAACCACGAACATCAGAAGTTGGAAGAAACACTAGACTACTCTCATGCAGAACTGTGGTACATTTAAAATGTAAATTCAAAAATCACTCATCACAAAAGGCGAGGGGATGAGGGGGAAGCTGGAAAGAAAAAATGTCCAGCTTCATTCAAAACATAGCATCAGAGACCTCTATTATACTTCACTCTCTCTTATCAGGATCTTGGGAAGGGAAGTTACACAGGTCCATTGGGAAATACTGTTGACAAGATAATCAGCTACTTTCTCAGTTATAAGTAGATATTACTTGGACAGTATGATCATATCCACAAAGATACAGATTTAGGCTGGACAGGGAATGAAAAGCAGAGGCTATCTTTACCTAAATACTAGAGGGACACAACAGTGCAGGCACACATTTCGCAGAAGCAAATGCTTCACTAGTGTCTGTGCAGAATAGGAGATTAAATATATTTTTTTTCCTTTTTTTCTCCTGCTATTCTTTCTCTTTTTGTCACTATAGTTGCATCAATTTTCATTTACTTTACACAGCTTATAGCTGAGCACCATACATGCCAAAGGTGACAAAATGTCGTTCAATAAGTATTACAAATATAGCTAGCAGATTTCTCTATAATTGCTAATATATTTTCTACTTTCTTTCTTTTACCTGACATGAGAGAAAAAATATACAACTTCAATTCTCCAACACATTCAAATACTGGGAAGCTGCACAAGGCAGCAGCACATATTCACAGAAAGATACAAGTGTCAGCAAAGACATAAAACTAACAGAGATGGAATTCAAATCAGTAAACTTTGCTAATAAGTAGTCACCACAATGTCTCTCTCTTAACATCACTAGTGTTACATCAGTTTTCACTGTCTGGCTGTAGATTCTTGGCAATTTCACAGGGTGCTACTTCCAAGCTGACCTTCTTCACCAAGTCAAATGGAAACAAATACGCAATATGAAATATGAAGAGACTCTGGCTAATTTATTGCCCTAGCATATATTCTTTTGTCAGCTACAACCAGCAGAGTTTTTCTCATGCCAGCATACTTTTAGTTTTATTTTGTGTATATCCTTCTTCACTCTGGCATTTATGAAGACTGCTCAATTTTAATTTGACCTTACACTAAAATCTAAGACCTAACTTCAGGTTCCAAAAATAAACAGATCAATTGTGGAACATGTACATGGGACACTGTGACCTCATTTTGTATGTGTTGGTTTGTTTTTTTTTTCTTTTAGTTACACTTGCAAATGAGTCTATGTAAATACAAACATTAATAGATTGGGAGCTGCCAGACAAATTTCTGTCTTAGCAATAACTACCAGAGGTGATTGTACCCGTATCTACCAGGTGTCAGAAGACTGGACAACAATATAACATTACCTGGCTATATGTTGTGATATTCTTTTCCCAAAGTATGACGATCTGAGTATTTGTGGTTCTAATGACCATCATTTTAGGAAGAAATGAATGCTTTATAAAGACAAGTGGCTTAGCAGTGGTGTAAAACTCTGCATCTATTTACAGAGACAGAAATGACTGGAAGAAGTGTATCATCACTGTTGGGGAGGAGAAATTTTGAATTTTGCTTGCTTCTTCCCACCACTAAAGCCACAAATTTTGTTTATTTCTTAGTCCTAACTCCCAGTTACATGGCTAGAATAGCAAGAGGCCAAAATCAGATTAACATCCAAACACAATAGCTGCTGTATGGACAGACAACACAATTTAACAAAGGGGTACCTCTCCAAGACAGAAAAAGCACAAACAAATAAGTAAAAGGAAAATAATTATTTCTTTTCTGAAAAAAAGCAATTAAACTTTCCTAACACCTCAGAACAGTTTGAAAGACTTATTGACATGTATAGATGGAACCAACACTATTCTGCCTGAAATGTACATTAAATGAATTTGCTACAATAGAGGACTGATTTGTTTGTGGACAGTGTCATTCCAATTTCCATGGAAGGCTTCTGGATCTCAATTGCCTTCTGTCCAGTCAGCACAAAGAACTAACAGGGGCATTCTCCCCTATGTGAACCTGATTTCGTAAGTCTCACTGAAAATTAATGGCATTTTGTGTTTACACAACATTAGCAAAATGGCTACTGCAGTATTACCATTTTCAAGATATTGCATCTTTGGAAACAAGTAAAGTACCAAAATATTTTGCATCAATGTTTAGTTATGCCCATAGAAATGGAAATGAAAAGATAATTTGTTGAAATAGTTTTCTCATAAGCAGAAAAAAATTATACTCAATAGTATTTTCTGCAAACATCCAGGGAGCTGGCCTCGGTCTGTGAAGAGAAAAAGAGCTTGCCAATGTGAAAGGAGGGCAAGGATGAAGGAGATTATAATACTTTGTTTTTCTTAATGTATCTCCATTAATGTTAGGACTGGGGGTCATATTAGTGAGTAGCAAGTCAGTACAGACTTTTACTCCAGCACTATCCAGCTTGGCTCCAGGGCCAAACTTCCTCAGAATACTAACTTCAAGAACTATGGACAACCTTAAACTCACCAGACATCACAGTCAACATCGATGGGTGGAAAGGGGGAAATGTATATACACATTGGGCTGAATAGTGTAGTTATAAATCATTTCAACAGAGAACAGACAGAAAGGCTTCAGAAATTATATACTTCAGTGGTACTTAATCCACTACCACAGTATTAGACACAGAGCTTTATGGTGACAGCTGCTGCTTAGCAACAACCCTGCTATCTCCCCTGCTACCAGGGGAAGAGTAGGGGCATGCTAGGAATACAACTCAGAAAACAACATTCCTTGTATTGTTTAGAATAAGTACATTCTTAGAAGACCACACAAGGCTTCATTTACTTGAGCTTGTGTTTGAGTAAAAGAGAACGCATGTGTGTGTGTTAATTCTAACACACATACCTGCCTTCTACATAGCAGAAGTACCACCATTTGGAAACCCATTTAGTCCTGCATCAGGTAATATATGAACTGAAAAGAAACCAGTGTAAAAAATCCCTCTCTTCTTGTCTTCTTGCCCTCCCTCTTTGCTTGTGATGAGGATGTGATGTTTGCTTTTGACTAGCCATCGCAAACATCCCCTCATTACAGTAATCTTGTAAGTGGAAACTATCTCACATCAACCTTGGCGAACTCTGCCATCACTTCATTTGCTACCATAGGTGTATGTTCAACCTGCTGGATTACTCTATTTCTTTCTCCTGTGCTCTGGGGAGTGTTTAATTCCCAAAGCCTCTGTCACAAGACTCTGTGACCCAGCCAAATTGAGAGCAAAACACTCCAGTAAAAATGGAGGCAAAGAAATTAATCAGTATCTAGACCTTTTCAATTTCCTTCTTCCCCAGGTCCCTTACCTCATGAGAAGTGGCTACAATTTTTAGCTATTTTTTACCAATGCACTGGGCAATACTAAGGTACTCAAATCTTGCACTAAGTTAGGAAACTTACTAACATGTACTTGGCCATTAAGCATCAAATGGTCCTTTGCTAACTCATGAACTTTTAGCAAAATAAAGTATGGTCTTTGATAGTGTGATAGTTTAATTTTTATCAAAGTAAACTAATGACAAAGACAGAACTCTCATATTTCCTTTGTTCACCCACCCATTTCAGACCAGGAAAAGAAAACTGAACTTCCTAACTTGTAAAATGAAAGGGTACTTGTATGTCACACTTCAACACTTCAGCTGCTTCTACAAGGAATAGGAAGGGTATCCTTCTTCACATCTTCTACATTTAAAATTGTCATGTTAACTTTTTCAATGAATAGAGGAGGTTCAGAGAAACCAGTCCTCATAGAATCATAGAATCAGGTGGGTTGGAAAGGACCTTGAGATCATCAAGTCCAACCCTTTATTTTTCTGTCAGGAAAGCAAATTCTGATAAGTACTCAATTCCCTGTCAAAGAGCAATCCAACACACAGTTCAATAAAGCTGCTTCTTACTAAATAATGTCAAAAGAATATAACTCTTAAAAGAAGTTCACCAGAAAAAAGACATTTTTTCAGGACAATGTTTAGATCTGAATATTTTCTAAATCACACAGAGGGCCACATCTTCAACCTGAATAGAACGTGCCTATTCACAGTCTACATTAACTTGATGTCTCTCACCCTGGTTCAGTGCTGGTACAGTTAGCTTTGGCTAAGTCCTTCCCAGAGAAGGGATGAGATACCTGCTCTGAAGTAAATTCCTATTCAGGCAGATAACAAGCTAATCAAATGGAAAGCAGCATAAATACAAAAAAGGAAAGAATAGGTAACAAAAATGAGTCTGAAGTACAGATAGAAATGAACTCATGATGTCTTAATTCCGATCTCAGTGGTAAGCAAAAGTCCTTTATTAATTAGGGTTGAGAAACTCTATGAAAAAAACACATGCAGATGGCTGCAGTTTTAGCATCAAGACCTGGTTAATTTGATACAAATTTGTATAAAATATTTTAACTCATAGAAAAATATCTGAATGGTGAAAGCATGTAAAGACTTTTTTGATGAAAATTTATAAGTAATCCAAATACAGAAATAACCAATTATTGCAATGAGAGATGAGATGATACCAGAAGGAAAAGCAGTTTAAGTCCCCTAAGGGTGATAAACACAGTGGCACTGGAAACAATGTGAGGAACAAACTAGACATGTGGTACTGTATTAATAATATTGGCTGTTAACAACTACCAAAACTTATGAGTCAACAACGAGTTAATGATCACATTGTTTTCACAATATAGTAAAAGCATAATCTCTCATGTCAGTGAGACCTTTGTATTACTTTGTTCACACAGAGTGTTTAGTAACAATTAAAAGTGAGCCACTTAAAAGACCATTTTTTCAATTAAATAATTGCAAAAAACTTTCAGTTTAATATGAAACAATGATAGAGCAATAAAATACAAAAATATATTTTTCTAGATAAAAAAAAAAACTGAAAAAACATACACCTGAATAACTCAAACTGAGCGGAGTTAAATATATAGGTTGGATGAAAAGAAGGCATCACCAGTCTTTTTTTTTTCAAACAAACAAAACATCCTTTCATTATTTGTAGACCAATTTCCTGATTTTTTCTGCCTGGATAGTTAACAGCAATTGTGTTTTAAGTAATGTTGCTCCTTGAACCGTTAGCCAATGTTTGACATATTGCTGGAATAGCTTGCAATATAAAGAGGAAGATACTGAGAGGTGGGTAAAGTCTCCTTGGACTCTTTGCAAGAAGCAGTTCAGAGGATCATGGGGAGTGAAGTGAAGGAAGCATGGAGAAGTGATTCCCTCAATACTAACAAACACTAAACAGAGGCAGCTCCAGCTTTCCAGCTCAGAAATCCCCAGGCTTCATACAGCATAATCCCCCATACTCAGAAAATCTTCTCATGGTGATGCTCACAGCTGTATATCCTGGCTTTCTGATGGATTTTATTGCTTCTAACATAAGATCTTAGGCTTTAAGTTAAAATTAACTAGTATCTATTTTACCTACTAACATCTTAGTATTAAGTCTGTAAATTTCTATGAGAGAAAGCAGCGACTTTGTGGAAACTCAGACTAAACTTCCAGATTATCAAACAAAGTGCACAAGGAAAATCCAATTGTCTTTTCACTCTACACTTACCAGGGAGAGGGCTGTGCAACCAGCTGGAATGTGATAATGTAATAAGCCAGCAAAGCATTTGTATGATCATACCAATAAAATACCACAGATAAAGCTTTTATTGATGCCTATCTTTGCAGTGACAGAAAAATGTCTAACTGTCTTTCTTCCTTATAACCTGGAAATATGTTCTTGATAATGTTTTATGTCTTTAACAAGATACTAATTTACCTTCACATCCAAGCTCTCTGGATAATAGCTACTAGAACTTCCACTGTAAGGTGTGAAAACAAGCAAGTGGTAAGTATTCACTCTGTGGCAATTAGCCATGCTTTGCCATAAAATTCTGTTCACTTGCTGAAGGCAGGATGGCAGCAGAGGTTCCAGTGAAGCAAGGTGTTACAGCCCAGGGACTTTGAAGAAATTTGCAGAGGAAAATATTGACTCTACTTCAAAGGTTGTAAATGCCCCATAGCTATTCTGTATCCTTGCAGCCTTCCCTCTCACTGTACTCAATACCCACAAGTTAATGTATGTGGTATGATCATAACTTGTTTCCCACAGCAGCAGTGTATCTTCTTTCCTTAGACAGTGCAGTTTGTGGAATATCTTTGAGACATGACTAGGAAGAATAGGAATTCAGGTTGCATCCCGTGGTCAGGCTGACCTGTTGCTAAAAAAATCTTTTATACCAAACTCTTTTCACATGAAATCAGTTTCTCAGGTCAGCTTCTTTGGCAACAAGAGGCATTGATCGTGTCAAACAGTTTGAGACAACTCACCTCTTTTTTTTCCTTATGATTTTTCATTCCATCCTGTGGGGTCTGGGGAGATTTAGAATGGATAGCAAAAAAAGTTTATTCACCCAGAGGGTGGTAGGGTTCTGGAACAAGCTTCCTAGGGAAGTGGTCACAGCACCAAGCCTGTTTGAGTTCAAGAAATGTCTGGTTGATACTGGATGATACTCTCAGGCACATGGTATGATGCTTGGTATGGTTCTGTGCAGGGCTAAGGGTTAGACTTGATGATCCTTGTGGGTCACTTCCAACTCAGAATATTCTGTGATTCTGTGACTGGCTCGATGAAAAAGCTTGGATTTAATCATATCACAATAAAATGAAGACCTAAGATTTTGTTGTTTTATTATCACACTGTTAGTATCTGGACAACTAGAAAACAGGGATGTGTATAATTCAAAGCAGAATTTTTGGTAAGGGAAGAGTGAACAAACTGCATATTAACAGACTGGTGCTAAAATTTTAAGGAAGTTTAATACAAGAAACTGCCTAATGCATTATGAGGATTAGAAGAGGATAGGAAAAAAATAACCCCCAAACTTTATCTGTACATCTCATAAATTAGCATTTAGGTGAGAAAGAGTATACAGTATTCACTCCACAGAATTAAATGCTGTGTAGGTATAGAATGAGTTCATGATCTTCCTTCAGCAGCCAAATGGAAGATAAGCAGTGGGGGAAAAAAGGAAAGAAAAAAAAAAGAATAGAGGGCTACTGTAAGGAGTTACAGAGCAAAGTTGCCTGTCTCAAACACTGTTAAGGCCACAGAAGGACTTAGTCATGAGATAAGCTAACTCCAGGCCTGGTGGAAGTAAGATCTGATTAACACATTCGGCTTAATGCATCCAGACAAAAATCCCACTGTGGCAAACTGTGTAAAAAGCAACTGCTCATACACATATCACCAGTCAAAGATCACCCAAAATCATGGGACAGATGGCAACTGCAAACATCAATGCAAAGCCCCCTAAATATTGCTCTGTGTATGCCTGGAACTTGGACTGTAGATAAAGTCACCATGGCAGGAATCTGAGATATAAAGGCCGTACAGGTATTATTTCAGATTTAAGGGAGGTTCAGAAAGCATGGGGAGAAGAAATGTTTCACTGATAATGGACAAAAAGAAAGCAGAATTTATGGGCCACAAGGAAAGCCAACTCACCAACTGTGCTGAAATCAGCTTGGACTGGGTAAAAAGGAATTCTGTCAGGGGGAGATCATGACCCACCACCCCGAGAAACCCACTGCCTCAAAAGAAGAGAAAAACTGAGCATGCGGATAATTAGCATAAGAAATAAAGGAATAATTTAACCAATAGAAGACAGAATGCTCATCAATAAGAGAACTGTGTAGCCAGTGAGTATTAATTCTTTTGTTTGCTAAGATGTATAAACAGCAGAATAGCAGAAAGTCCATGGGACCCCTACCTCCTAGAAACTTAGGGTGAAGAAGGATCAATGGGATGCCACTGGATCCATGAATGTGACTATCCTCTGCTTGGTATCTTTCTCTCTCTCCGTCTCTCCCTCTCCTTATTTTCTCTTTCTGTCTCTCACTCATTCATTGTTAAAAGAAATTCCCTATTGTTGACTTTGGTACATGGTCTCATTTGCACCTTAATTTGAGCCAAAATATCTCACTAATTGGATCTTGACAACTGCTTGATAAATGTGCTGTTGCTTGGTACATGGCTGTTGCTTGCCAACCTGAATCTTTCTCTGAATTTATGTTTGAGTTTACATGATATATGCATGGAAATCTAATAATTTTAATTATCTAGAATGAGAGAATTGTTCAGGTTGAAAAAGATCTCTAAGATCATTGAGTCCAACCATTAACTTAGTACCACCACTAAATGATATCCCTTAAGTGCCATTTTGCCTCATCATTTCTCTTTTAGGAGAAGGTAGCAACTCTCATTTGACCATAATCTCCTTTCAGGTAGTTGCAGAGAGTGATAAGGTCTCCCCTGAGCCTCCTGTTCTCCAGGATAAACAAGCTCAGCTCCCTCACCACTCCTCATTCTTTTCCGGCCACAGTCCAGCACTTCAATGTCTTTCATGTCGTGAGTGGCCCAGAACTGAACACAGGATGCAAGTTGCAAAAAAGTTATTGTGCAGATATAATTGCAGCCAGGGAAGAGAGGAGTGAGAATAACTGAGAGAAACAGCCCTGTAGACAGCAAGGTCAGTGGAGCAGGAGGGGGAGGAGGCGTTACAGGCACCAGAGCTGAAAACTCCCTGTAGCCTGTGGTGAAGATCATGGTGAGGGCAGACTGTCCCCATGTAGCCCAGAGAGGACCACTGGGATGCAGAGATCCCCTGCAGCCTGAGGAAGAGGCCCATGCTGAAGCAGCTTGATGCCTGGTAGAGAGCTGTGAACCTGTGGTAAACCCATGCTGGAGCAGGCTCCTGGCAGGGACCTGCAGACCCATGGAAAGAGGAGTAGGTTTCCCGTTAGGACTTGTGGCCCTGTGGGGGGCCCACACTGAAACAGCTTATGCCTGAAGGACTGCATCCCATGGAAGAGAGACCCACATCACAGAAGTTTGTGGAGAAGTTCATGAAGGACTGTCTCCTGTGGAATCAACCTCATGCTGGAGCAGAGAAAGGATGCTTCTCCCTGAGCAGAGGCAGGAAAATTATGCAATGAACTGACAGAAACCCCCATCCTCCTCTCTCCCTCTGCCACTGGAAGGAAGGAGACAGAACTTGGGAAGGAAGGAGGGGTAGAGGAAAGTGTTTTTAAAATTTATTTCACTTCTCATTCTTCTACTCTGATTTTGTTAGTAATAAATTCAATTAATATCCTCGACTTGCATATGTTTTACCTGCGACAGTATTTGGTGAGTTATGTGTCCTGGACCTTATCTCAAACCATGAACCCTGCGTTATATTTTCTCTCCCCTGTCCAGCTGGGAAGGGGAGTGATAGAGTGGCTTTGGTGGGTGCCTGGCATCCAGCCAGGGTCATCCTACTGCAGATGTGTCAAATGTGTGCACAGAGAGGTGCCCTGAATGATGGTGAATGTAAGAATGGGATGGGTGTTCTAAAGATTAGTGTGATGGGCTTTTGGAGGCTTTTGGACTCATGCGGGGCACATGTTTGCATGATAAGAGAATGCAGGAAATGAAATGAAAAGAGTTGCAAATTGATTGAGTTGCAAGAGATCTCAAAAATAAATATATCTTTACTTTTTCCCAAATGCCCTTAAAACAGATTTCAGAATATTTTCATACTTACTATTGGATTAAAATCTTACATAAACTTTAAGCATTAAAAATAGTCAGTATGACAATGCAGATTTTGAGCAAAGCAAGTCAAAGTCCTTTGTTTGCCCTGAAGTTATGTGAAAGTATCTGAGGGAATGGCATGAAACCGTGTCAGGGGGTGTTTATGTTAGATATTGGAAAAGGTTCTTCACCCAGAGGACCACTGGACACCAAAACAGGCTCCCTGGGGAAATGATCACAGCATTAAGTCTTCCACAGTTCAAGGAGTGTCTGAACAATGCTGTCAGGCACATGGTGAGATGCTTGGGGCCGTCCTATGCAGGGCCAGGAGTTGAATTTCAGTGATTCTTCAGTGTCCCTTCCAACTCTGGATATTTTACATTTCTATGACTCTATATTAGTAGCTCCATTGCACCCTGTTACAGTTTCTCAGTCTGCCTAACATTCTTTCAATTGTGGAAGGTAGATTAATATATGGATAAAGTAAACAAACCATCCTTACAGAACAATTTTACCTTTTCTCAGCTGGAAAATCGTATTGCAAATAGTCAGGTAAGGATGATGCTGTTGGAAGCTGGCATGTTACAAGACAGGATGTGCTGTGTTCTTCAGATTTGTGATCCTGAGAGTGCTTACAGCTACACTCAGTGCTGCAGATGCACAAAAAGTGAAGCAGATTAGATGGTGTTCTTTGCATAACTAATGTTATGAGATGCAACTGTACTTGAACATACCTTATTCCAGAACACAACAGTGTAGGCTAGTTCAACAAAGATATGTTGTGTGTGTGCTAGAGGGACTGCCAGCAGCCTAATGAGTAACACGACAGTAATGTTTCAGGTAAAGACAAAGACTGTACCTTACAAAGAATTCTCCATCTGAGTATAGAGCAATAATAGCACTGCAAGTATGTGGTGAGAAATGATTGGGAAGCAGTGCAGGACAGGTAGACTTGAACGCATTCTGCAGTACTTACTTGACTAAAGAGTTTTTGAAATGAGAACATGAGGTAGGTAGTGAAGATACTCACTGTTATTCATAATCATTTAATATGTAATCAAAAGTAGTTCATCAAATTAAAATGCACTTAGGGTTCAAAGTATTTCAAATACCTTTCCATGTCTCTCTGAATTGCTGACATCAGCCAGGGCTGAAAGAGACAAATATAAGTCTTAGGAGACTCCTGAAGCAGCATTTTAGAGCTATGTGGAACAAGAAAGAACTACTTGATATTATATTAGCTCAGAGATGATTTCTTCTTATAGAATATCTAAAAATACCATCTAGACCCTTCCCAAATACAATCAAAACAATATTTAGATTCTTAAATAGTGAAATGAAGACATAAAGTTAGCTTAGTTGTTAAACTTTTGTACTGCCGAGGAATATCCAAATGCCTGCTACAGTGGGTAAAACACAGATGAACAGCTTCAAATATGCATAGGCTCTCAAAGCAGAATGTATTGGTCCTACGCCTTGCTCAGAGACATCCTAGTATGAGTACACTTCTGTAGCTCATCCTTAGAGGCTAAAGGATGGACAACATGAGCAGTATGTGTGGCACACTCAAAATCAAATGTGTGAGAAAGAAGCAAACATTGTCTGCTGAAGTTTATTCTGAAAAGTTCAGAATTCATAGAACCATAGAATCAGCCAGGTTGGAAAGGGCCTCTGAGGTCATGAAGTCCAACCCTTAATCCACTACTGCCGTGGTTACTGGACCATTCAGCTTCCCATTCTCTTCTTGTGAAGGTGGTGGATAATATAGCCATTTACTGATGTAATGTTTCTTCCATCAACCACTCACAACCACAAATCTGTTATAAAAAATGGAGTTTGTAGGCAGCTTCCTCTGCCAGTGAACGGATCTAATTCCACCAGCCGGGGCTTAAGTCATTTGCTCAGGAAGCATACTGTGTTTAATGCTGTTGTTCTGATGCCTTACAGTCCACAGAGGTTCGAATGATACAGCTTTTTATAGTTCTTTTGTGGTTTGTCTAAGGGCAGAGGTTGTGTATACTGAAAGACTAGCCACTATGAAGATAGTATGAGCTCAGATTTTTAGACTGGTTGCTGCTTTCACCGTCTCTACATATCTGACATGCAAACTAAAGTTCTGATCTGCTTATGAGAAGGCTGAAGCACTAAGGAAGAGCTACAAAATAGTAGCTGCCACAGGTTTTTCTGAACAGGTAATACAATAGATTATTAGAGTATGGTTTTTTGTATCAACTTGAAGAGCAGTTTGCTTTTTCACATAGTATAACAGAATTTTTCAGCTGTTATGCCACCTGTCCAGCTGACTGCTTTCAAAGCTGTATTTATAAAGCCTTAAATATAAACAAGGCTCTCTTATCACAGTAGATTGAAAACACATGAACAGACAGCAAGGACACGTGTGTTTAGAACATTCTCACACACATTTTGTATTTATATACACAGATGACAAACAAAAACACACATAAGCATGCATTATATTTATAGAAATATTTTTCCAAACCCATCAAAAAAAAAAAAAAAAGAAGTCCCATTATTTTGTATATCTGGCATATTCACTGTCCCTCGTGAACAAATATGCAGTTATAGAAAAATCCAAGTGTCACATCATAGGCTATTTAGGCTTTTTTATTTTAATGAATAAAAATTAAGAGTTATTGTTGTTGCAATGGATTTATAATTGAAATACTGTCTGTTCATCTGGATATCAGTAGAGATGACAATTAAAACATCATTTTTTTATTTATTTCTTTTAAATGCAAGAATTTTACATTACTTTCTGACAGATTTTCAGATTTGACAGCTGCATAAAGGAAGATCTTGCAATATTTCATCCTCTTTTCTTATGAATTTTGATTTGCAGCACAACTGCCTGGTATTCTACCAATGAAAAATACTAATTCTATGAAAGAGAAAGAGAGATAGTAATAAATTATGGACATTGAAAATTACATGTACTGTGCCCCTTAAAAGAATTTTTAGGAAATTCTGAAGTCACTGAGTTTGCCACTGTGAGAAGTAAATAACATGGAGAGTTTACTTTTTACATGATTATTTCTATACATTATCCTAATGATAAGTCATGGAAAAAATATCGCATTAATAAAAAAAAAAAAAGACAAAACAAACAAAAAAACCCAACCACAAAAAACCAAAAAAACCCACCAACCAACCAACCAAAAAAAAACCCACCAAAAAAACTAACTTAAAACCAGTAACTTAAAAAATTAACACGGAATTTCAAAAGTTTGCTGCAAAATGATATCTCACTAATGACCTTTGTCACACAGTTTAAATCCTTTCTGACAACTTTTACTCTGTTTTTCATTGAAAAGAACAGCTGGCACGTTTTATTTAACCCTAATGCATGATGTCAGAAATCTGCAAAAGTTATGAAGAAAAACAAGTTCACTGGAACAGACATGCATAGGCCCACTGTTTGTATACATAATACTTTCTAGCACCCTCTTGTCCGCACTCCTAATAAAGCATAAGCCTTAACCTTCTCCTTGACAGATTTTAAATTTAAAACCTCCAGCTTCACATCAAGGCTATCAGTCAGCCTTAAAATTCTACTCCTTGTCATAAACCATATGAATAGCTATGTTCTCATTTCTTATGTCAACAGACACCTTCCCTTGAATATCAAGCCTTGAACCAAATCTGCAATCAACATTTATTTTGCTTCTTATGTCCATTTTCTCACAATCATTTTTCTAGTTGATAGGCTTCTGGCATGAATTAGATGGTAATATCTGTAGTACAGCAGCCAAAAGCATTCCTTTAAAAAATGACTCCTGATCATCAGCATCGATCAAGATTCTTCCATATAAATCCTGATATCTACATCAAAATCATGACTTGCACAGGCTTACATTCCTAAGAAAATATAACAGTACTTAAAATATGCAAGTACAAATGCACATTTGACATAGAGTTACTAATTTCAGCCTCAGCTGAAATGTGATCCTGATTTTCTTCTGTACTTATTGCATAGGCTATTCCTGTAGCCTTGAAAACTTTCCATTCTGATAATGAATTCCAAGATGAGTTAATTTTTATTTCCGGTATTCCAATGCATTAGTGAAGCTTCTCCTGGTAGTTCACTTATGTGTGACTACAAGGAGGTCTTGTAGTAATTGTAGTCGTGTGTCATCAATTGAAGATGATTATCTTAAATAATATAAAACTAACAGAAGTTTAATGAGAACAGATAGAAAGATGTTCATTCCCACTGGTTTCACCATACCAAATTCCAGTCTAAATACAATAATCAGGAATTTGTACAGAAATATAAGACAAGTGAGAAAAGACTGTTGTTTCTACCAGTTCTTGTAGTTGCACTGTTTGATCTAGCAACTTCGTTCAGCAGAAAGAGGTTGACAGTTACTACTGGGGAACTGAGCTAAGATGAGCAAATGAATTGCTTTTCATTCTTTTTATCACCCCTATTTTGTGCTGTTTGCAATATGGCAGATGGTACTGCCACTTCCTCACCATTTGCTGTCTGACAATTTACACAGGGAATAACACATTTCAGAAAGCTTTGATTTTATTAATCACAGTGGAAGCAGCTCTTAAACTTCCTGTGATATATCCGTGTTGACTCAAGCATTCAAAAAACAGCGGCTCAGTTTTCCAGTAGCAGAGTCAAAGAATAGACCCACTGAAAAAGGTTCAGATATACTCAGAAGAAGGGAAATCTATTGTTAGTGAGACATGAATATCAAATAGAAACGAAAAAAAAAGAGAAGGCAGCATGTATCCATTCCTTTATGTGTATCCAGTCTAGAGTATGCTCAGTCTGCTGC
This sequence comes from Pseudotriccus pelzelni, assembly GCA_035584735.1. Lineage (NCBI taxonomy): Eukaryota > Metazoa > Chordata > Aves > Passeriformes > Tyrannidae > Pseudotriccus > Pseudotriccus pelzelni. Next base: position 74,810,816 of record JAWMRA010000078.1, read on the forward strand.
TTCAGCTGTGCAAAACTCTTGAAACTAGAACAGGGTCAAAAATGAAAAAAGAGGATAGAAAGTCTTAATCTAAAATATATCCCCCTAGAAAGTCCTTCAAATGCAGCTTCCAGCAAAAATCACTCTATTTTTTAACTTGATTTTAAAATTCCAAATTAAATACATCTACTTGCTGCTTTTCTAGAAGATTCAAACTCATTATCTGTGGTAGAAGATTCAAACTCATTTGCTTCTACGTAAAATGGAAAAAAAATAAAAGGGAAAGAAATATTACAGAAATAAAAAGACAATAGGATGCACAAAGCAAATATATATTGCCTTAGTGTGCGATTTTTCTATTTTATGCCTCAGACTGTCCCTTGTAAGAATAGGAATACTTACAACAACCAACCAATTCTCATGGCAAGAAAAATTCCAATGAATCAGTGCAGAGTTATAAACCACAAACTAAGTCACACAAATTATATTTTCACACTTCCATTCAGAGATAAACACAATAGTACTATGATAGCAATATAAAATAAAAAATTTGTAGTGAAAGCAGGACAGAAAATCATTTCATTATCACCTACCTTGAAGAACTACATCACATGTCAATATCAACAACCAGAATTATGTGGACTTGAAGAAGACTCTCAGCTATTAAGAGCTCTGTAAATCGTTATTCCTACAATGTGAGGGAGACAATTATTGTCATATGCAATTTATGAGGACTTCAGAGATATGAATATGAAATATTTCTGCATGTAGTTTTGTTGGGCAAGAAAATTACTTATTTCAATCTACTGTGATACCTCCTTAAATTTTTTTCTTCAGAACAAAAGCCAGTGCATTTTAGATCTTCTTATCTTGTGCATTGTAAAAGAAACATTCAAGTTTAATCACCTTTGCATTTTGTTAAGACAGCATATGGTATAAAAGTGCAGACTTAAATTTTGTTTACCACTTCTCATAAGAAAGGGATATTATCATGGGATTTTGATGGGTTAGGGTTAGGATTATGAATCCCATACTCAATTAAACATATGATGTGACAAAAATACAACCTAAAAATTCCAATTCTACCCTACAAATAAAAAAAATAATAAAAAAAAAAAGCTGAGCAAGGGAAAGTATGCTACCCATAGACAAAGATGTATTTAACTTGAGGAAAAAAAAGAAATCTCCACTTCCATTTCATTTGGAGTTGAATAAGAACTTCTATCAGGCTATTCTCGCTCAGATCTAAAATCTGGTGATTATTTTTTTACAAGAATGTCATCCTCATTAGAGCATAAACCTAGGGATGTAGGTCCCCACTATCTATGTCTAACTAACATTAGAAACAAGGGCAACTTTTAACTTTTTTATTTTCTTAAGACTTTTAAGATTTTACAGAAAAATCTCCAAACCATTGATTTCAAACTCATTTGTGTTTTCTATGAAAATGATTTAGAGTACATAATGAAACAGTCAACTGGAAAGAAAATTTGATGTCTGTGGTGTCTGTGATGAACATCTTGAAAAAAATGGAGTGGATCGCACCACAGTTCAGTTCACTTAGACATTCAAAGTTAGACCAAGTCGGATTGTCCCTGTACTTTCTTTAAAAACACCTGAGAAAAAAGCGTTCTCCAGAACATTGCATCTTATGTATCTTAGACACTTAGAATAAGACAAATCATGCTCAGGAACAGTTCAATTTCTCTCTACTGAAAACAGAGACCCCAAATCAACTCACTTAAGACAACTGAATTTAAAACTCTATATTTGGTGATCAATGTCTCATTTATAATTTCTTCATTATATCAATTTTTCTAAGTATAGAATTGGGGTTGGTAACGATCTGTGGCTTGTTTTGAGGCCATGCTACAATTTACTGCATTTATTTTCATTAAAAATTGAAAGCTTTAAGGCTAGTTACAGGAGAAAAGTAATTCTGTTATTAGTGCTTAAAGAAAATGGAATGTTTTGTGTGCCAGGATCACCACAGACAGCTTTAAATCAGACCATTTGCTCTGTCCCGGACAATTATGTCTTCATATGTCAGATCTGTTCCATTTGCTTTCTTTCTCATTTAAGACATTGCCTCTGCTCCTGTGTCTTCATGCATTTATCCTTCCTCTCCCCAAACCTGCAGTATGGTGCAGTTAGTGCTGTGGGTCTTGCAAGAAAGAGGAAAGTAAGGAACAGAAAAACTTATCCATCAGTTTCAAATGAGACAACTTGGTTAATAAAAAAAAACAAAAAAGAGGGATGCTAAGGAGACTTGTGTCTTTCTTCTGTCTCTCTTTTATATGTAAAGTTGTCCCACAAAGAAGAGATGTTTTCCTGCTTCTTTCAGTAGTCTTTACTGATTGATTTCCTATTTGCATGTTGCCCTAGGGAGTTCATGAGTCATAATTGTTTTCTCCTCTAATAATATAAATCAGCAACCTCATCACATTTGCTGAAAATCTTATTTTCAAATGTAAAACCTGTGATAACACAATTTACTTACTCCACTCCAAGGAATATTTCCCATTTTAATTTATGATGCCTATAGCAAAAAGGGAGAAAGAGTGCTCCTTTAAGCACAAAAACCAGCGAGTTACTGGATGGTGGCAAAGGTGAATGAAACCTGAAATTACAATTCACTTCTCCCAAGTCTTGATCTAGGAGGGAAGTGGGGGTTGTACCAGGGATCTCTAGCCATTTGTATTTGTGGAAACTGTAATGAATGAAAATACAGACTTATCTTTGAGTTGTTTGATCATATGGGGTTTGGTTTTTATTGCACACAGAGGGAATAGTAAAATTAAGCACAAAGTGAATCTTTTAAGTAATTATTTGTGAGAAATGTACATTGACAATTTTGGCAACTTTGTCACAGACAATTATTAAAGGAAATTTCCCCAACACTTGGTGATCTTCAAAATGGGTGACTTTAAGATAACTAATTTGTACTCATTCATCTGGATACCTGTTATGCAGGTAAATTATTACACTAGTGATTTGAAAAATTTATCTATAATTGAAAAGTTCTTGAAAACACCTAAGATAATAAAAAAAGTGCAGTTTACTACTAGTTAGCATAGTCACAAAATTATATAAAACTATTTGGGAACATACCAAAAAAATATACATTCAATGTCAAGAAAAAATGTACAAATTCTTTGCATGAAACCTCTATTAATGATGGACTGTGTTTCTTGAGGAGATAACAACATGAATGATATGACATTATGTCACTACAGTGTGTGAATAAAGAAAAAAAAGACAATATAAATCATTAAGAGGGGATTCTGAAACTATGTGTAGTGAACCCATCCAGATTGGATTTTTCAGTGAAAAAAATTACTATTACTAAAACATGGCAACATTAGTCTGAATTCTTCTCTCCTCTCATATAACATACATGGTGCCAGTTACAGACATATTAACTACCCTGTAAGAGGGGAAGTGGGAGGGTCAGATATCTGCTTGCTTTTTCACTTCACAGTACTCATGCTTTCATGGTGAAAGGGATTGTATAGAGATGGTTTGTTATATCACAGTGCATAGAAATTTATATGAAATCTCTTTTCTAACCACTGTCAGTTCACTCTCATCATGGACTGAGATTGGAGGATCAGCACTGTACAAGCTGTGTCCCTGACAAGCAGAGGGCTTGAGAACAATCAAAAATGTCTCGCTGAGCATCAGGATGGCACTGCACCAGAAATGCTTTAGTACCAATGCCAAGAGCTTTTTGTCTTCCCAGTTCTGCTGTCTTTTCTCCAATGAATCTGCAAAACATGGCAAGTCAGATATAGCTATAGTATTTGTTTATCATTCAGTTACATGCTCTTTCACTGCCTCTCTGCTTTTCAACTCTCACTTTCTCTTTTTCTACTGTACGAGCAGAAATGCTTCTAATAATTCAGCTTAAAAGACATAGTCTTAGCTGGATACTCTAAAGAAATTGTTGTCTTGTTCCAGATGGCAGTGTATAACAAAGAGAAAAGCAGATCTTTTTCAAGAACCGTAGGAACTGTGTGGTTGCTGAAGTCAGCATGATGCTAGGACTATACAAGAAGAAAGAAAATATCAAATAAAAGAAAAAAGTTTTCCATATTCTCAGAAAAATAGCACCCCACCATGTTGATCACCCCAAACCCACCCCACAAATACAACCCCACTCCTAAAGAAACCCCAGCTAAGCAAAAATAACCCACAAAACAAAAATAAGGACTATTATTATATATTAATGCTCTTTTTATAACTCACAAGCACCAAATATAGATTTAGTAATTAGCTGCCTTTTTCCACAGGGTTATGGTGTATTTATTGGAAGATCTCCAAAGGTTCCTTCCAATCTCAGCCATCCCTCTGTGTTGTTTAGGCAGAAAGAGGTAGAGGAATTGAGAATGAAGAAAAGAAAATCAGCTTGGGGGGAAACGGAGGGTAGAGGAAAAGGAGCTTTGTGTCATCTGACTTTATTTTTGTTGTCAAGAAATTAAATCAATTTTGCACAAGTCAAACCTGTTTAGCCCACGACAACTGCTAAGTGATCTCTCTGTCTTCATCTCAACCCATGAGCTCTTTCATCCTGTTTTCTGCACCTGTTCCTCTGAGGAGGGGTACTGAATAATTGACTGTGTGGGCATTTAGCTATTAGGTTAAACCTACACACCAGAAAAAACCCAAGCCCATGCTCAGCACAAAGGAAAAGATGAAAGGTACTGTAACATACAGATAACACAGAAATGGCAAAAATATGTTTCTCCATTATTTTCTACCTGTCAAAAAACTTCCTACCAAAAAATTCTCTGTCAATCTTCTGCCAGAATTTTTCACCAAAACTTCCCACGGGACTTTTCCTGCCAAAGGATCCTGCCATTGTCTGCTTGTTATCATATCTTCTCGGACATCTGGACTGGCTACATGCCAAGAGCTCGGACACCTAGACTGGCTACGTGCCAAAAGACCATGGAGAACCTCCTTTCAACACTATAAAACTTGAAGACAAATTTTGGAAAATCAAGGGAAGAAGAAAGGAGAGAGAACTGATGCAGACAGGAGTCTCTCCTCCTCTCCCCTCACCTTTCCTCTACCACCACCCACTGCCTACCTTGCCACGGGAGACTGGAACTCTGCTGGCCTGGAGAATACAGAGACTCATCATTGCTACATGTGTAAGTTATATCTTATCCTTCCAGCCCCACTATATTTTTAAGAGCCTGGGAGCTGCAGCTGAGCCGATACTCTGCACGGCCTGGGACACGGCGTGAGAAGCGAACACACATCCTGCATTCCAGCACACTGAAGCTGTAAAGACCCCCTGGTGCTAAAGACATAACATCGAAAGGGACAGAGAGACAGAGGAGAAAAAAAGGCAGAAACTGCTCCTTTCTTCCCCCCCACAACACAGGCACAAAGGTAGTTTTTGGTGGTTATCTTTTCTCTGCTTCTAGAAATAATCTTAGCACTTTCCAATCTTTTCTTATTTTCCTCTTTCTCTTTGCATCTCTTAGCAATTAATAAAATCAATTTTGGTATCAACAGCAAACTTGTGAGAGTTTTAATTTTGCTCAAGGGAATATTCGAATCTCTAGTTCCATTTGCAATATTTAGGCGGATTGGAACGTTACGGGTACTGAGTAACATGAGTCTGAAAGACTTCAAAGAAATCTATAATGTTGCAGCCCTGATAAAGACATTTTACTGTTCTGCAAGTTAAAACTGATTCTAGCTATTTGGGCAATGTTATGAAACAAGTATTTACTTGAAAAGAAGTAGTATGTATTATCATCAGTCTAAAAAAACATACACCAAACTCTAACACCACATTTATTTTCATGGTAGTGGAATTTCAAATCTCTGGCTTCATTGGAACGGACCAATGTAAATGAGGAAGCTACTGAGAATATCCACTGAGGACATATATCTATCTCCCTCTAATGTATAGAAAAGACTGGGAAAAGCCTACCCATGCCAGGTTTCAAATGTTTAGGCTGATTCCCTGTCCTTAAGAAATAGATGACTGAAAAAAAGAGAGGCACATTTCACTGGACACAGAGCCTTGTCTGTTTCTGAGTTGGAAGAAAGACATTGGAAATACATATGCGCCATTAAAATGGAAAAAAAAAAAAAAAGAATGGAAAAATAAAAAGTGAAAGTGCCTAGGACACGTCACTAGCTGGCAGCTGAGCACTCCCAAGCCACAACCTACTGTTTCCTGTGTAAATCATATGCAACAGAGGACAGTAAAAATACAATAAACATAGAAAAAGAGGAAAAGATATGACAAAATCTTGAAAGAGAAAGCGTGACTGCCTCCTTTAATCTCTACAGAGTTGATTATATACTGGCTCACGTTATTTTATTCCTCTGGAACACTGAGACTTTTTTAAGAGACACAGTCAAGCATACTCCTTTTTGGACTAAATTACTGTTCAGATCTTTATTATTATAAACAGAGACCACTATTCATATGTTTCAAAAATTTTTTTACTCTATAATATTAAGTATCTGACCAAAAAAAATCATGATTGTGTGGAGCTTTTACAAATAATACCTTGAGAATTAGGTGTTTATAATATATTTCTGTATCATACATAAGTTATTAAAAATACATATATGGTAATGTATAGTATATTAATTTATTAATATTATACATATTACATAAACATATACTAAATATTACTATATACTTTCTATATTTTTCATATTATTTTATTTCATATAATATGCAATAACTGTATTCTATGACCTAATTTTCTATTATATATGTAGTTAATATATGAAAAATTCAGTTAGCTCTGATTCAAAGACAAATCACACTCCTCTTTAAAGTCATGAAGTATTTTGACTGCTTTTCAGGTAATGAACACACAGCAATAAAAACAATTTATAAACATAACAGAGTAGTACTACACTATGGGTTTCCTCAAATGGAAACATTAGTGATTTCTATGGGTTAAAATCTGTGTGTGATAGAGAAAGACACTAGAAAACACGAAGAAATAGTTGTAAACAGGAAGAGAAGCAGCAAACAGAGTGGGTCTTACTAATAGTATGATCAAAGTCAGTAACTGCCTCCTTCTTGCTTGTTCTTTTGGCATTCCTGAGGAAAAAAAACCAGGCTTTGATATTTCTGAGACATAAGCAGGATCACACAACAGAGTATGACAACTCCTGTAATGTTTTTCACCCTCAAAAAAACTGCTCAAACTGTTGGGTGGAGTGTTAATAGTGGAGCTCTACTACTATCCCTGGAGTTTTACACAAATTACTGAAAAGCAAGAGGTGGGAACAATTGCTTGTAACTGGTGAATTCAATTACTTCTTTTATTGAGTTTGTGTTTAATTGACAACCCACTAGACTGAAGCATTTTGCTCTGTGGACATTTGTATAAACTAGAAGATTATGTTAGAACTGGTAATGGAATTTTAATGACAGGAATATAAGAGAGCTACGAGGGTCCATCTGTAGAACTGCAATGCACTAAACATCCATTGTTTTATTTTATAAGTAGGAACACAGACACTAAAGTGTAAACGTGGTCATGAAAGGGAGTTTAATTAAGACACACTTCTTTTATATACTGCACATCAAATGGCTGTGCATGTACTTGCAAAAAGTCTTGTTAAGAACAATTTTCTTCCTTGTGCCTTGGTTTTATGAAGTGCCCTGTATGGGTGCATATACTATAGAGTTACATTTTTGATCTTATAAGATCAGGCTGTCTAAAAGCTACTAAAAGAATATGAATATTGTATTCTGCTCAGGTTTTGAATTTTCAAGATATTTTTTCCGAAAATTTTCTTCTGATCAGAGTAGTTGGTATTTTGTTGAGTTGCCTACACAGTTCAAAGAAAAGGTTTATATTATAGGGAGTTCCGATAAATGTCTTCTTACAGAGAAAACATCTTCATAGTAAGTATGTACATATATATATTAGATTTTTTATATCTCATTTTCAAACAAATATGATATGAAATGAGGTAAATCATAAAAGAAGATTTGGGATTTCCTGTTGTTCAACCCCTTAGGACAGAAACAGAGAGAGGCAACGCAAGTATGAAATCAAGTACGTTTCCGCATCAACCCACTATGTGTTACAGTCACTGAGGCTGAGAAAAAACATGTGTTTGTATTTAAAAGATTTACTTACACTTCTATAATTTTAAGGATATTTCTAGTTAATTTCTTAACCATAAGAATCAGTAAAATAAGATTAATTTTCTTTTGATGGTTTCTATAAGGAAACATGGAAAGTAATTTAACAAGAACAGGTCATAAAAAGAATCATATTTTTCTTTTGTTAGCATTTCCAATCACTGTTGCATTTACAGTATTTGTCATATTTTTCTTAATGTGATAAAAATAGTGTCATAATGGGAAACAGTTTGACCTGTATTAACCATGTTTTGATAGATTAGACCAGGCTAAGTTAGACATGGTATCCCTAGGACTTCTATATGGAAAATAAAATTTTAGATTAAAAAAACTTTTACCATTTGAAAAAAAAATTATGCCCTTAAACTTCTGTTTGTCCTTTCTAATTGCAGCAATTTTGATTTCTTCAGCCATATGATGCTAACTATTTTAGCAAAGACTCATTTTTGAAGATCCTTGCAAAATTCAATGGCACAGCATATCAAATTGCCAATAATAATTAAGGAAGAAAAAATCCACTTTCCTAACAGAAGTGTTGGTATTATAATCTCACAACTGAATGTTGTTTAAACAAGAGGGAAAAAACCAACCTCTGACACATCACCTATTTGCTTATCAGCTACAAAAGTTCTGGATTGCATTCAATGAAGTAAATGCTGGTGACCATAAGCTGTGTGTTTCTGGTCTTTCATGAGTTCAGAAGTGGCAACTTCAGATTTACTGTCCCAGTATAACAGATAGAATGAGACCTAGTTTCTCGAGTACTGTTTGTGCAATGTGGTTTCTGCAATATGAAATTTTGATGTTATGAAACTCAGCTACTGCAGACTTGAGAAGTTCATGCATGCTAATTCTGGAAAACATGATTATATGTAAAGAGATTAGCTTACCAGTGAGGCAGATTGTTAGTTTAATGTATATCACTGTGAAAGCTGCTATAAACCACATTAGCAGAGTGATATTTATTGGTATATGCCACGTCTGTCTAAAGATATTTACCAACACAGCAAGGATGGTAGAACCATCGCAAAAGCAGCACTAATCACAGATCTCAGTGTAGGAGTAAAGCACGGCCAATTTCAAAATATCCCACACATTGTGTAACTTGCAGATCATTTACAAATTTTCTTTCTGAAAGTCTGGAAGGCAATGCCTTATTGCCAGTTTTTAAAAGTGGAGAGTAAAATTGCAAAGTCTCAGGAAGAAATACTGCCATCTAAAAGATAGAAGATGGGACATAAACCAGTTTCACTATATTTCTGATCCCACACTCACACCCTTCCCTCACACCACTAAGGAAGTCAACCAGTTTGCCTTATGAAGAGAAACAAAGCAACAGAGATGACTGGTCCTCTAAGTTACAATGTATACCTATCTATACCCAATGTGTATCAGGCTCTCTCCAGTAAAAAGCCTGAATGCTTTCTACTCTTTGGTACTTTAAAACATCATTCGATGAGTAGCTGACTTTTTCTTCAGAGTTCGTACCCTGTTCAGTTCAGTAGCTCCACAGGAAAAAACCTCTAGCAGCCACATGAGATTTTACTGAGTAATCAACAAATCTTTCCCCCTTGCACATGCCTTTTACTCCCTTTTGTTGTCATGCTCTTGTTCATACTGCATGACTTACACTATTTGACACACCAAGTGTTAGTACTGTTAAAGACCAACCGGCCTTTCAGATTCCAGCTGATTTAATACCACCCTTCTGAGCAGAGAGAACAGCAATAACACAGAGAGATAGTTTATCACATCTCAGATCATGCACAAAATTATTTTTGAGATTACCTAACAGTCAGTGAGATGTGCTGTCAAGGAAAAGAACTAATAAAAGCTTTGACAACCCAGTTTGTTCTTGTCAATTTGAAATGTGCAGAATATTGCTTCACTTCAAAGACATGATTACAAACTTATAAAATTTTTAGTCAATTTTCTACAAAGATACAGGAGTGCCAGAAATCCAAAACCAGATTCTGGAAACCTGCCAGAACATTTGGGAAAATAAAGACTTTTAGCACATTTCAGTTCTCTAGGTATTACACCAGTAATACAAGCTTCTCTGTCAAAGGTGCAAAAAGATTATTCTTATTTTTAAAGGAGTGTTGTGTTTTTCATGAGCCACCATTTTTAAGGACAGAAGTGAAAGAACTTAGTCATCTCGAGGACCAGTATATTCCATTTTGATAGGGTAGAGGAGTGGAAATTTTGACCAAAGTTTACTCCCGCTATCTGTCTTTTACCTAACAAATTTTCACTAGTTTCAGTGGAGTTTTCTGCTCACCCTTGAACTGTGCATCTTCATACTGCATATACTTGCAAAGTAATACCCTAGACCTAGACATCCTCAGGTGAAGTATATTGGAGAAGACAAGTTTTCAGCTGTAGACAAGAATTAATTTAATTTTCTCCTCTGATGATGATATTTAGATTTCTGACAATATATGTTCAGCACAGCAATAGTGGCCACTTATTCCCTTACTTGCGTCTTGTACTGGAGAGCTGGCACCCTAGCTCAACACAAATCAGATCTTCTTCCAGTGCAAAAAAAGAGATCGGTGAGCCAGTTCCCACTGACTGATATGGCCTTGATAAGCAAAGAAGAGAGAAAATGAATGATGGGTCAGAGGGCAACTACTGTATCCCTGACTCTGTCATTCCCTTTCCAAGAAGCATGTTGACAAAGGACATACATATGGCACAGCATATCGTGGAGGGTTAGACTCCAGAAATCCAACCTGTGGTCCTGTTCAGAGTATATATAGCTTTTTCACAACTTCTGAAACTCTGGTTCAAATCCTGTATGTGTGCAGACATACATATTAGGAGGAGGAACCCAGACTGCTGAAAATTCCGATTTTGCTTCAGTATTGATTCAGGGTAAAATTCGTAATTGGAGTGAAAACTTGTGAAAACCTTTTCCTGGTGAAAAACAACTGGACCACCTGACCTCCAGTGAGTGCTTTTGGTCCTTTTGCCTGAGGCTATACAATTATTAGATTTTATTTTTTTTTCCCACTAATCATTAAGGTTAGACTATTTAGAAGTGGAAACTACATAGTTCTACCAGTCGAGCAATGACAAAACATAGGTACTCTGTTTTCAAGGAATTTAATAAATTAAAATGCAGTGTCAATTATGGAGAAGCATATCTCTGATGTATGAAATTCAGAAAGCAGATACATCTGAACATTTTTAAATATAACAATGTTACTTTGGCAGAATAATAAACATGGCTGATGTGCTGTTTATTTATTAATGAAGTCCATTGTAATGGGTTTCAAAATGACTGCTGTTAGATAAAATTTCAGATGAGTGAATTATTTAATGTTCCTAAATGGCATACTTGACTACCTGCCACATTTTTGCAGTAAAACATCCAAAGGCAAATATACTACTCAATTACACCAGAATCAGCAGATGAGAAAGAAGCTCTTATTTGATTAAAAAAGATAAACTCCATGATGACAGAAACTGTATATTGAACAGCAATATAATGAAAAGGAATCATTACCTGAGCATTAAAATAATTAAACTTTAATATCAATAATGACAACAATATGAATTATGGGAAAACGCCTCTTGTGGCTCAGATGTTGAGCACAGCAGGAGCTGAATGCTTCTTAAACATTATGCAGTGCAGCTCAGCTACAAGATATATTAAGACAGAGATTCATGGTCATACAGTTATGATTAGATCCCATAATCTTCACTATGATGAGGAGATCTGAATGACATTACACAGAAGAATTTAAGCAATAAAACACTTTTAACTGTTCTCATTCCCTTTTAAGGCACAAATTCATAAACAGCTTGGTTGCTACAGCCAGGTCTTAGCAACAGAAATCAAAGAGAATAATGGCCTACAAAGACAAAGTAGTAAGCTCAGCAGTAAGAGATACAGCATGAAAAGCTTGTCAGCAGGATAGATGAGATTTTTAGTATGTGAGCATCTCCTGTCACATATCGGGAGCTGGCACCTAGACACAGGGAACAGGTCATACAGTATGCACAGAAATGACTCAATATTGACTCAAAAAGCAGAAAGTTTAATTGTTCTATGTCATCAAAGATGAGTGGGTTCAAGAAGAGTCAGGGAATGCTGGAAAATATCTAAATGCCCTGTCAAGAAATGAGGAAAATAAAGCAGAACAGAGGAGGCAGGGGAGGGGAGGGAACAAGCTGAGGATGATCAGGACTGAGATGAGCTGAGAACAGAACAGATAAAGGCAAAAGGGCCAAGGTGAAATCAGCTCTGACAGAGCAGTTTTGTTGTCCAGTGCTCATGGAGACATTCAGATGTCCATGGAGCTTCATAACAACATCTCCCATATTTTTTCTTTAAGGGTTACTTGCTCTGCTTCATCTACTCACTGCATTTCAGTAGATGATTTAATGATATATATAAAGGAAATCTTTATTAGCCAATATGAACCACAGTTGCACAAGTAAGTGCAAGTCCCTGCATTGAGAAGTGGATTCCATTCTTGAGTTTATAAAGAATTTTATTTAAGTGGCACAACTGGAAATCCAAACAGAGCACATAATACAATCATTATGTGTCTGTAGGCTGACACCTAGATATATATTCTCAGCTGATTTACATCATGCTTTATTCTGTTTTTATCTGGCCTTGGTTTTATAAAAATATAACATTCTAACAATCTTGACTGTTTATTTGAGCCTCAGAACCTACTTTGAACTGTACTGTCCCTTTTTTAACGTGTTTGGTATAATGAAATCTCAGACTGTCTAGGACATTGTACCAGTCATAAGGAGAGTGTAAAACGCTTGTAAATTGCAGATAAAAGCAGGAAACTTCAATGAGTCCATAGTAGGATACTGGAAAGAATATTTACAGAGGAAAGCTACAATGAGACTGCTGTTATCGTACAGGGGGGTTATATTCCTTTCTCTCTCCAGTGGGATCAGACAGAAAACCAGGAAGCATCTGGCATAGTCAGTGCTAAGAAATTGCAAGTTGTTTTGTTTTTACAACTACATATCACATAGTTCATAAGCAAAAAGAGAGGGGGAAAGAAAGGAAGAAAAAGAGAAAGGAAAAAAAAAGTCAAAAGAAAAATGGAACATGAAAGACAGAAAAGAAAGACGAGAAGGAAGGAAAGGAGACATAAAAATTAACAGTCAAATACCAAATACTCCAGATTTACCAAAGTACCTACTTAGATCAGGAAGGACATTTCTGCCTGCAAATCAGCATGGGTACACTAATTCTGTGTCTCATTTCTCTCTTGTCTGGTTTTAAGCTATGAGATTCTGGGCACAGTTACAACAGGATATGAGAAGAAACCAGTAAGCTGACACCAGGTACCTGAGACTATCAGTGTTTACTTTGAGGATACTTGAGGATATTTACTCTGATTCTCTATTGAAAATTGACTGCCAGGTCACACTAGGTGAATTCACTGAAGAGTTTTGCCTCCTGTAGTGCTCTTGGTACTAAGAATAGTAGAGGTTTGCTAGGAGTGTTTGGGACATCAGTCAACCCATTTCATACCACTGCTACTCCTACTCTTCTAATTGTGGCTGCCACTGTCCTCAAAGTTCTTAGGCTTTTAACGGATGTGGCTTCTCACCACTTACTAAGAAGTTTTAGTTCAATAAATTTAATATGGAGAAATTATGAAATGAGGGTTGATTTTAACCTCTGCTCTCATTCTGTCTACTACAGATACTTCAGGGATTGAAACCATACATATTAAATACAGAACTGACTCAGAATTAATCTATCTAATTGCTTTTCCAAAATATGTTTTGGTGAAATTGTTCTCAACCACATAAATGTACAATGAAGAGTTTCAATACATTTGCATGGAGTAAGCTTGTACTGAGGACACTGTAAATTGAATAAAGCAAGCAATGATTCAGGGATGTTTCACAAAAAGCATGAAACCATGCTCCAAGGGAGAGGAACATGTAACTGGGATCCTAAAAAGGTGCCAAATGTGGGAATTATAGTGCAGGACTGAGTAGATAGATAATATCATCCAAATTCACTGCCTGGTCTCCAAAAATTAAAATGAAAGAATTAATTGTTTGTATGTGTAAGAGCTCTGCCAGACTGTAGCTACAGGATTGATGTCAGGAAGGAACAGGGTAAGAGTTTAGGAGTCTCTTATCAATTCTACCTGTAATCATCATGAAAAGATTTTTATTATGGACCAAGATAAGACTGCATTTTTAATCTTATAATCAAGTACAACAGGAAGTAATTAGAGATCTAGTCACCGAATTAAGAATTTTTTCATAGCCACATACAGAGGTTAAACTGTGAAGTTCTTCCGGAGACTTTCAGTCTTCTGAGTGCCAAATAGCTAAAAACATAGAATTCATATACCTTTCACAGGTGTGAAAAGGTCCTTTGAGGAAAGGCATTCTTGTCCTTAGTATTTACCTTGCTCTGTCTTATACTACCAAGAGAGTAAATAAAAACAAAGGTTTTATTTGTTTTCCTATAAACAGTAAAAAACCTTTAGCACTAATGAGCCTTTCCAGATTGACAGTCTGGGAGTAACTTCTGTACTAGCAAGTCCAGAGGATGAATACTGTATTAGAAGTGATAATGTAAGCTCCCTTAGACTAACTCATCAATGTGTCTCAGTCCTGACCCGAAGGGGACTATCTCCAGAGATGGAAAAAGTTCAGTCTCATTAAGCATGCATCTCCCAGCCTTTTTGTTAGAACTGCCAATCATTGTTATCAATGTAATAGTGATGCCATTCAGGGTCACTGCGAACAGCATTATTAACAGAATTTAGATAAAGTAAGCTGCAAAATTGAGATTACAAAATAACTTTGTTGCATTGTCTCATTTTCTATGTCCCAAATGTTTAAATAGTATTTGCCTTTCTGCGGAGTTGTTAACTCCCCATATTACTACTGCTCTAATAAAAAAGCTCTGTTTAAAAGAGAAAAATTAGCTATATAGCTCATTTAGAAATTGAAGTTTCAGTATTCCAGGACTCCTGAGTATTTGAAATCTGCTCCAGCAAGACTGATTTATGAAATCACTTTGGGGAATTAGTTGACCTCTATTCAAGCTCAAATTATAAAGTCATCCAGGCTGCTATTTTTCCTATTGAAAATTACTCCAGACAGTCACTGCTCTTATAGCAAGGAAATGTCATACTTTTGGGCAAAACCATTGCCAGTTTTTTCCTGCATTTTTCTTTTACCATCACCATCCTTCAGGTTGACCAACATAGCTCTCATTTCCCTGTTGTATTTCTAATTACATTTGTATGACAGTGTAGATAAGACCTGTTATCACAGCCTTTGTCATAAGATATTCTATTAGTCAGAAATTATACAAAAAGAACTGAAAATTGTTTTATTGTAAAACGAAAAGCAAAAGTAGTTTTCTAAGCAATAGTCAAGGTACAGTAATGTCTCTCTGAACAGAAACTAATCACTCAGTCATTTAGATATAAAATGTGATATATGGGACAATTAAAGTAATAATAAAAAAATCCAACTTCATTTCAAAAAACTACATCCAAAAAAAAAGAATAATTCTGTGCAGTGCTAATATGATTTAAGCTACATTATTCAGAAGGATTTTTTATATCAATGTACCCTTCTACCTCTGATGCTAGTCTCTAGTAATCACTGTAGTGTTCTCATGACTGTGATCAAGTTGATTTAGAATACAGAGAGCTTCACGCATCTTTTTGAAAAAAAGTCTGTTTTGTTTTGGGGTTTTTTTTGTTCATATCCACTACAATTTTATAAAATCACTCACAAGACCCATAGTTCACTTACTCCCCAGTTAATGAGTTCAAGAAAAAAGGCCCTGAACCAGAAATCAATTCTTACAGAATCTCAAATGACTTCTGAAATCTCAGGATAATTTTCCACTACTCTTTTCTGTCATAATTTCTTCCTGGATTCTTTTTAGTTACAGTGCATTCATGATTCATTGTTCTCTTGCACATCAACATTTGGGACAAGCTTTTTCTCAAAGGCTTGAGAACTGATCTGAAAAGAACACAAGAGAAAGTCAAAGTGTTGTAGAACACTGTAGAAGTGATCCATGCCTCAATTATTCCAGTATTCCTAAATCAGTTGAAGGCATCTTCTATCTTTGTATCTGAGGATCAAATTTAGAATTAATCTTAATTAATCTTCAGTGTTAACCTGCTTCCCTGAACTATCTAGACTAAACTATAAAATGTCTGCTAGGTTCTGTTATTATGAATTATTAATATAGAAGATAACTATAGCATATTAAATATTAGTAACAGTCCATCTAAAACCAGAGCATTCAACATAAGTCAACCACAAGAGCATTTCATGAGAGTTTTCGGTACATTTTTTGTGTCTATACTCTGTTACAGATGCAGTTGCACTGCTACTGATATCTGAACTGATGTGTACAGAAGTCATGCCCAGATTAAGGAAGATTTGTCAAATTTTTTATTTATCCGTTATATGCAACACTTTTCTGTAAAGCATTTCCATAATTAAAATGTTTTGAAATCTAAAAAAGTCAAAAGAAAAAGAAAAAAAGGCTAATAAAAGTGAACAACAGCAAAGACTGAGAGAAGTTTGACTCAAGAAGAGAGTAGTAATGATTTGATTAAAAGTCTACAAAATAATTAAAATAAACATCACATTAAATATTAAAAGCTCTGATGTGCCTTTAGCAAGTTCTCTCCACAACATTTCACAGCAAATGGTGCTCTTAAGAAATTATATTCATTGTGTATATTAACCTATATTATTGTGGCAGGCAGATAACTGGCAAAAAGTCAATTTAAAAATTATCTATGCTCCCTTTATTTGGCTATTATGAGTAGCAACTTCTACTAACATATTATATCAATTTTTTCTCTGGTGTCTTAGGTACTAGTCACAACAATCTTTACTGAATAAAGTTTATGCTTTTGCATAAAAATCCTATTGAATGTTATAGGGAAAATACATTTATAAATACTTCAGCACTATTGCCTGAGAATTCAATCAGTTTCAAGAGATGATCTGTATCTTCTTTTTGTTTAAAAAATTAATTGTTACTGTCATTCAAAAATTGAGATAAGTCACACTACTAGGATATTTGAGAAAGAAGTTTGGATATGAAACCTAAGTAAAGTAAGCAGATGAACCTGATTAAATTACAACAGACTAAGATGTTGACTTAAAACCAGACACTGCAAACCTATCACTTCCCTTTCTATTTTTCTGACTTCATCTGAAGAACATTGCAATTCCTGGTTCTCTTTGAGACATGAAAACTATAGAGATGTTTGTGATTGGGACTGCTGCATAACAGGACCTTGTTCTCCTTCTGTAGAGTAAAAAGAGAGGAGAAGAAACCATTGGAAAGGTGACATAGAAAAAAAAAAATAGATCCAGGTAAAAAAATAATTTAAAAAAAAGAAGTTAGGGATTCTCTCATGTCTTTGAATTAAACAAATCCTCATGGAAACAAACATACTGGCAAGCTGCCAGTGATTGCAAATACACCAAACATTATTAAGCTGTGGCAAATATTATATTGCTTCAGTGTTGAAAAGATAAACCTTATTTCTATGACTGATGTCAAGTAAGCAATATTTTAGCATCCAAGGAAAACACAAGCTATCTCCTAGCTTATTCAGTCTACCACCCAAACAGCTCTTCAGCCTGAAACACCACGCAAATGAGTTTTATTTGTCTGAGATGATCGATGTTCTGGATTTCTTTACTGCATTGAATATTTTCTACTATTTCAGGTCTTTCTTCCTGTAATTATCGTATTTGGGCATCAGAAAAGGACTTCATAGCTTGACATCCACCAGGAATAAAGATATCTTATTTTACTGAGTATTTCAAAAGTTATTAAAAGTCAATTTTAATTAATTGCAGAACTTTTTATAACCATAGAGATGTTTAAGTCAATGTAGATAGAAATTATCTTATTGTTCAGGTTTTTTATGTTTAAATATAGCCACTGCTGTTGAACTTTCTGAAATATTGCTGAAAAAGAAAAGAATCACCTTTCATTATGACCGAGTCAAAATCAAAATTTACTGAAAAATTATACTCCTTTTTGACTGTATTGTTCAACTCACTCAAGTGAATCTACAGCAATAAACAGCTAACAGCAAAGTTAACAAATAGTTGACAGCAAAGTTAATAACAGCTAAATGTTCTCAAAATTTGCCCCTCTTTATTGTTCTGATCCCTTTATTACTGTTCCATAGTTCTTCTCATCATACTATCTACTTATTTTAATTGCTGCTTTCACTCTTCCTTCAAATTCTCATAATTTGGGGGGATTGGGTGTGCAGGAGCAATGGAATTATGATCAGAGGAGAAAGAGATTAAAAAATCCTATCTATAAACATTTTGACTTATTAACATGAAAAAGAAGCAATAGAATAGAGTATTCAAAATTTTGCGAAATAATGGTGATCCATCTTACTTTAACTAAAAAGAAACTCTGGGATGCTTGAGGGGAACAATGTTTCAAGTAACTCGTAATCATAAAGAACAAATGGACACAGAAGCACAGACAATTGTTAGAAACAAAAAAATAGCCAAATGATTTGAAGACCAAAGGATCTTAATTATTCCTCTACTCCATCAAAAGTATTCTGAGCTCAAACAGAAAACTAGGAGAAAAAGAAACAAATCACCAGTGCCTATCTCTTTACTACTTTGAAATGTTACCATGTCTAGTAAGTACAAGATCTCTCCTTCAGTTCAGCATTTGGTAAACAGAATGAAAGGGAGGAAGTAAGTAAAATGGTCCTCTTATATTTAAAGTTACATGAATTTTCATTGACTTTGACAAACATGATAAGCCCTAAACAAAACTTGAAACACTACTCTAAGCCCCTAGTGACATTATGACTTCGAAAATCCTCTTTATTCCAGCCAAGCAAGATCTGGAGAAAAAGCATGGGTGTTTTGTTTAATTGTTTTCTCTTTAAGATAAAGGAAGGTGAATTGCATATATAAAAGAGGCTCTAATTTTTATACAGATTTAATAAAGCATTAAAGCACAGGTTTGTCAGTTTTCTGTGTGGTTCTTGAGTGTCCAGAGAGGAAATTTTTTAAAAAGATCCTGTAGTTTTACCTTATTCTTCTGTAGTACATAACAGAAAATCTTCTTGAAAAATTACCAGCAATGAGGATTTCCTCAGAGCAAGCATATTAATATATTCCTGTTCATTTATATTTTTAATATGATTGTAATCAGACTCAATCATACATATTTTTGCAGAATTTTTTTCTTTTCTGCATTTTGTCATAATGCGTCAAAACTGTTTGTATTTACTTAGAATGATGTGAGTTACGTAGAAATGCAAAAAAATGGCTTAAACCCTGAGACCCAGAGATTTTAAATGGAGCACTGTAGTTCAGTGAAAGGCACCAAAATATATCTTTCATTTTGAACAATTTGAGAAGCACTTGGGACAATGAGGGTAATCATTCATTATGGAAATCCTAGAAGGTGACAAAAAATAAAACAGAAGGATCCTGTTCCATCTTGATGTGGTTGTTATCTGCCTTCTACATTTACGTTGTAATATGAGATACTCTGGGGATTTGCGTGTTCCACCATTAGTCTGGAAAGCACAAGAATATACACATCCAGAAGTCTATGCTCAGTGAGTGTTTGGAGAAACTTTGCCCTTAGGAGGTCACAGTATGTGACTTGCCATTCTGAGGAAAAGCCACAAGTTTTAAAGGCAATCAATCATCTGAAGAGGATTCCATTAAATGTAGGACAGAGGTGAACCAAAGACAGGGCATGGATGACAGCAAATCCTCACTTTGGAAGATTTAAGATAATTTCTTTGAGGGTTCATTGCCTCTTATCATCTCTTTCATGCACAGAGGAGTACTCTAGCCTTCACCACTGGGGTTAAGTGGAAGTTCAGGAAGGCAAAAGGAGAGGGAGACCCAACAGAACAGACTGTGATCTGTAGTAAGGCAGAGAAATGCTAGGAAGTTCATAATCTGTATTTCTACTGCACAGAAAAAAAATATGTCCAGGGACACACCCAGCAATACATCATCACCAAGACTTGCCCCAGCAGTGGTTGTGAGCATATAGGTGGTGCAAACAAGTTGGCTGCCATGACTGTGCCTTCCTTCTCCTGGGGAATCTCAAAATGAGAACACGTAATTTTAATGCAGCACTACATAGCACAGAATACATATGTGCTAGATGACAACTTACAAACAGCCCATCTCACACAGAGCTGCCTTGATTATCATTATTGGCATTTTGTTCCTCATATTACTATTGCCCACATTTTTCAGTGTATAGAAGTATTTAACAAAATCAGAATCTAAAGACCTATTCAGCACCTTTGACATGGTAAAAAATCTTTGAAGTTCCTCACTAACTTCCCTCACCTTCAACCATTACCTTTGTAAGAAATCATAGTTCATCATATTTAATACATGTTTTTATTTCTACTCCCAGCCTGAGGCTTTTAAAAATAATTTTGATTTTTCCATTCATGCTGTGATCAAGAAAAAAATAACATTGAAATAGTGCTGCAGTGTCACAGTGGCTGTATGCACAGCAGAGTACCAAATTAATTCATAGCATTTATAATGTTTGATCACCCAAGGGGAGAGATACGTGAAGAAAATCAGTACCATCTAAAAGCAATTTCTGAAGCAATTTCTTCTGCAGAGATTGTCATAGAAGAGACCATGAATTTGATAAACATCAGCACGTTATCATTGGACCATTCAGGGTGCGAGTATGAATAACATTTTAAATTAGAGAAGGATCAGAAGAGAGCACTAGAAATCTGTGTACAAAAGAATATGAGAGATGTCTGGCATAGATACTGAGCAGAATCTGCAACATCAACTATTTCCTTGAAATCATTGATGCAAGACAAGGAAAAGTCCATCTCAATGGACTTGTTGCTCTATGACAGAACTAGTAGAATATCATGTTTCTTTTAACATAAATTTTGTTTTCTGAACAGCAAAGTCAATGCATTAAAAATTGTCAGCTGTCAAAAACTATTATGTTATGTAAAACAACAAATAACATCATTATTATTTGCATTATGTTCTGGTTGTGAAGAAATAGATGCAAAGAATCTGTGCATTTGTATGGTGCATTCATTTTCTAAACGGGTAACTGAAGCACAGTAAGTTAGGTTGTCGAAAATGCAATAGAAAATTGCATCCTAAGCTTGAATTTAATTGATGATTATAGGAAAAAGTTCCAACGGATATTAATGGGAAGTTTAGACAAAGTCCAAAGGGAAAACAAACAAACAAACACAGAATCCCCAACTGAAAACTTAGGTGCTTTAAAAACCATTCCTGCCTCTATTTGTGTCAATTATGTAAGCAACTAAAGCTGCACTACTGGATATATTGAAGACAATGTTACTTTGGTTGTTTTGAGCGTATTAAGCATAAGTAAAATCATTCAAAATGCACAAAGCAGGCCTCCACTTAGATAAGTCCCCCTCAGGGCCCTATTTAGAAAATGTATTCAGAGTAAAATTAGTGTATAGAGACAATACAGATTATGGTATCATGCATAAGAAGAGCAGCCCCAGTCATTTCAAAGCATAGCAAAGGAAGAGAAGCAAACAACAGAGAACATGACTCTATGGCCAACTGATGACAGCATCTCTGTTGTAATTGGGAAAATTTGTTTGCTTCAGGGAGTGCTTACACATCTTGTACTTATCAGCCACAGGGTAAAGTGCAATATATGTAAGCGAGTACTGGAACTGAGAACTGTAATCTAGGACTTTTGCTGGCTGAATATTCTGAAAAAAACCATCAGTAGACTACAAATTTTATTTTGGGTCCTTCAGTGTCATCTTCTTAATAGCACAGCTTCATCAACAAAGTAAGCCCACCTTTACTTCAAGGCATGCTTTTAGTTAGGTGGTCAGTGCTACTGGAGAAGAACAAAGTTAAGGGTTTTCTATGGTAAAGAATGCTTGGTTTATAGTTCTCTTGGACAAATGTGATGACTGAATTGTTTATAATAAAGATGGTGCCAGCAATAATTGTCACAACCAGTTTTTTTCTTTCTCACTAAGCCCTCAACCTGGTGATCCGAACAAATACCTTGCTTAAAGACATATATAAGAGTTAGTGGGTTAAACTATGTGTCTAAAGAGAGATTAGAAATACATTAAGCATTTTAAAACAGAGATTAGAATCAATTCCAGTAAACAGACTAACAACTCAACAAGCAACTCAGAATCTACATGGACTGAAATTCTGAGCTTAAATGGAAATAGTGCAATACTTCTTTACTGATCATGTGAAAAGGGCAAAAATTTTTACTGTAAGCAGGTCAAAGAGACTTCAATAATAAAAGAAGAAACCTTAATTGTCCTATTTAGACTGAACAAATGTAATAAATATAGGGAAAAAATTAGAGTATTAGATAATAGCAATAAAATTTTTAGGAAAAAATTTAGATTAAAGAGATCAAATGAAACCCTATATTTGGGCACGAGAAATGTGCAACAACTGGATCAACATCTTTAAGAGGTGCTATGAAAATGGCCATAGTGGAGACAAGATGACTTTCATAAATGGAAGTCATCCTTACAGACCTACTAGTATTCTTTGAACGGACCAACAGCTGTGGGAACAAAGATCATCCATTTCACACAATCTACCTGGTGTTCTAAAATGCCTTCACAGCTTGCTCATGAAAGATTTTGAAAGGAACTAAACAGCCCTCTTATAAAAAGGATGTCACTGCACAGATAAATAATAGATTAGGAAGTAGGGAAGCAAAGTGCAGGAGTGGAGAAGGGGCACTGGGTAATTTTCACTTGAGTTTGTTCTGCTTAACACATGGAAAAGAGGGTAAGGAACTGAGTGATGAAGTTTTCTACTAGAATTATTTTTTTCAGAACAGAACGGACAAGAACAAATAAGAAAAACCGAAGATGAGAGACTTATGAAGTGAATAACTAGATAATCAAACCTCAAGTAAAAGTCATCATATAGAAGAAATGCCCATATGGTAAAAAAAATAAATTATTTCATGCAGAGAAAGGAATTCTGAGACCCCTTTGGAAATGTGGTTTTATGATTAAAAAATAGAGCTCTATGAGAAATACCAATTTACTGTTTAGCATGAAAAAAAAAGAAAAAAAAGGGAATGAAATCCTATCAATCATTTCAAAAGTCAAAGGGAAAAAACAGAACATAATTATGCCTTATAATAAAACCGAAGTTTACCTGCCTCCTGAATAATTTGTTCAGCTTGGTTCCATTTCAAAACTTGAGCAATAGAACTAGAAGTTCATAAAGGTAAGTTCAGGGCAAGAAGAATCAGCAGCAGCATGGAATATTTTCTCATGGGAAATGGCTAAGTGAACTGCACTTTCAGCCTGGAATAGAGCTTAATCATAAATAGACAATAGATGGAAAATAACTGAGTTTCTCTCAGTAGAATTTACTATATTAAGCCAGTAAGATTCAAAATGAAGTGAAATAAAAAGGAGATGATTCTTCAGGCAACAGGTGGATGAAACAGAATTCTCGAGCACAGGAGTTTTTTAATGTCATCTGTTTATCTGGGTTTACAAACAGTCTGGATCAGTTCATGCATGCAGTGAGACTTACTTTAAAAATACAGAAATGTGGATGCAGATTTAGCAACATATATGAGTGATCATCTGAACTATTTGCATATATAGGACATATATGTTAAGAAAAGGGTTGAGACAAAGCAAGAGGAAAACCTAGATACACATTTTGAAATGGACTACACTTCCTTGCAAAAAGCTCAGATGGGTAGAGGAAACAACATGCAGATAGTTCCTAAAAGGCTGAGAACTAAGTTTAACTCATTCATCCATGTTAGCATCTCCTCAGTAATGCATTTCTTTTCTTCCTTTAATTTTATCAATTTTGAAAGTTGCACAGTTCACCCGATGAACCAAAAATCTTGTCAATCAGTGTCAGCCCACACACTATTCTAAATTTTGAATGAGCAGCGGAACTTCATATCTCCAAGTTCCACCTTCATTAAAATTGCTGCTATTCTCATTTTCTCAGATCAGAAAAGGAACTAATTTCCTTTCTGAGGATGTCAGCTAGTTTTCTCTTTAAAAAACAGAGGTTATGCACAGGAGAAGGGACAATACTCAATTCTAAAGAATCAGTGAGGGAGCTGGAGGTTTACCATCTTTATTGAAGGTATCTTTCACTTACTCCAAACTGATTGCTATACTGATCTCTGTATTAAAATTTTTAGTCAGAACCCTTTCTACCAAATTTTCACAGAGGTGTTTCAGGCATGACGTAACTACCAGACCAAAATTTATGTGCAGCTATAAACTGCATAGGCTTAGAATCATGCTTCAGTACAAGACAGCTAATCTTGTAAATTTTCACTTTTTTTCCTCCACTTCTAGATTTTTCAACTGGGAAATGAAAAAATGTTTTGCTACTAAATGCTTTCGGGTACTATCAGGTTCTATATGAGAAAAATTTTAAGAAAAACATAGTAAGAAGTTGAAAAGAGTAATTAGATGGCAATTTCTACAGGAACACTTTTCTTTGTTACTCTTGTCATATTTAGGAGAATCAACAGTTCATTTCAGTGTGCACTGATCATACAAGGACAAACACCTGTTAATATTCTATTAAATGTTGTTTATTATTATTATTATTATTATTATTATTATTATTAGACAATAAGGATTTACTAAGAATAAACATTTAAAAAAATAATTAAAAAGATGTCAAATAAAACAAAATGCAATGTCCTACACAGGAGTTAGTGTTTATAAGTTTATAAAGCACAGGTCCCATGCTAGGGTTCTTTCATTTGTCCAATGACTTGTCTGTGGTGCTGCAGGTCGCTCAGACCTGTCTAAATTCCTGGCCTTAAGCGCAAGTAGGGCAAATTCAAGAACTGCCCTTGTTTACTTCTGCTGGCCAGAAGCATTGAGTCTCTTCTCTATGTATCATGTTCATATCTTGTGACTTCTGCTAACATTAAAATTTTGGTGTGCAATTGATATAGACTGTTAACCAATTCCATCTCAGTTCATTTTGCCATGCAAAGTAAAAATGAACTTGGTTTTCAAACACTTGGCTTCCATTACCTAAAAACATTTTATCCATGTAGGGTAGGTACCTCTAGAGGGCATGGAGGGATGACAGAAAACAGAGGAAAAACAAATGAACTTAAAGTTTTACCTATAACAGAAAACTTATTTATTTTTATTTGTAATTAATTTTAAAGGACATGGATTGGTCCCATTTTGCATCATATTTCCACAATAATCAAACCCAAATATTACAGAAAAAAAATCTGGTCACATTTTGCTGTAGTGAAGTCAAAGAGAGTTAAGTCAAAATTACATTAAATTAGAGCTATTATAAAGACACAAAGAAAGCTGTCCTTTAATCAATTTTTCCATTACAGTTCTGTATTATTCAAGTTTCATACTACAGGCCAAAGTATTAAAACAGCCCAGTTAACAGTGACATTTTTTGTCATTCCAATTTGTTTCTGAAATAGGTGAGCACTTATGTGAGTACATGGTCTGCATATGGCTGTGCTGTCCTGAAAACAGAGCAGGAGAGGAATTGTCTCTGAAATTTCCTCTCTGATTTCCTTTTGCTTTGGGCACGCAGTAAATTTGCTGTTGACCTCTAGTGGCACAAATCATGATGTTAGTTTAGCTGCACTTGGTTTGTTATCTGGGTCAGGGCAACACTATGTTTCAGCTCCATTTTCTCTACCTTTCCTGTTGATTGCAGTGCGTGGATAGCATCCACTGTTTTATGCACCCTGTCCGTGAGGTGCAAAGAATTCAGACTCCACTGAGATTACTTTAAAGGCATGTAAATTAAATGACAGCAGAAATGTTAAGAATTGTGTTGGAGCTGAAGAGACTGTAATAATCAAAACACTGATACACCAAAGTTTCTTTTTACTGCCATTGTCAGAGCAATACACTTTTCAGTAGGGGTAAGACAAAAAGTATTAGCTACAATGAAGAAATGAAAGCAATGAAAGTGCAAGAGGGCTCTTCAGTATTGTCTGTAAGATTATAAAATATTTCTTCTGGGACTAAGTCCAAATACATCATAACTCTGACAGGGTTAGCTATGAAAAGCAATTGGAATACACAAGAAAAATTGGAACACTCTTTTTTTGACTTGTAAATAAAAAGGGTTCCCAAAGGAATACCTTCAGATCCACTAATGCAATCTAACAACAATTCTTTACTATGGAAAAATGTACTATTCATTTAAATATTATTTGCTAAATGTGTACAAAATTTTAAGAGAGAATTCTTCATCTTGGGGAAGGAAGCTTAAAAGTATCAATTCACTGCAAGACTGGGGAATGAGGATTTATGGTTAACTATTGACTCGTGGATGAGGAATTGGTTGGATGGTTGCATCCAAAGTATAGTGGTCAATGCTGCAATCTCCTAACAGACATCAGTAACAAGTGGTGTCTGTCAGGGGTCTGCACTGGGACCAGAACTGCTTAATGCCTTCCATAGATAGAATGCAGCCCCAGGAAGTTTGCAGATGACACCAAACTGAGTGGTGCAGCGGGCAAGCCTGAAGGATGGGATGCCATCCAGAGGGACCTGGACAAGCTCAAGAAGTGGGCATATGGGAACCTCATGAGGTTCAACAAGCCCAAATGCAAGGTGCTGGACCTCAGTCAGAATAACCCCTGGTATCGATACAATCTGTGTGATGAACAGATCAAGAGCAGCCCTACCAAGAAGGACTTGGTGGTGAAGGTGGATTAGAGGCTGGAAATGAGCCAGCAATGTGCACTTGCAGCCCAGAAAGCCAACTGTACCCTGGGCTGCATCAGAAGCAGCGTGGCCAGCAGGTCGAGGGAGGGGATTCTGACCCTCTACTCTCTTGAGATCCTGTCTGGAGTACTGAGTACAGTTCTGTGGTCCCCATCACAGGAGGGTTGTGAACCTGTAGGAGCTAGTCCATAAAAGAGCCACAAAGATGATCAGAGAGCTGGAGCACTTCTCCTATAAGGAAATGTTAAGAGAATTGGGATTGTTCATCCTGTGGCCTCCTGTGGCTCCACAAGGCTCCATGGTGACCTAAATGAGTCCTTTCATCACTTTCTAAGAAAGATAAGGACAAACTTTTTAATATGGTCTGTTGTGAAACCACAAAAGGTAATGGTTTTAAACTAAAAGAGGATTGATTTAGATTAGATTAGGAAGTTTTTTTACAATGAGGTTGGTAAAACACTGGAACAGATTGCCCAGGCTGTAGATGCCCTGTCCTTGCTCATTGCAGGGGAGTTGGACTAAATGACTTTTAACGTTCCCTTACAACCTAAACTATTCTATGATTCTATGATTTTTAAAACCATTAATGAATATAACTCAGAATTTTAAAAGACCATACAAATTACAGCTTTATATTAGTGACTTTTCTATTTTTCCTTACTACATCAAACACATGGAGGTGTCTGTGACTTCCATAATGCCTTTGTTTAATTGCATTTTCAGCTTTTTTTTTTCTAAATCAGGATTTTCATGATACTCAATTTTATGAACCTCACTGAACCATACAGATTTTTCAGGCTCCCTCCACAGTCAGTAAAAAAGATTAGTCTTATCTATAAAATTATACGGAGCAAAACCATAAGACTGCTCTTATGAGTAATCTCTCTTAGCTGTCTGCTATGGTAAATATGTCAGACTGAGGATTCTCCATATATATTCTTCCCGAAGGCATTTTACAATCAAGCAGATTTTGTGGGACAAAATCCTATGGTAACAATTATTGTCTTTTGAGTGGGAGTAAGGTCCTAATTTATCCCAGCTGCAGAAGCAACTCAATTTAATAATGGTTGACACTTAATAAAGTCTCTTGTAGTGCCATTTTTCCTGGATATTTGTTGAAAACCTTCAGTTTAAGAAAGCTTTGTCTAGGAGTAAGCCATTCTTCTGATAAAATGTTTCTGATGATACAGTTTTCATAGCCAGAATCAGAATTAGTCCTAGAGGAGATAAAAATTTTTACTATGTCCAAGAAAATAAAAAAATATTAGAGTTTTTAAAAAGTACAGCTAAAAGGCTTTGATAACTTGTGTTTCACATTACATTTTATAACATCAAGCAATAAACAAATGTTTTACAAAAGCAATATTGTTTACAGCTAGCTATACTATGAAGAATTAATAAAATGAGTGAAACCAAAACCATTTCCACTGTTAACAATTACAGAAAATATGTACTCCAATAGCATTGAATATACAATTTTCAAGAAACTAAGTATCTTTGGATTTTTTGACTGTAAAAACAGATGCAATTATTAATAAAAGGTTCATCTGAGCCAGATATTTGGTCCTGAGGCACGGATGGACTATTTGGAAAAGTCCTGATACCTGCTGTAGAGTCAGGAGCAGTCTGTCTTCTAACAAATTCTCTACTTTTTTTTTTTTTTTTGGGCAAGCTTTTGGTAAAGTGATAGATATCAGCTCTGCGAGGTCTGTATTCTGAGTCAGTTAGCTGTCACTGCTTTGATTGGAAAAGCAGTCTGAAGGTGAGGAACAAACATCCCAAACTGACACCAATGGCGTGGCAAGGCTGTCTCACTTTTCTTCAGTGCTAGGTTGCAAGACTAATCCTCACCCCCATCTCCTTTCCTTCAGCACTTGCTTTCAGTGACAGTGATAGATGCAGTGCTGCTTCTGACACATTTGCTGGATGATCTATATGTTCTGTTAACACTTCATCTGGGTCACCAAA
The DNA here is from genome assembly GCA_035584735.1 of Pseudotriccus pelzelni. Lineage (NCBI taxonomy): Eukaryota > Metazoa > Chordata > Aves > Passeriformes > Tyrannidae > Pseudotriccus > Pseudotriccus pelzelni. Next base: position 74,839,670 of record JAWMRA010000078.1, read on the forward strand.
GGAGTGAGGATGCTAAGATAAAGGTCCAGCAACACAACAAACACATTTTTCTTACTGTTACACCATATTGCAGACTGTCAATTGTAGAAGTATTTGAACTTTTCCAGTACTCTGCTTTCTCATCAGGTTCTTTTGACTCTTAGCAACAATCAAAAACTGTTCAGCTCTAGGCTGAACAGAAATGTCAACACTTTGCTACATTTCTTCAGTCTCTATATGATTTGATAGGCTAATAGCTACTTTATTTCTTATGTTTTTTTCCTTGAGTCTGGTATAATCTGAGACTAAATGAAAAACGTAGACATATCTTCCACCTTTATAGGCATTGGTAGCTGAATTTTGTTACATATTACTGCCAACACATTTATTTTTATTCTGTTCAGTTTCTTTATTCCAGACTTCGTTCACAGTGAAACAAAAAATTTATCTGTTACTACAGAACGCAGACAAAAGCAACTATACGTGGTTCCTAGACTAAGAAAATCATAAATTAATTCTTTGATATTTGTAATAGATGCCCATTGGCAAGACAGCTCATATTCTTACAGTCTGAAAATTCTTTCTCCATGGTATGTTATCCTTTGGGTAAGAAATATAATGTTTTCTAGTCTACTGTGTTGAAGAAAAATCATTTCACTAGACACAATTTTAGTGTCCACATTCACATCACCAGCTGACTTCTACTACTAGCTGACATCTCCTTAAACTCTACGTTTCTTTGAGATGTATATGAACATTCGACAAACAAATTTTTTTTTTTTTGAGACTGCTTATAAAGTGCTTCATTAAGCATTACAGAATTCTGGGGGAAAAATTATCAACAGGGAGTATCCTATATTAAATACGTCATCCTCTTTAAATGCCTGTAGAAGCATTACTGAAATATTCCAAGTAATTCTAGATTCATGAAAATTGGAAAAAGCTCATGATGTAGTCATACACTGAGCAGCAGAGATGCAAAGTAACTAATCCTACAAAGGAATTACTTAATATCAAAGATTCCAACATTACCAACCTAAAACAATTCCACTTGTATTAGCATAATGTCTTCTAGACAAGGCAGAAATCAAACTTTAATACACTGCAAATATAATTAGCAGCACTTAATGTGCTGCAACAATTCTTAGTCCTCGTGAAAAGTAAGCTCATAGTCTGAGAAGACGATAGTTAAAGGTTATTCCCAAAAGCATTTATTAAACATTTGCACAAACTATTCCCTCAGTAGTTTTTCTTCTGTCTCGTCTATGTCATTACTGTTAGAAAGGCAGACAGAAGAGTCAGGTCGCCATTTGATAATAAGGAGCCCATTATGAAAGAAAACATACAGAACCTAAATTGCAGCTCTAAAAGATGTCAGATTCTTGTAGTCTGGAGAAAATTATAAAAAAGCAAAAGCAAAGACAAAACCAAAAACCCCATGGCAGTGCTGCATCAATCTAAAGGCAATTTTTCAATTGTAAGTAAAAGAGTGCAATTCAAAGTGTCTGAGCCTTCCTGGCTTTCTCTTTGGGTTTTAGCTACTTTTGACTCTCTCAATTACCACTTGATGCCTCCGTGGTTCAGCAACAGAGTTGAGCTCTTTCTGCCTCTCCCTGACGTCTTTTCTTCCACCACTTCTGAAAATGCTCAGCTAATAAATTGTGAATTATTTTAAGAACTAAATAGAAAGCACTGGGAAGGTTAAGAATTATGGAAGGAATTATTTGGGAAGCAATAATTGCAAGCGGATTTTACTTAAACCAGAAACAGACACAGCAGTTAAGTGAAGAGGTGGGTGCTAATAGTTAACACTCCAGGAAGAAGGTGCAGAACCTGAATCAAAACTCTTGGAAGGGGAAATTTTCTTACAATTGTTCAGTAGAGTAAAGAGGGAGAATTACTAAATAGCCTATAGTAGCAAAATGCCAGGAGGAAATCATTATAGACAATGCTGTGTAAGTGTTGCTAATGCACACAAGACGACTTTAAATAGACAACAGTTTACAAGGTTTTGAACAAGCATACTTCTGTCATGCCAATGCTGAGCAGTTTCTTATCTTACAGTACACCACTAGCAATATTATCACTCTCTACTACAAATCAGAAGTTAGAGACTTCCTCTGAAAAAATCGAAATACTTTCTGTGTTCACAGGGTTTCTCATTGATATGAAAAAATAATTTATCTGTGTCAACTTGCATGAATGGACTGCCAAAATGAAACTCAGCATTTCCCAAGTATTTCATCTAGATACCCTCACCTGAGATTATACAGTCAGCTATGTTCAATGTTCTTTCTTTTTTTTTTTTTTTTCCAATAAGGAAAGAAATAAAAAGAGACCTTAAACCAGCCAGTTTTTTTCTTCTCCTCCCCTTGAGTTAAGTTGGGTATTGGACTGGCAATTCTCATGATATTCATTAAGAGACAGCTAAAGCCAAACGAGGTACTAAAGTTGTTTATCTCCCCTCAAGTGTCAAGAAGTAAAGCCAATACACTTTGTTTTCATAAAAAGTTGTCCATCTCACAACAGGTGTGAATAACTTTGTTTAATATTGAATGCCCAGGATCAATATGAATAACTACCTTACCTCCTGTGTAGTATATGAGCTTCCTAACAACTTTTCTCCTTTCAAAATATTCTGAAAAGTCCCTCACTTAAGTCAAGGTGCTATTAAGGTAAATACAATGAAAGAAAGTGTGTCACATGTCCAAATACATATTTGCATGCATCAGTAGGCATTTGACAAAAAGAAACTACAGATTTAACAGCAGCATAGAATACATGGATACAGGTAAGAATGAGGGCCTGATTTTTAACAAGCTTTTGTTTATATGAGAGAGTGTTATTTTCACCTGTTAGGATTTACATTTTTGCTAAATTATCAAAAATTATTTTAATGGGGAGGCCAAAAAAATCAAACCCCAATAATAAAAGCTTCAGACTCCTTGATCCTGAATTACTTCCATATGGTCCCAGAAAATGTAAGTTTGCTGTATTTATTGTGAAGTCTAATGATTGTATATGGAGAAAACAATTATGAATTGCCAGTCCCTGACTGCAGTGCAAGGAAAAAAGTAATAGAATAACTAATTAGAAAAGTATTGTTTCACTACAACTTTTCCCTTGGAAAAACAGTACTGAAGAGCGGTGATGTCACAGGCACCCCATTGCCCTGTTTTGACCTTTTTTTGTAAGCATTGCAAAGGCTGTGGGTTTAGGTGCCTACTACACCTTCAGTAGTCTAAGCTTGCTTCTCAATTTGTTAGATACTACAGTGCTTAAATGCAAAGGACAAGGAATCCCAAAACCTCATCAAAATAGGCAAAGCTTTGTAACTATGATATTGATTCAAGGGGAAGTTGCCACTTTTCTTTCTTTTTTAGGATATTAATTTTTAATATTTTTGGTCCTCCTTCCCTCTTGATTTTCTGTTGTAGAAACAATATAATCAAAACATTCAAATTTTGTAGTACTAATATAATATTGACAATTCCTTCAGAATTGTGCCATGAATATTCAAATCTGGAGAAGAAAGTACTCCTAGGAGACATATACTTTTCCTTTAAAATTTATAAATGTTGACTTTCCTTGAGGTACTTATTTGAAGTCAAATCAAATTGCTCTGAGAGTCAGTCACAATGCAGAGAAAAACATAGCCAAATCGTCCTGTTATTACACAGTTACTTTTCCCAAAATACCTTTCAAAAGAGAAAAAGCAACAGTAATAAAAAGAAGAAAACCACTGAGATGAAGAGGACAAAACGCAGCAAGTGTGAAAATTAATAGAGAGGAGAGTTTAAAAAATTGCTCAGAGGAATAGGACAACAGCTTTACAGAACTACAATATTGTAGGCTACAACCATACACAATATGCCTTGCATGTGGAACAAATCCTATTTTTGTCAGACATCACCTGGATCAAAATAAGATTAAGGATGACAGGAATTGTCATGCAATATGTCTTGTTCAGGAGAAGACTGACATAGTAAAACTCTGTGTTGCTAAGTAGATAATAAGATGTATGCCTGTGAATTCTAGTTCACATATTCTAATATTTCATAGATAATCCAATTAACAAACATACGAGACATGATCTTATATGAAATTTCAGGAGTATTTTGCCTTTTTAAAGAACCAAATACATAGACATTGTGTGAATCCTAGACACAGGTGTTATCCATGAGTTTCCAATGCATTAAACATTATGTAAAATGTGTATCTAACTAACAGGTTTTTTCAGGGAAAGATAGAAGCATGCAACATGAGTCTGACTGTCATTTCAGGGATTCATCATTTGCTTCCAACAGACATTGTGATTCCCTGGAGTTCTTTAAAGTCAAAAGAATTATGAACAGTCATATCAGGCAGTAAAAGGTGTAAAGGTTACAAGCAATAATGACTGAGATATTAAGGCCGGGATAGTTAATAAGAGTATGATATTGGGAGCCATTTCCAATAAATCATTTTTGGCTAGATGCAAAACCTTCATTGAAGTCTTTAGTAAAGAGCAAGCTGCTTAATGTGTAATTTATTTCTATTACCTTTTCAATAGATATGACTTTCTCTCTAGGATTTCAGTCACTAAGTATAAAATGTTTAGAGAACAAACACACACAAATAAACCAAACAGCCCTGTGAGGCTTCCCCAAAACCCACTGAAAATGCAACATTAATGAACTATAAAGGATGACACCATAAAATGGAAGAAGATGGGTTTAGATTAGATATTAGAAAGTAATTAATTGCTGTGAGGTCTTCGAGGCACTAGAATAGGTTTTCCAAAGGAGCTGTGGATGTCTTATCCCTGGAAGTGTTCAAGGTCAGGTTGGACAGATATCTGAGTAACCTGGTCTAGTGGGGGATGTCCCTTCTTTTGGCAGAGATTGGAACTACATGATCTTTAATGTCCCTTCCAACCCAGACCATTCTATGATTTTTTGTTCCTAAAGACAACAATATAAAGAGAGTATAAGCAGCAGTGACAGTTTATACTAAAAAAGCACGTATCCAATGTTCTTTTATGAACAGTTGTAATGTTTTCCTGTTAATTTTAATATTAGATTTAAAGACATAGGATACCTTTACAATTGTGTTTTGCCTGCAGTAGAAAACAGTGACATTTTTTATGGTTATAAGTTTTCCACTGAGCTTCTAATGGTTCAGAAAGACTGTTTGATATTTGTATCAAAAGTAAAAACACTTTGCATGTATATTACAGGCATTTTGCTCAAAATTCAGATGATTGTAATGGAATAAGAATGCAGACAGGATAATGCAACCCAGGGTACAGGAAGAGAGTTACCTGCGAGACTAGTTTTGTACTGTTCTAAGCAGCATGATGTGGTTTAAAGCAGCAATATTAACAGGGACATGAGTCCTTTCCACACCACATCCAGCTGCTTCTACAACAATGGTTGTTTTAAATGGTGTGAGGAGTAGGTAGTGAGAGAATAGGGGCTTGATCATCAGATGACATTTGTCCCTTGCTTTCTTCCTTTTTACAGGGATAGATTCATTATGACCACGCTAACTGCTTTCAGTGCTCTGCATCTTAATTTCCACATAGGTCTTCCTTATCTGTCATTATGATTTGCCTTGGAAATGTGTACAATGGCACATGGCTGTTTCTATAGATACTAAGGGTGATATACTGGGTAACTATTCAAAATTAAGTTTTACGTGGCTACCAAATTTTCATCAATCCTGTAATGATGCATGCAAATTCACAGCAGCCTTCTGATATAATTTCAAATGCATGCAAAGTTCTTTGTAAAAATCTAGTATGTACCTGAACACACTGAGCCAGAAGTCTACATTAAGAAATATATCTTAACAATATATGTTACTTCTGTGCAAACAGAGATTACTGATTCCAGGGAAAATGGAATATCTTGAATAATTTGTTGTTTGAAACATTCAACATATTGAGTAAATTTCAAACTGTGCTGATTTCTAAATCAGATAACACTTGACAAATACAGTTATTGTAGAACACAAAGACCTACAACTATTAAAAGTTAACCTGATTCTTTGGCTTTTGTTTATGTTATATTTTGTTGCTATAAACAGTGCTGAAACTGTATTAGAATCGTAATATAAATTTCAAAGGAAAAAAATAATGTAATACCCTCATGGACAGAGTAAGAATGAAGTTTGTATTCAAATAATTTATTTGCATTACAGGCATTACCTTATAAAGAAACAGAAAATTACTTCAACAGAGTCAGATTGAAATTACTGAAATATACTCAAGTAATTCTATGTACAACTGGGGAATCTATTTTGAGAGGGAGAACTTTAGTTTTGATAGTATTTAAAACTAACAAACATACAAATCTAACAGATTTGGGCTTTGCACAAAGGTTTCTGCTCTACAGGAAAATAGAATAATGATTTATAAACAGTTTTGATTAGCAAAACTCAAATTAACCAAATTAATAATAAGATTATATCAAAGGTTCTAGTGAGATATTTGTTTATATTGTTTTTCAGTAATAAAGAAAAGAAGAACTAAATATATGAAGTAAATACCTTAAAAACAACATTTTTTTTCAGTGTAATATTATGTTTTTTTAAAAAGTCACCTCCCAAAGCAGTACTACCTGTAATAAATTACAGTGGGTAGTTTTTGATGTTCATTTATTAAAAATGTTATAGAAAGACTATGATAAGAAGCCTGTATTTTTAATAAAACCATTATTATATATACCTCAACAAAACCTGGGCTATCTACTTGTCCCAGGATACTTTTCTGACTTGGCATTAATAATTTCTTTATTATTATATCTTATCTAGCAATACAAATTTTGGTAGTTGGTTTTTTTTCATAACTTAAAATCTTGCCACACACCAAACTTTATTCCTTAGGATCATACAGAATCATAGAACAGAATCATAGAATCAACTGGGTTGCAAAAGACCTTCGAGATCATCAAGACCAAAGCTTAAATGCAAGTATGTGTTATATGCAATTGTATTTGAGAAGAAAATATACCTGAAATTGCATCTGGAGTAACAGTTAACAACAGTCAATAACAGTTTTACAGTGCTCATTATCCTCCATCTCTTTTCTTTTAACTATGGAGTTTGAAAGACTGCTATCTCAGTTTAAGATCTAGGCAGCATAGAATTTTGCATGGTTAAGTTCTCCTCATTTTCAATTTAATGAGAATCAAAGAATAACCTTATTCAGAATATGTGGACTTTATAAGAGATTAATTAGGCCCTTTTACATGTTCATGTTATAAACAGGATCAATTAAGCATATACTACCCATATTTCTACTGTTTCTTATATAATTTTGCATTTTCAGTGTAGTAATAGCAGGGGAAAACATCTATGAGCAGTGACATGGCACGAGAGGCATGGAACAAATCTGTACTATTGCAATTAACACTGATAGTTTCATCGCTGAATAACAAATCCCATTGTGAAACCAATGAAATGCACATGGAAGCCCACTTCAAAACACAATAGTAGAAAGTGCATACTTTGGGCTACCAAAAAAACAGACTCTGGAGGTGTCTTCTTCTTTATTTAGGGAATTTCTGTAGTCATTCCACATGAAAATACTTCTGCAGGGGTAGATGAGGAGAAGAATCCATACTTTTGTGTATGAGTCTCGTAGATAATCATGAGCATAAAATTTCTTAAAATGTAAACATTGTGATGTTGCATTTCTTTAAGAGGAGAATAATAGATTATGATAACATAATATTATGATTGTTATTCCATCTAAAAAGCCTGTTTCTGTGGGAAAGATACAAGAAGTACACTAGCTGACAAGAAACAGCAGATAAAGACAAGAATAAAAAAAGCAAAATTGGGGAAGAAGAGAAATGTTATAATAGTATACAATCAATTGCAGTCATACGTAAAGGACTGAATGATAAATCTTTAAAAATCACTTTCTAAAGGAATTTCTCCCTACAGTCCTTTAGAGTTCTACATGAGGTGAAATAAATCTCCCTTGCATTTTATCCTTAGTCTTTAGATTTTAATCAGCTAGATTTTAATTTTTAAAAATTTTTTTTAATGTTTAGTTTTATCTTACCTTATTGCTGATTTCTGAAATTTGCATACTTTCATAGGAAAATACAAAAAAAATTCCAAGCCTTATGAAAAAACTTCAGTATATTCAAATTTTAGTTTATTCGTACTCTCAAGTGTTGCATAAACTTATTTGTGACTGATATGTGTCAGTTTTATAAGTGAATCACTTAGAGCTTCTTGGTATTTAAAGATAGAATACCACTTTAATGATGCCTTGAAAAATTCAGATCACACTCTTACACTCTAATTTCATTATCTGCCAATAATGAACAGTTTCTGGCTGACAACCCCATCTAGGTTGTTTGTTCTTTCTTTTGGGTTTTTTTTCCTTGCTTATGTAATTTTTCATCCAGATGATTGGAAAGATCTAATGCATTATGGGACTGTATAACTGTTAGTGAAAACAGAAGGAAAATCGGAATGCCCTAAGCACTGATAGGCTAGATCTGTCCTTTCACTATTTGGGATAAATCAAAACATGCCACTGTCAGCTAACCTGATTATAACAGTATGATTCATCACAAAAATCTTCTGCACATGATAGGTTAATATTGCTGTCAAGATCCAGAACTCTTCAGGCTTCTGACTTGGCACTTACTGCATATAACTTACTTGAAAAAGCCCTGAAAGCACTCTGAGTATATATTGGAAAATGTATTTTCTGCTTTCTCCTTATCCAGAGCACTGCTATTCCTAAAATTCCTTCCCAGTACCCAACCTACTATCTCTATCTGTCTTCTTTCTGAAGAATTTTTTGATAACCTTTAAGGAAAGTCACCAGAATATGTATGCCAACAACATTGGATTCCAAAGGTTGAATCACTCAAAATATTTTCTTTACTGCTAACTCATGAAATAAACATGAGCTACTAGAAACACAAATGACACTGACGATCTTTCAAATTCTACAGCAAAATTCTGGCAGTGAGTAACACTAAGGTGCAAGTTAAAAACTTAGAAAAGCAAGTTTCTGGCAAAGTTATGCTCGAGAAACAACACTCCTGTCTTACAGAGGAAATGGAGCTGTGGTAGATGGCAAAAATTATGCATTATATATTTCTCTTTGTAGGAGTTAGACATTTCCAAAGGACTACATTATATAATATAGGGAGAAATGCAAAGAGGATGTCATGAAGTTAACCTTGCACACAAAAATTATTATAGTTTTCGGATAACATACCCAAAGTAGAATCACTAAATCTAAAAGGCATGATACTTTCCTGAGTGAAGAAAACTACACCAGTATTAAATCAGTCTATTATTCCTTACAGACAAAATATTTATTGAACATATACTGCTGTATTACTACTGTAAAAGTTGCTTTACAGTAGTGTATGCATATCTAAGTTCTTCTATAATCTTTTTTAGATAGTAATCAGACAGAGTGATCAGAGTGAGTAGGCCGGGAGAAAAGGGAAAAAACCCAAAAATGACAAAGGAAACACAGCTACCATTAATACCAGTAGTAGTGGACTAATTTCTGTAGATAAAATATTCTTAAATATGATCTAAAAATTCAGCCCACTCAATTCCAAATCTATCATGTGTTTTGAGGGAGGAATATCTTATGTATGCACATAGGAATGTCTACTGATCTGTTTTCAACTTTTTTCAAATGCCACAGAAGGCATTAAAATACAGGGGATACATAAATACAAAAGCAAATTGAGAAGAAAAAGCATAAAAGTAGGGATGGATGTGAAGGCAGAACAATCATTCTTTCTATGGAAATTATGAAGGAGGAATTCTTGTCCAGTTATTGGTTTCTAAATCTATGGATGATTTTGAGTAGATTAATATTATTATTAAGTGAAAGCTTCCTCTGTTTTGACATTCAGAGAAGCAATGACCTGGGACATGGTTGGCACAGGTGTCTGGGCACAACAGTAGTCCCTGGTTGCCCTTAGCCCAGAGAATGAGGTCCAGGAGCACCATAATGCATGTTCAGCCAAATTAGGGGGTTGGTGCACCTGTAAAGCAGATGCCAATTAAGCAAGCTCATAGTAATAGGACTTGTGGTATAGCTGCACAAACAGAGTGCAGAAAAATATGTATGCCATTAAAATGTGAAATTCAAGAAGTAAAGATTTAGAAGAAGTAAGAGAGACGTCTGGCAAAATCAAAAGCAAGAAATGAACCAGGCCTGGAACATGTGGATCTTCCCCTATTCTTTTGAGGATGGAAGCAGTATAAAGAAAACAACCAAAAAACACAAACAAACCACAACACCCCCCCAAAAAATACCCAACCCACAAACAAACCAAAAAACCTCAACACAGAGTGAGGGAAGAGAATGAAGAAAACCAGCGTGCACTTTGTGTCCAGCTCTCCAGCCTGATGACCTCAACCTCCATGAATGAAGACCACTGAGGACCGAGGATGTCAGTCAGCACTAATAGCCAACATCAGTCACCTGGCGAGTTTTACTCACCACTGATCAAAGAGAAGCTAGTTAAGGACTAAATCTTTGAGTATGTAATGATTGATAGTAATTAAAAACTAACCACTGCCCATGTAATCTTCAGTACACATCAATCCAGAGAAGTGCTGTTTTAGCTTTTTTGTCTGGTTTGATTTGTCAGTCTTCCAAGCACTCTCATTAAGGCAAACCTTAATTCAACAGTGTATTTGTACATACATACATATATATACATGTATTTGGTTATGAATCACACCACATTATTAAGTCCTGAAAACACTCCAGTCAGAGTGTTGTTATTTGTTAAAAAAAATACCAAGGACACGACTATATTCATACTAATTCCGTTTCCTGTTGAGATGGTGGTTTATGATGTGCAGATGACTGTTTATGCAGAATGAGCTGAAATATAGATATCTTCAGGTTGCCAGCTGTGCAGTTGTTAAATAGGGCTGGCCAAGCAGACCTGGCTACAGGAATCTAAATTCTTTGAAAATTACCTGACATTTAGGCATTTTATATTGACATTAAGTTTTAAATCAGATGAAATAGGCATATAAGGTGTTACAGGAGATTTAAAGAGAACCTTAAGGGAAAAAACTTATGGACATATTCATTGTTTCTTCTTTCTCTTACACAGATCACTCCTTTCTAAATAGTCAAGGAAGAAGACATTTTACTCATCTTGATCAGCCTTACTTCTAAATTAATCCATTTAACATAATCTAATGATGCTACACATGAGTACTTTAATAGGATGTAGAATTGAGTTTTAGAATGTCATAATTCAAAATTGTTAAGAGGAGACCACTGAATGTGATTGCAGAAGAATGTTTCAATTAAAAACTAATAAAACATTAATTAACAAAATTATCACTTTGTATCTGTTGCATAGAACATAAGTTTCAAGAACAAATATTAACAAAATAATCAGGAAAGAATGCAAAGGATGACTGGAGAATAACCAGTTAAGGGGAGTAGGGAAAAACGGAAGACATGAAATATTTTCAAACATATTTTTATAAAGGTAAATATACAGAAAGCAACATAAACAAGTGTAAAACTCAATGTTATTTTGATAGTAACAACTAACTGTATTCAGACTTTATGCTATGCATTCTTGTCTTTGGTTTTGTGACTTTGGGAAAAATGCCAAGCCACAAAATTTCTTGTGTCCCCTTCTATTAGGGACTGAAGTAAAAAAACCAACAACAACCACTAAACAAAAAACAAACAAACAAAATGAAAACAAACAAACAAAAGCCAACCAAAAACCAACCAAACAAGAAAAAAACAACAACAAAAAGTCACAGTTCCTAAAATTAGTTCAAAGTCACTTTTCTGGTTAACAAGAAACTTTCAGTTATGAATGCTAGAGTTAAAAATTACAGAAAATTACTGAACATGATAAATGGCCATAGGATGACTGTAAATTAGCATTCTGGTGCAGTTGAAAAAGACAAAATCCCACTATCAGGATAATTATTTTCATTAGAGGCCAAGAAGCAGTAAAATAAGTGCTGGAGGTCTCAGAAAGGTTTATTTGGAATATTGAGTGTGACTCTGGGTATGCATGTCCATCAAAGAAAAATATGAAGGATACAAATCTTGTATGTGAAGAGTGGAAGAACAAGACTGTTTTCACCTGGAGAAACAAAGGGTGAAAGGGAAGAATTACTACACAGAAATGCAGTAGAAAAAGATCTAAGCACAGAAGAAGTAAGTAACCTCTTACCAAGAAAGGTAGGAGTAAACGACATGCAGAAATCCAAAGTGCACTTTGGAACTTTCTAAGTTTGGGAAGTGGGTTATATGACGTATTGCCTGAAAGCTAGAATCTAAAGATCCTTCCAATTCTTATGTTCTAATAATCCCTACTCTGAACTGTCAGAAAGATAAGAGTGGAATAATAATTTAAAAAGAAATAAAAATCATAAGCTGTCTTCTGTAGGCGGCACACAAAGGCCTAGAAAGACTGACTAACTTAAGATTATAGAGGAATTAAATCTATTTTGATCACAGAAGACCATATATTAAATATTTCCTTATTATTTAATGACTGAGAACCTCCTTGACCTTTAAATCAAAATGTCTACTGAGTAGTTAACAGTGGTTAACAAAATACTCTACAGAATTCTGCAGAACAGCTTTGCAGCCACTCTTTGCAAGTCGGGGTAAGAAAAATTGTTATATTTATTTTACTCAGTATAATAATACCTATGTCCTGATTTTAGATTTATTTATTTAAAAGAAAGAAAAAAAAAAGAGGCATCAGCACCTGAATTACTTCAAATATTTTTCTTCTTTTTTTTTGGACATTCAGTGATGTCAAAGAAAAATAAATTAGCACTGATCTACATATACTTTCATAAGACAAATCTAAAAAAGTGTAAAACATTCTAATTCTTTACATGAGATTTTAAAATATTCACTCTAGTCTTCAGCTGAATGCATATTCTGAATTAATTATACCTGGACTTAGGACCCCAAATTACTTACAAAATATTTTTTTACAATAGTACCATTGAAATTTTTTTCCCCCACCTGTTTCTACGGTATTCTTGCTGAATTATTAGACAAATTTTCTAAATCTTTAGCTGCTGTAAATAACTCTCCATAAACTTACTCTTCAGCCATCCTGCCTCACTAGAAAAACCTCATGAATGTGAAATAGAAAGAATTGGTTTTCCCTCCATTTCATTCATTGAACAGGCTAGTATTGTTTTTCCTGCAAAAGTACATATTTGGTGACTCTTCCACCAAAAATACTGCCCACATTAAAAGCAGAATTCGCTCTTTTGAGGAATGGAAAAGCAAATACGCTCTTCATAGACCAATAATAAATATACATGAATAAGCTTAAACAGTAATTTTCCCAGCATACCTCAAAAACCTGAGTCTGCTTTTGTTTTTTATTTATTGTCTGGTGGTGGTTTCGTTTTTGGTGGGGGTTTTTTACTTGTTTGGTTGGGCTTGTTTTCCCATAAAATCCCTCTTCCTCTGGGATTCCAGCCTCACTGAACCCCGTGTGATTTTCCTGCTGCACTTGCTTTAAGGGAAAGCCACATCTGACAGTGCTTTTTAAGAATGCTCTTTTCCAGTACAGGAAGCATCCTGCTTTCTTCCCAGGTGAATGTTGCAATTTAACAATTTCTCAAACAGCTGCTAATTTGAAAAAGATCAATTAACTCACCACTAGCCATAATCATTCTTCAAGAGAGACAGTAAGGCAACTGGTTCAATTAATAAAATTAATAATAATAAAAAAAGGTTCTGTTTAATTTCCAACCAATGTAATATACAGCAGAAAAGCATTACCTAATGGGATATTGATTCTGTGAGCAAGTTGTCTTGAAACAGAAAGTTGGATATAGCCACTGATGAGATGTTCATTTAACACCCCAAGATGTTATTTCCCTCCTAAAAAGACCTGTATTGCTGAAGAAAAGTCTTTACTTTTATTTTACTGTTACTTTACTCTTCACTGAGTTTAGGCAATAGGATTTTGTGCACATTGTTTCCAAACAGGGGAAGTGCATTATGAATACCACCCTATTTTCAGAATCTCAGGCATATAAAGAATTATTCCCAATTAAAAAAAAAAAGTTTTAAAAAAATTCCCCCAATAGGGCTGCCAACTGAAGCTTTTAATAGCTGGTATGGTCCTTCCCAGGGGCTGCAGGGAAACACCTGCCCTACCAGGCTCCCTGCTGGGGCTGCAGGACGGTCCCTGCCGGGGTTTCTCCTCCCGTCCCGCCCTCCTCCCGCTCTGCCCTCGGGGCTCGCAGGGCTGTTCCTCCCCCTGTTCCCCTCCCTCAGCCCCGGCTGCCGGGCAGCGTTTTGCCCTCCCTTGCCCAGGCTTTCCCCGGGGCTCTCTCCCGCCCGTGGCTGAGGGGCTCTGGAGCCGCTGGAACCGGCAGTTTCCAAAGATTATGTGATTACAGAAGTGCATTACTATTCTGCCTGAAACTAACAAAAGTTATCAAATTGCCTGTGATTTTGTTAAATAATAATTACTACCGTGTCTGCATATGCTTCTGCAAGCATAAAGCTTTCTCACTTCCACTGGAAGCTATCCACTCTCATGGCAGTTTAATGCTTTAACTTTATTTCAGAAAACATTTCAGAATACAAAAGTATTCCGTTTACCTTTTCATTCCTTTTGTTTTTTCCTTGTTTTACCTTACTTTTCTCTCAAATAATTTTTACACATTTCTATAAGTGAAACTGCCAGAGCTTTTCCAAGACAACTCAAGAATTTGATAAAACTCAAAATAGGATTGAAACTGCAAAGAAATACTCTTAAATAACAATATATTATGTATGTGACAATAAATATCTTCTAAGGCTCTTTTAAAAGTAAAGGTCTATTAGTCTTGAACTAACAGCCAAGCCAACATACTGTCCATCTGAAAATATCAGCAGCTAGACTGCCATAAAGAAGTGAAGATCTCTTGGATTTGTGGGTTTATGCCTTCACCAGAATTTCTTGAAAGAAGAAACAGGATATTCACAGGAAGTGTTCATGAAGTATACAGTAGGTATTCCCCATATGCTTCCTAAGCCAAGAGAGGGCTCACTGACATCTTCTCTTCTTTCATTTCACATCTTTCCTCCTACCATGAAGCAAACAAGAGTCTGTCCACAGAAATCTGTTTAGAGGACAGAAATGACAAATGGAGAGAATATTAGAATTTGACTCCAAACACTTTAATACTTCCTGATCTTTATTTTTAAAACAAACCACAAGGAGATTTCTCATGTTAAATCAGATGAGTTCTGATGTTAAATATGATTTTCTAATACAGATTAATATTTTTCCACATCAGAGCATTGCAAATTTCATATTTTAATCTATCTCACTCCTACACAGTAATTGTTATACATTTAGTATGTACTTAACACTTACAATTTTATCATTATAGACACCTACTCAGTTAATCAAGGAGTTCAAAAAGTTTCCATTGCATGGGGAAATAAATTTAGCATATCACCATTATTTAAAGAAAAACTATAGAAAGAGAGCAAATATGCCCCACCTACTAAGGTAACAAATAAAAGTCTGTAATTGGAATTTAAAATGTTTAAAATTATAGTCTTTGCTTAATAATTATGGACAAAGTGGTTTAAAATATAAATGACTGAAGATTTCACAATTTTGTTCTTCTGATCTGAATTTTGGACATCGCTCGTGAGAAGCATTCATTCTTTATCTGTGTAACAAAAGTAGCATGATTACAAAAGAATCAAACATTTCCTGTTGTCTCATTAGAACCTGTTAGTACCCAAAGGTTTTAGTGCAACTCCTTGTGTGTAAATGGACAGAGAGCACACATAAAACATCAATTATATACCAAAGTGCTTTTCAGACACAGGTGAAAAAAATTAAAAAAAAAAAAAAAGAAAAAAAGAAAAAAAATAAAAATAAGAAAAAAAAAAAAGAAACAAAATCAGCATCAGTTATGACCAAAGTTAGTAAAAAAAATTAGGTCTGCAAACCTAAAAAATTTAACATCTCAAATTTTCCACAGGCTTTATCTTATGCTTTTATTTTATTTCAATTTCATGCTAGTTCCCTTGCCTTGTTCCTTTTACTTTTACTTTCAAAAACAGCATATCACTAATCCATTTAGCCTTCCTTCTTAGAGGCGCTTTTCTCCCTTCCTCTTCTTAGAAAAACACCAATCTAGATTTGGCAAAAAGGCAAATTGAAGTACAAACTGTCCATTGTGATATATTGAGGAGAAAAAAAGAGAAGGGAAAAATAATTTAAAAGCCTCAGTTGATAAAATAAAACTTAAATAAATCTTCAAACCTAAATTTCAGGTTTCCCAAGGGCAGAAAACAACATTAGAAACCACCTTTCCGCGCCAAAATAAACTACATTAAAATGCTAGGTTGAAAGTTTTTGCCCAAAACTATAATATTGTTTGCAATATTTGAATTAAGGTATCAAACATAAGTCCTGCATGATGTAGGTCAAAGTGATATTATATTTCCTATATCCAATTAAAATATTGGTTCAAAATTTGTTTAATAATACATTTTGCTGGAAGCTCCCTCAGTTAGACTCCTCATTTTCATGAAATATATCCTTCTGATTAAAAATTTAATTATATTTTCTCTTCCTACTTATTTTGAAACTGAAGTTCCCATCAGGAACCAGACAAGTAATACAGGGTGCATACTGTAGTAAGTAATGTAGCTTCGTCTTTCACTAGAGAAAACCAGAATGGTTGAGGTTGGAAGGGACCTCTGGAGATATCTCATCCAATCCTGCTGCTAAGAGGATGATCACCTATACCAGTACTGTGTTGATTTAGCAACATTTGTTCCTGAGTAAACTGCCGGTGTTTGACCAGGGTTGTTCTGTTTGGGCTTTTTTCTTAAGCTTAGACAGAATTTTCTCCATTTCAGTTTGTGCCCGTTGCCTCATGTGCTGTCACTGGGCAGCACTCAGAAGAGCATGGCTGTATCTTTGTACACCTTATAAGAATCCCCTTGAGCCTTTTCTTCTCCAGGGTAAACACACATTTCTCAGCTGCAACACAAGGGTTCTGACATGCTGTCCCGGTTCTGGCTGGGATAGAGTACATTTTCTTCCTAGTAGCTGGGGCAGCGTTGTGTTCCGAATTCAGTATGAGAACAATGTTTATAATACACTGATGTTTTAGTTATTGCTGAGTAGCACTTACCCTAAGTCAAGGACTTTTCAGTTTCCCATGCTCTGCCAGTGAGGAGGTGCACAAGAAGTCGGAAGGGAGCATGGCCAGGACAGCTGACCCAAAGGGATAACCCATACCATAAAAAGTCATGCCCAGTATATAAACTGGGGGAGATGGCCAGGAGGCACGGATTGCTGCTCAGGGATAGGCTGAGCATTGGTCAGTGGATGGTGAGCAATGGTATTGTGTATTCTCTTGGGTTTTATTTCTCTCTTTCTCATTATTTTATTATTATTATTATTATTATTACTATTATTACTACTACTACCATTACTGTTGTTGTTGTTAAACTGCTTTTATCTCAACCTATGGGTTTTACCTTTTTCTGAGTCTCCTCCCTAACCCAACACGGTGACGGTGGGGAAAGTGAGCAAGCAGCTGAGGGGTACTTAGCTTCCAGCTGAAGTTAAACCACAACACATGCAAAATAAATTTCTTATATCTCTATATAGAATCTTATTTTTGTCACTTAAAGCAGTAATACTAAAGTAATTATGTGACAGTGAAAAGACTAAAGATATGTGTTGTTAATGGAAACTTTCTGGGTTCTGTCTTCCCAGAAGAAAATGTCTTTTATTACTGGGCCAGCTCACACATTTTCTAGTTGTCAGGTGAGACAAATGATGTGCAATTACTACAGAAACATGCCAGAGAACCTGGAAGAACAGTAAAAGAACCCAATATAAAAGCTGCTGTATAAGAATAAAACACCAGAAAGAGACTTTTCTCTATTTGTTCTTGTTGAGCTTTTCCGTATATGCAGCGGAAGAACAGGAGATGAAGTGGTGGCGGGAGAGGTTGTGGAAGAAATCAATAAAAAGGAAGGAAACAAACTGCCAAGGCCAGGTGGTAATCCCCTAGGGATCTTAAAAATGAAATAGCTTAACTGCTAACCTCTTCCCTGAAACTGCCTTCATAGCAGAGAACTGGACAATAGCCAAAAAGACTCAGGAAGATATAGGTTTCTAAGCCTGACATTCACAGTGGGCAAATTGTGATAGAGGGCATAAATAAAGTACAGAAGTCTGGTCACTTGACTAAATATGATATTGTAGGGAAGAGACCACAAGTTTTTGTAAAAAAAGGAAAATAACATCTCACAGAATCACTGGATTCCTCTGAAAATTTCATCAAGCCCGGGAATAATGCAGATCAAAATTAATAGGGGAAGTGTGAATTTATAAGAGACTTTAGCTGAAAGCTTTCACTGAATGTTCTTTAAGAAGTAAAGTACTTACGGCATGGTACTGTGGAAAGGATCTTGAATGGATAAATAATTGCTGAAAAGACAGAAAGTGAGAGTAAACTATATGTTTTCACCATGGAGATGGTCATCAGTGGGATTACATGGGAATTTGTGCTAGGATCTGTGATATTTAATAAACTGGTAAAGAAACTGAGAAAGGAGAAAAGAGCACAATTGCTGATAATGCAAAGCAGTTTAGAAGAGTAAAAATAAAAGATACCTTTGAAGAACTTCAGAGGACTTCTGCAGGATTCAGTAGAAGACTAAATATAACACAGCTAAATGTAAGGGAGCTCTCACACACCGAAAAAACAAGTCATATTGCTCTGAAATATCCTTTCTGAGAAAGCCCTTGATATTCATGGAGAAGGGTTTAGGTTATGACAAATAAAGATACATCAAATTCTGAAAATCAATTCAGAGTCCAGCAGTGGTCTAAGAAGCGAATGAGTTTTTAGGGATAATTAGGAAGGAACTTTGTCAAAGATAGGACATCATTACAGAGTTTCTCAAGTTTCCATTGGCCACCACCTTTAAACTGTGTAGGTTTAATGTTTTCTTCCCCAAGTTCAAAAGGATGTAGAAGAGTGGATAAAGCTTCAAGAAGAGTGGAAAAGAGTAGCGAAAGGTGGAAGACATTCTGTACAGCCAGCAGTGAAATCATAGAAGCTTCTTCAGCTAAGAAAAACCAGCTGACTGAGAGGAGATAGGATGGATATTTGTATTCAGGCTTTATTGATTTAATTGCTTCGCATATTGTTTACTCAACTGTATCCTAATGTCACAGTCAAATATTTAAATGCAGCTCTTGCTAAAAGATGAGTTAATCTTTAAGAAGTGATTATAAATAAAGTTTGTGTGGAAAAGCATTCTCTTAGCTGTGGTCACCACCAAATATAAAATGTTAATTTTTGAACATGCAATTAGCAAACACATCAATGAACAGCTCATGACGTCTGCCTTAAAATAAGGTTACTTTGTTGGTCAGTTACTAGTCTAAATTGTCTGTTATGGATGTCCAAAGGCAATAATTCTCACTCTAATTTAAAATAAAAATTTAAAAAACCCCAACAGAATTAAAGAAGCTAAAATTCTGTGAAACATTTCTTGCTTCCATGCATTGTACAGCTAAGAAAGTTGACAGCTATACCTTGAAGGCCTATAGACATTCTTATAAATGTTAGGAAAAAAGAGAATTAAGTTGAATGATACCTGGAACTTAATGTGCTAAGAATATGAGACACTTCATCATATGCAGGTTAATAACATAGCTTCACTGGATGATAGTCAACGTTCTTCAGTGACACAGACAGTCCTTTATAAATTAACTACTCAATGTACATTCTGAACTAATTCATCTGTGCTGGCAGGTAAGTTATGACTCCTTAAATGTCACTTCCCTTAAAACATTATAGCAAAAGATGAATAGGACAAAGTGAATTTATGCGATGGTTTAGCATGAAGTATGTCTTTCCTATAAGGCCAGGAAAAAAAAAAATCCTACTTATATCTCAAAATACACGAAGTACTCTCTTCGTCAATTTGATGTCAGTTTTGTCAACTGAATTCGAAAGACCCACAGTTAAACACAACGAAGGCTACAACTATCATTCTGAGGCAAGTAAGAGAGAAAGTTTGCTTCCTTGAAGCAAACTTTAATGATAGCTGCTTTGAGGCCAAGCCTCAGTTTTTCTCATCCTAGATTCTACTGAAACAAAGACAGTTCATAATTACTATTTGCAACCCATTAAGGACATATTTATTCCTTAGCCTCTTAAAGTAATATTTCAAATTCAATCACAGCAAGTTGGATCAATATGCCAAATTTTTCTTAACAAGTAGCATAATAAGACTGTCTGTGACTAGAAAAAAGCTTACAATCTGAGGCAGAGGCTTGGTATTTTGAAATACATAACTTGTTGACCTGAATTACTATTTTAAGTAATGAACTAACAGAACTGTACAAATAATTAAGCACTTTTGTTCCTGTGGGGGAAAAAAAGTCCAAGAAGTCATAAGAGAAGGGTAGAGAATTTGATGTGGCTACAACACAGCAGTGATCATACAGATTTTCAAAAAGAATTCTAAAAGCAGCAAATCAATTATCATATTTTGTAGCTGGACCATCCATCTCTTAGTGTTGTATAATGCTTTTCATTACACAGTTTTATTTGCATTTGGTAATTATTTTGCCAAGTTCCAGTCATTTTGCTCATATTGTCTAAGCTAATTTGGGGCAGGTGGGTGAATTTTTTTCCATTAGAAAGAAACCTAGGATTTGGTGTAGTGAGTGCAGTTTAGCCTTTGAAGTTGAGTTCATGTTGTCTGAAATCAGCCATATTCATTAAAAATGCATACATTTAGATACTGTTAAGACCTGCCTAAGCTGAGAAACAAAGAATTACTGAAAACTCTCTGTTGCTGAGCCTGTCCTGATTTATCAGTCATAATACAGAGCAGTGGTTTATGAACTAACCATGTAATTCCACACATTCCAGCCCCAGACAGCAAGAAGTGAGTGCGTTGCACTTCTGGTGCACTGGCTGTTGTGGATTTGTGGAGTGGAAACTGAGACCGAAAATGAAGACCAGTCTTTGTCTTAATGTTCATTAATCAGAACTCAGGCTGATTTGAAGGGAACTGATTCAAATGACTAGGAGACAAAAGCTGAAATTAGTGCACTGTTACAGAGATGGATGGATCAAAAGCCAGGACCAGAAAGGAGAGCTGGGAACCTAGAGAAAAATGCGTCAGGAAGGGAAATAATGGGTGGCAGAAAAGAGAGGGTAAGGCATGTAATGGTGATGTGAAGGAGCCAGGGGGTGAAAGAGAAGTGACCTCTCTCAAAAAAATGTGATTTGTGTGTGAATGAAGACAAATCAAGCTTTTGTGAAAGACAGATAATCCATCTTCATGAATCTCTAAATAAACCTGACCCAAAATTTAATTAAATCATTAGAAAACCTATCATTTACTTTGGCAGTACATGGAACAGAGACATTGTGGCTGAGATTTGCACATTCCTTTTTTTCTGCTCTTGATATAACCATTGAATGCAGAAGAGAGTTAAAAATTAAAGCAATATATCAAGGAGTTGAAGCAATAAATGCACAAAATTTTAGAGAAAGAAAAAAAGCCTAATTTGAACTGATTAGTGACTAACCTGTGATTCTCTTTATGTAATTATTAAGAACAATTATTCCAGTTTTTTTCCTCGCTAGCTAACAAGTGCTTTTAACTTTTTGCTTAGCTCCAGAAGCATAATTATAATTTACCATTTAGGCAGATTATGTGTTCCATGAGGAAATGAGTATTTGGTTGTCTTTGATTGAATCTCATTTACTGGATCCTTGTTCCACAATAGAAATGCTTTGAGTGTTCCTATAATGCAGATAAATAATAATAAAACATTGCATGAGAAAGTAAATGGTCCCATTCCTAAAAGAAGTCAGAGAAGAGAACAGAACTGTATAGTTCCAGAAGAGACCTTCAATTATCATCTGGTCCAACTGCCTGGCCACATCAGGGCTGGCCAGCATACACGATTAAGGGTATTGTCCAAACGCCTCTTCAACACTGACAGCCTTGGGGGATCAACCACCTCTCTAGGAAGCCTGTTCCATTGTTTGACCATCCTCTGGGTAATGGTCCCCACTATCTAGTCTAAACTTTCTGGTTTTTTGAGCCATTCCCATATTCTGGGTGAGACAATCCTTGCTTGTATCTCTCTGGATACCCAAGAGAACTCGTCATCTTCTTCGTCTCCTCAGGAAACTGTAGAGAGCAGTGAAGTCACCCCATATGCTTTTCCTCTCCAAACTAGACAAGTACAGAGTCCTTAGCTGCTCCTCAAAGGACATTCCTTCCTACCTTTTCATTACCTTTGTTGCCCTCCTCTGGATGCAATTTTTCAGGGATCTTTGGTAGAGCTTTTGGGAATGTTTTGCTAGCTTAAGCACACACATTACTTGAAAGACATTAGATACACTATTATGTACAGGATTGTACTGGTTTAGGCTGGTATAGAGTTATTTTCTTCATATAGCTGACATAGTAGTGTTCTGGATTTGTTACCAATTTGTTACTACGTTGATGTTTTGTCTACTGCTGAGCAATGTTTACAGACCATCAAGCCCTTTTTCTGTTTCTCATGTTGCTCCTTCAGAGAGTAGGTTGGGAGTGCACAAGAAGCTGGGACAGCTGGTTCTGTGCCTCATCTGCCTGTGTAGCTGAGCACTCATTGCAGCTTAGTCATGTCTTTGTTGTACAGGGAAACCCAAGAACTCTGATTGCCCTGTCCTGTGATTCTGGGGGTTAAAGTGTTCCTCTTCATGGGGCTTCTGTGTTGATCCTGAGCCCTTCATCTGCCCTGATGGTCCACAGCCTGCTCACCTTCTCCTGCAGCCCCATACCCTGATGAGCCAGCTTCTCAAATAACCCACACCTCCTATAAGCAAGGATACTGTATCACTGTACCCCCAGGGAGACCCCAGGCACTCAGTAGCCACATCCTACTTCAGCGGCCCACCTGAATCCACCTGGTTTGCTGAAGAAGTTCCAGATGTGACCTTCCTTTCCGTTAGGGAAGTTAAAGTGTTTTGGGATCATGTTTCAGTACTTGCATCTACGCAGCCAGGCTTCATTCCAGGGATATTACATACCATATGGCATCATGCTCAGCAGTAAGAGTTGGGGAGAGAAGGAGGAAGGGAGGTATATTAAGAGTTATGGCATTGCCTTCTCAGTTAATTGTTATGCATGATGAAGCCCTGCTATCCTGGAATTGGCTAAACATATGCCTGATGATGTGAAGAAGTGAATGAATTCCTTATTTTGCTTTGCTTGCACATGGAGCTTTTGCTTTCCCTGCTTAAAGCTATCTTTATTTTAACCCACAAGTTTTCTCTTTTCCCCCATGCTCTCCCACGCTCTCCCACATTCTACGGTACAGGGAGTGAGCAAGCAGTTGTGTGGGGCTTAACTGCTGTTAGACACCAGATCAGTTATTATTGGGTCAGAAACAACTTGGGGAGTGTGTGTGTGTGTGTGTGTGCGTGTGTATAGAGGGGGAAGGGGTGGGCCGAACCTCACAGAGATGTGGTGGCATCGTATCCTTCATAGGATGCCCCTGGAGCCCACATGGAGAAGCCCCAGAGCAGCTGTCAGTCACAAACAGCCCAGGAAAACTATAACACACCACACCTCCTGGATGCCCTAAGCCATCCTCATACTGGCAGGGACAGACAGACAGTGAGAACACTGCCCCTCACCCTGACCTGGAACCCCAGAGTGGCTGGTTGGTCAGAGACCCCACCTGGACGGGGTGGTCATAGGGACCAGGACAGATAAAACTGAGGGCATGTGGCCCTACCAGGTTCCCTTATTTTCTCCCCTAAATTAATAAAGAAATTAATTGGGAACAAGCACATGGCTTATTCTCTTGATGCTATCTCGTGGTATTAGAGAACCCTATATCTATATATTGAAGTAAAACTCCTAGCCAATCCCATGAGATGGCAGCTTCCTGGGGCTTGGAGTCTTACAACTGCCTAGAGAAATTAACCTATAACTTGTATTAATATTTCAAAAATGTTACTGTTACTTTTTCTAGTCCAGTCTCCTCCTCAGTTTTATTATAATACCAGATAACTTTCCAGACATTCATTTACTTATATAAAATCAGTAATGAAAATGAAGTTGGAAAGCTAACAACTTATAAATCCAATCTAAGTATTTCAAGACGTTAGCTCTTACCTTAATAAATATGTATTGCACATGTAACTTTCCTGAATCTGCATTGGAAAAACAACCAAATTAAGTATAATCAATTATTGTGCATGGAAATCAGTATCAAATCCAAGGATTTTCAAAACAGTGCTAGAGTCAGCTGGAGAGTATTACTCTTCAATTGTTTTTCTTACGTGACATTAAAACCAAAACAAAAGCAATCAAGTTCTGGACAAATTAAAGGAAATATTCTATTTGGTGTATTTTTGGATTGGTTTAATTTAAGGGACATTTGAATCATATTGCTTGCATTTTGTCAATCAGACAACCTCACTGTAAGTCAATAAAAGGAACATTCAATGATGACTTTGTCAAAATAATTAGGTTAGGACCCACTGATATATTCCATTGCCAGTATATTGCTCTCTCTTATTTGAATCCATAGAAAGCAGAAGTGCATTGCATGAACACACAGAGCAAAGAACAATGATTAAGAGTGCCTCTTCATTATGTGGAGTCACCTAGATTTCGTGAAGATAAAGACTATGGGGTGTTGCTTAAATTTCATACCACAGACAATTCAATATAATGTCTTTCGAACCCTGTCAATGTATGAAAAATTTATCTGGGAGCAAAATCTCAAGGAAGAAGAAATTAAATAAAATTTAACCTCACTTATATTTCTATAAGGTGTGTGGTCTCAGAGGCCATATGAAGCTCTGAGGAGAAGAAAACTATCAGCTTCAAAGGGTTACTCTGGAAAGTTATCAACTGTAGTCTTTTACCTTGGAGAAACTTTCTACATTTTTCTTTTCAGGGTGCAGGAGAAGAGACATGATCTTTCTATGACGTAATCACAGGCATCACTGGAAATGCAAGCAATTTAAAAGCCATGATGATCAATGAGAATTCCTCATTTGTCTTCAGAAAGTTTAAGAACACGCATCACAGTTGATTCAAAGACACAATATGGAAGCAAACGTGCAATCCCCATAATCCTATGGATGCTGTGATAGCAAAATATGCATGCACTGTTTTTCCTTCATTGCTTTTGGCCAATATTAAGTAAAATGTATTGTCTCCCCTTTACTCCCTGCGGGCTAGAAAGCAGTTTAGAGATCAGAATGCTATACTTTTTACTTGGATATATCCTAAAGCAAAATCCAGGTACTTCAAATAGGAAAAGCTCTCATAAATGTGTTATAGATTGAACTACCTGAATAAAGAGGAAAATTAAGCCAGAGCCAATAAACATTGTTGCTATGCTGGAAATTAAAGCAGATTAGAGAACATCGTAGTGGAATTGTCTTCAAACAATGTGCATGAAAACCCTTTTGACATCACACAATCATTTCCTGATATGAAAACCAAAAAATGTAGCATGCTATTTCTAGATTCAGCTTGCACACATTCTAGCTATAGTTAGCTTGATCTGACCTCTGGAACTACACAGTGTTGCCAGTTTGGTGATTGCAGTGAAGGCTCAGTCTATACCTTCCCTAAAGCCTAAGCCTCAGGGCACAGGACCTCCCCACTGAATGGCTGACCAATAACAGAAAATGTAAAATTCACATCTTGAACTGTGCAACCAAAGACTTCCTTAGTATCATCCTGAAGATATACTGGAGGACATAAGTAATTTCAGCCCTGCTATCTAAGCAACTAATTTATAAAAGAGTAACCCTAACTGGTTTTGGTATTCAAGAAATAATTCTGATTTCAAGCTAAGATGTATGGTATGAAATTGTTTTCACAGTCTATTTTTTAGTCAAATATGAGATTGTTCATAAACTACCACTTAAAAATGGCTGAGGTCTATTGCAAATTTTGCATCTCTCTTTTTTTTCATCATTCTTTTCTAAATCATTAGCAAACATCAGGGACTGCCAAAAACTGAGTTGAGCGTGTAAAAACTTAGTTGGTAAATAATGTTAAAGCTGTTTTGCTATGACTGTGTAATACAAAGGATGAAGCAGAATGTAAAGGTTTTATATACAGCCTTAGAATAAATATGTTATTCGTAAGTGAGCTGCTAGGTAATTTCTATTAAGTGGCTATGGACTTCACACTGGAAAGTATCAATCAAGCAGATCTTGACCTCTTCTCCAGCCCTCTGACCATCTTTTGATTGGGTACAGTCCCCAGCTTCGTGGCCCCCCACTGGACATGACCCGCTTCAAGGTCCATATCCTTCCTGTACTGAAGACCCCAGAGCTGGAAGCAGCACTCCCAATGGAGTCTCATAAGAACAGAGTAGAAGGGCAGAATCACCTCCCTTGACCTGCTGGTCATTTCCAGAATGTTGTTGGCTTTCTGGGCTGTAGGCATACTTTGGCTGGATCATGTTGAGCTTTTTGTCAACCAACACACCCAATTCTTTCTCCTTGGGTTTGCTCTAAAGAAGTTTGCCCTCTGTGAAGAACTAAGCATAGTGAAGAGAAATTAACAATATTTTTTCAACTTTTAATAAAATATTAATGAGCTTCTTTAAGCATTACAATTATTTAGAAGTGTTTTAAATGCCTCCAAGACTTCTCTGTTTCTCACAAACATAGTAAAAATTATGTCTGTTTGTTAAAAATTATTACATATTTTAAATGGTGTTTATTTCACTTTACTCAGTTCTCGGAGAATCTAATTGATTCTCTCTTCAAAGGCCTGTATTTCTGTTAAAGAGAGAAGTCTATCTGTGGTAATTGAACTAGCTGCATACTAAACACTTTTATCTCTGCCTTAATACATTTTTTCCTTCCCAAAAGCTGTAAGAGATAAGCGCCCCTGAAGTTTATGTGTAGTTCAAATAACAAATAAGGTAGATAAATGGAATGAGCTGAATAAATGGAAAGAAATCTACTATGAAATTAAGTTATAAATTGTAACTATGGAAACAGCCTTTGTAATTAAGAATAATTTAGAAAGGCATGGAAGATGTTTCATCAGTATGTAAATTAACTGATGATTTTTTTAGAAAGGTAATAGAAGTTAATGCAATAAAATCCTTCAAAAACCTCTTAGTGGTCTAAAATAAATCCAAAAATAACCCCCAAAAAACCCACAAACCAAAGAAAAAAGCCCACCAAAACCCCATCTCCAAATTATTTGCAATTTTTCAGCAATATAGGGTTAAATTTATAACTTCTTCAATAGGTGTCTTGAAACCCACAATACAAAGTGAACCAAAATTTTCTTCTGATATTTATAAGCTAGTATTAATGCCTGGATCCTCACACACTTTTCAGTGATCCTAGTAGGTTTCACTAGGGTGTGGTAAACATTTTATAAAGGAAAATAGTGTTAATATTAGTTTCCAAAAATGAGATGGGAGGGAGAAAGTAAAATGTTCCATCTCATCCAGCACGTAAGAGATACAGCAGAGAAAAGATATTTTGTTTCTGCAGAATCACAGAATGATAGAATATGCTGAGTTGGGAGAGACCCACAAGGATCATCCCTTAGTCCCAACCCTTAGCCCTGCAAAGGACCATCCACAAGAGTCACACCATGTGCCTGAGAGTATCAACCAAGTGCTTTTTGAACTCCGTCAGGCTTGGTGCTGTGACCACTTCCCTGGGGATCATGTTCCAGCACCCAACCACTCTCTGGGTGAAGAACCTCTTTGTAATATCCAACCTAAACCTCCCCCAACACAAATTCAGGCAATTCCCTCAGGTTCTGTCAGTGGTCACCACAGAGCAGAGATCAGTGCCTGCCCCTCCTCTTCCCCTCACAAGGAAGTTGTAACTGCGATGAGGTCTCCCTTCAGTCTCCTCTTCTCCAGACTGAACAGACCAAGTGACTTCAGCCGCTCCTCATACGGCTTCTCCTCAAGGCCCTTCACCAAATTTGTTGCCTCCTTTGGATGCTTTCTGTGGCATAGCAAGGGTCATGGACTCAGCAGGGTAGGGGGAACAGAGACATGGACTCAGCAGGGAAAAAAACTGAGACACTTTATTCAAAGGATGCAAGCCTTTTATAACTTTACACAAGCATGAAAACATTCCTTACAAGACAAAACTTCCTTATTAGGCAAAACTTCTGACCGCAGCATTTGATTGGCTGCTGGTTGTTACCTGGGGACCTGACAGGCTCTCTGGGTAGCAGCTCCATTCCTATAATGAGTTGCTCTGTGCTCTGCTCAGCCCAAAGCCTGCTGTTAAGGTTTGACTCTTTCCAGGCCTTCAACCTGCACTAATTCCCACAGCTGTCCAAGAGTATAATATCTTTCCTATACTGTGGTGCCCAAAACTGCACACAACATTCAGAGTTAGGCCACACCAGTGCAGAGCAGAGCGGGACAATCCCCTTCCTCAACTGGCTGGTGATGCTGTGCCTGACATCCCCAAGGACATGGTTGGCCCTCCTGGCTGCCACAGCACTGCTTTCCACTATCTCATTCCCCAGTCTGTATGTACATCCTAGACTAGTCGTGTGGTCTAGGCCATAAACCAGGAAGCAAAATGATTTGAAATAACACATAATGCAGAGAGCTTAGTTCAGTTTACTCTGAAAGGAGAAGCAGAACTCCCAAGTGAGACACAGATGTGAGCTGGAGCAGAACGGGGCCTTACATAGTAATGGTAAAGCAAAGACACTTCTTAATAATTTTTTTTTTAACTGCTTGCTTTTGACACATTCAAAATTTAGACTTGATGATCTCAGAGGTCCTTTCCAACCCAGCTGATTCTACAATTTTCTTGCACTCTGTGTGTCACACTGTTTTTTCAATAATATTTCAGCACAAGAGACTGCAACCAACAATATGTCCTTGAAGAGAAACATCCAAGTAAGTTGAAGTAAGCTGACTGAGGTGCCAGAGCCAGTGTAGGCCTGCAACCTTCAGTTATGTTGAAAAGTTCTATCAGCAAGCCAGCAGATTTTTGTGGCACTAGAATATTGTGTGAGGAAAATCAAAATGGAAAACTAATGTTTTATTAATACATACAAATTATCTATTGGATACAAAGCAGCTTTACCAATTTTCACACATATCTCAGAGGTAGTCAAAGAGGTATATACATCTTCTGCACACCTGGTATATCTTCCTACTAGTATCTCCATGCATCCATTAAAAGTGTCATTATCAGTAAAACTGCAGACACGCTAAAGAGTTGAAGCTGAAACTATAACATTACAGCATGTCTGAAATTTTATGTTGACAAGGTAAAAAAAAAAAAGCGCAGCAAAAGATAAACCTTGCAAATACATTGGGACAAGTTACAGATAGAAAGCATATCTTAATAAAATCAGAGTTAAAAATGAGGAAGCAGATACCTTGTAAGCATGAAGTGCATTCAATCAATTTCTTCATCATATTACCAGTTACTTTAAAATCAAAACATTAATTCATGCTGTGGCAGTGAACAAAACTCACCTTTGTAGTTCTTTCTGTCAAGGCTGAACTTCAGCTGTCACTATTAGAAAAAAACCCAAACAGGTATTGCTTAACTAGATCTCAAAGAGCTTAGAGTTTTAATCCATTGTATTTTAATACTGCTGTATATTAAATTATGTTTCACTTTCTCTTCCTCTGAACTTTAAAAAAAATAAGATCAAAACTACAAAACTTGGCTAAGTTCAAAATTTGAACAAGTCAACCAAAATTTAAGCCACTTCTATAACTTTTGGAGTTTGGGGGGGTCTTTTTATGTTTTTTTTTTTTGCTTTGCTTTGCTTTGCTCTGCTTTGTTTGTTTGGTTTTTTTGTTTTAATTTAATATCCACCAGAAACTTCTTAAAGACTCATTATGTGACTCAAGGTGTTTATTTGGCAAAGAACCATTCCTGGGTATCCACAGGTCAGTTTCCTCTTGCATTAAGCTGCTCCAGTTGTAGAAATTACCAAAGGCATTAGAATGTCTGAGGAATAAAAGTCTATAAGTAAGCCTTAAAAGCCCATAAGAAAGAAGCCCAAGTTTGGTAAACAGCAGCACCTTTAATGGCTCAACTACCCCTTAGGTGCAACTGTACTCTGCAATGACTGCTGTCATAGCCAGAAGAAGGAAAAGCTGCCCACTTAATGTCCTTAGTTTTTCCAACAAAGGGAGAATAAAGATGTCAAAGAGCATATTGATTTCCTGCATAAAATATCACCAGAAAAGATTCCTGTTATTCTAGACAGAAATATGAAGGTACCCTAATTGCTAGAAATGATGGTAAGTCCTAGTAAATGAAAAACATGTGAAGAAAACTGCTGATGTTTTTTCCCAAATCTAGTTTGTGAAAGTGGAAATCTAGTTTTACCAAATTCAGTTTACCATCAGCCTAGATGGTAAAAAATTTGACTGGTTTAAAAGTAAACACTGTGGAATTCAATATCTTATAATTTGTTTAGCCATTTCTTCATGGTTCTCAACAACTGGGCACTTACTATAACAATTTTTAAACTAAGAAGTGATAGGCAACATTTTTCAGCATTACTGAAGACCACCTAGATATTACAGTAAAACTTCTTTGTAAGCTTAAAAGCCAGCCACAAAGAGTAATGAGGCTGTGAACCCAGAAGTGCACAACATGAAAACAGAAATAAGACAAATTACAGTTCAAAAAATGCATTCCTTAACAGAAGCCAGATGAAAAAAATCAGTTAACCAAAAAACCACTGTGTGTATGGAAAAACCGATTAAACAAGCAAAAGTAAAATGACAACCTTTTATTTCCATTATGAAGAGTAGAAGAAGGATTTTCTGCACTTCTCCCTGACGATGATACTGAGCTTTCTTTTGTTCTTCTAAAGTGCTTACTGTTGTCAGTGATAAACAATGGACAAGTCCTTAATAGATGTTTGCAAATAACAACATTAAAAAAATAAAGCTCCTGTTTTTGAGATTTTTATTAACTTGCTTGAAACCATTCTGGATGATTTGATTCACAAAACTAGCAATACAGACTCACAGCTTCAGGGCCTGAGGTACAATTGCCCAAACTTCTTTTAAGCACTTTATCAAAACTTTCACTCACTCTAAAAGTAGTGGGTTTTAAGAGGGTAAGATAATTTTCAAAGATAATGACTTCCCAGAGTAAGTAATTAAACAGCTAAGACTGAGACTATCAAAGTCTAATGAGAGTGAGACAGACTGAATAGAAAATCTGACAATCAGGTGCAAAAATGACTGTGCAAAAAAAAAGGGTAGATATTTTATTCAGTCCTCTCTTCTTGCAGCACACTCCCTCTGGTTCACAGATAATGTGATGCTTGCTACAAAACCATTTCCCTAACTCCTTCTGACAGTTTCACATCAGTCTGTTTGTCGAGCTATCTGACTCCAAGCTGAGCCTGCTCGATTACTCTTGGGGAAAGGCAGAGATACCTTTCCCAGCAGTCTTTATTGTGATGAAATAGGGGTGACACTGAATTTTTTTTCATCTTCTCCACCACTCTGCCTCATTTAAGGGACATAACACTTCAAACATCAAACCAGAGTTAAACAATGTTTCTCACACTCTCCCTACTCCTTTTTTATTTTCAACATGAATAGATTTTTTTCGACATAAACTTCAATAAGATTTTTACAGTCCTCAAGGAAATGTTTGTGTTTGGTTCCAGAGCTTCAAAAAAGGGTGTTCTACTGCATAAAATCCTTGATTTTTGTTTAAGGAAAACCAGCATTGTCAATTAAGGTTATACTTTGCCAGATACTATTAGTTTTGTGATACTTCTTATACCATTCTGCAACTGAGAGGTTAGTAAGCCTGAAACTTTCACATAAACCAGTCAGTGCTCATGAAGATTTTCTCAAACAGGTGTACTCCTGCTCACTTTGATTCTCTGTTCTAGAAGTTTGCACAAATAGGTTTTAGTTCTCATATGCATTTTGAGTGTCCAGGATCTGTTTTTACACTATTTGTTATTTATTCAAAGTATTTCAACCATTTACTTAGAAAATAAAACATTAGCTCAAAATAAATTGCTTTATAGTGATGGTTCACAATTTGACAGCAACTTACACAATGAAACTTTATTTTCACACATTATCCACCCAATGCTTTGCACAAGTAATATACTTATAGCAAATATAAAAGCATGTTCCTCTCTCATATACACCGCTTGCTCTTTCTTTCTATTTATTGCACACTTTTAATTCCAACTTAAATCTCAGAAAACAACAATTTCTTCCACAAATATTTACGTTCTGTGCAAACACACTATTGCATAATCAAATTTTGTCTATTAAGTAAAATAACACTTCCAGAAGTGGCTTTGTTAAGCTTCTCTTGTCAATGTTCATAAGCAGGAGCAAAAGCTAGTCAACATCTACCTCCCCCTTCTCAGAGCTTTCCTGAAAACTGGGCGGTAAACCTGGTGGCAAAAGTGTAAAACCTCTGTGTGGAGACCATGCCGTGGACTTCAGACTGAATACAGAGACATGTGCTTTATGCCCACATTAAATCATACTACAAAATATAGTAATAACATGCCAGATATTTTGATATCTGCTGTCTTCTGAAAGTATGCAAATACCTTTCCTTTTCAGGAAGATTCAAAAAACGAAGTTTTGTAAAGTTTTGACATTGCACTTTCCAGGATGATCAGCAAGTGGCTTTTTTGGCTCAGGAAGCTCCTCTTTGTACTGGAAGTCTCTGTTTAGGAACAGAGAGATGACTCTTGTATAAGCCAAATTTAAAATGAAACTATGGTAGTGCAAACCATTGTGAGTTGTGATATCACAATATATTTGTGATAAAGGGTCTGATATAAAATGTTAGTAATTCAAAAATGTTTACCTGTCTATGTTTCCTATAATTAAAGGAAGTAGAAAGCCACATTAATATTAATTTTATATATTTTCTGATTTGAGAGTATAGTAATTTCATTTTCTCTTTAAGAATAAATCTAAGAAACCATAAAAATCAAATCACTATCAGTGAATTACAGATAAAGTATTAAAAACATTAGAACTTTTTCTAGAGAAACTCTTATGCATTCAAACAATTGAATTTTCATTCAAATGTAAAACATTTTTTCATCCATACATGAATTTAGTACACTCTGGTTCACATACTGGAGGGAAGGGATGCCATCCAGACAGACCTTGACAAGCTTGAGAGGTAGACCCATGTGAACCTCATGAATTTCAACAAGACTGAGTATGAGGTCCTGCACTTGTATCAGGGCAGTCCCAGCATTAACACAGGTTGAGGGAGATGATTCTCCCTACTCTACTCCAATCTCATGAGACACCACCTGGAGTGACGTGACCAGCTCTGGGTCCCCCAGCATACGAAGGATGTGGGACTGTTGGAGTGAGTCCAGAGGAGGGTGAGAGGAAGATGATCAAAGGGTTGGAGTACCTCTCCTATTAAAACAGGCTGAAAGAGTTAAGGTTGTTCTGTCTGGAGAAGAGAAGGCTCCAGGGAAAAGTTATTGCCGCCTTCCTGTACCTAAAGGAGGCCTACAGGAAGGCTGGAGAGCGACTTTTCATGAGGGCATATAGTGACAGGACAAGGGTTAATGACTTCAAACTGAAAGAAGGCAGGTTTAGATTGGATAATAGGAAGAAATTCTTCACTGCATGGGTGGAAGTGTTCCAGGCCAGGTTGGATGAGGCTTTGAGCAATCTGGTCCAGTAGAAGGTGGTTTTGCACAAGACAGACAGTTAGAATTAGGTAATTTTTAAGGTCCCTTCTAACCCAAATCATTTTATAATTCTATGAACAACCGTGCTTAATGTCCAATTTCCTTGAAAACTTCATTGCAAGTATGGACATAAATCACTGAAAATCCCAATACCTGTTCATACCTTCTCCCAAGAAAGGGCATTCTTTCAGATAAAGAAATTTACTATTTTTGCTAATAGCAATTATATTGCTATTCAATTTTATCTCTCCAGTGAATTTTTTCCTGAACTTTTAATCTCTGAAAGCAATCAGTGTAAAGAAGTTATTTGAGAGTAAAAAAATATTTTAATGTCTGGTAAAATAAAACATTGTCTTTAATAAATAAGTAATCAGACATCAAAACACAGTTCACACATTTTAATATTGTGAGGAGGAGGACTGCCTCAACTTCTGCATTCTTTAACATCATAACACCAGAGTCTATGACAATATCTACAAATTCTAGAAACACTAATGTTGTGACTGAATGTATGTAAAGAACGCACAGCCACACAGAGTGCATCACTATTGTCATATCACTGAATTTTAATTCATTCATGAATAACACTATCAGAAGGATAGTTTTGTTTTGGTTTTTTTTTGTCAGAACAAGGGAAATGGAGAGGTGGGATACTAGCCATCACTAGCTAGTGGGGTATAAACTTTTATTAGAAGATCTGAACTAAAAAGGTTGAGAAACACTGCATACTAATTCAAAAGCAGATGGAAAACCCCATGAGACTAATCAAACTTTAATAAGCAGAATGTTCTTGCGTAGTGCTTGTTAAAAATTGGCAAGAGTCATACCTGCTTGCCCACTAATCAATGAACTTTCAGTCATCTCAGCTAAATTCAGGTGTTCCTACAGTAAACTCCATTATCTTAGGAGGCATAGTTTGTCTAAGAACTGAATGTTTACTTAAAATCACTATTCTCCTGCTGCTGGAGCTGTTCACAGAGGATTAGATTCCCAACAGCACAACGAAGAAGTTGATCTGAGCAATTTCATATGTTATCCTAAAGTGAAAGAAAGAATGTCCACGTTAGTCTGTTACCACTTGCACTTTCAAACTTCATTAAAATATGAAAAGGACACTAACTTTAGTCAGTATTTTGTCCGTCACACAGTTGGATAATATTTCAACAGTAGTAGTCTTTCAACGTTCTAATCAAAGAGGATAGGAATAGAATAATATTCCAAACTATTTCTAAACATATTAAATGTAGCATTTTTATTTACGAGAGGGAACTTCTGGCTGTTTCTATAAAAGCACTGCATACATGGTTGAAATGTTTACTGTGTTCCTTGACATTTTAAATCAAATGTGCAGCAACTGAATGTTTATGAGATGCAATTAATCAACAGTGAATGTTCTCACATCTATGGTTGGATTAAACACTGTAAGATCTAATTAGCTTATTCTTAAACAACAATAAATTATAAATAACAATCATGTTTCTTAATTTACCTCTTCTGCAATTTTCACTCTACTTTTAGAAAAAAATTGAACATTATTAAGTGTTAGTCAAAATCAGGATAAACACAATGGAATGTAACACAGGAAACAGAAAATTTGAATACATTTGCCAAATGTACCATGTAAACTTATTACAACAAAACCATGTGTATGTCTCCAGCTTTTTGACAGCTTTTCCTCTGTGTGGGAAACAAATGACGTGGGGGAGAAAAGGGATATATGCCTTCAGGTTGAAGGCAACAGAAACATAAAGTGGCTTTCAAATGTTTTCTTCCTTCTGTTTTCATATTTAAAAGGTTATAATTGTAGGAAAGATTAGAACCAAATCTCTTTAGCCATGCCACCCTCCAGACATATTATTTCAGCAGTAGCTGAAAAGGCTGAAAGGACAAGAATGTGAGAGATACCCTCAATCCATGAGAAAGTATTTGATGAAGTGTAATTTCTTCCCCTGGCAGAGATAACTATTCCGTAGTCACTGAGACTTTTACCCTTGTTTAAAATTCTTTAACACTACATGTTAAAAAAAGAACCAATACAACATATTATAACAGTAAGATCTAAAGGGAAAACACTGTTCATTTCCTGCACTTTGTTTTCTCACTTTTCAATAACACCGAGATTCACAAGAAAAGGGAAAATATTCTGCTTTGAAAATAACTGCAAAAGGTAGGAAAAGTATTTGTTTGGTGCCTTAATCTTGAGCTAAGTAGAAAAAGTTAAGGGATGTTGACTAGTTTGTCCAGTCTCAATTTATCTCAATTTCTAGTTGCCCTTTAAAGAAAAATTTTACTGACACATTTTCCCCCTCATCTGTTATTTCTGTTGTTTGTGGAAGCAATTACCAGTTGTAAAGCAAACATCTAATGAGATAATATTCAATGATATAAGCTTCTCTTATCTTCAAATGTGGAGTGAAGTGATATGTGATTCACAAATATGCAGCTGATCTCTGTGATCTTTTAGGTAGATACTGTGCTCCTCTGAAAGAGAAAGTAAGCAACTATATGCCTGATTTTCAAAAGCTCTGGCACATACCCTTCTCATGGACTTAAAACCAGGAAAAATAGGTAAACAAAACCACAGCAGAGGAGGGGTGGGAAATAACCTTGTGAATGAAATAATAAATGAGTAGGAGTAATAATAATAAGGACCTACGTCCTTACATTCTCTCTGCTATAGTCAGTTTCCACAGTCAAATTAGCATGAAGAAAATGGAAGACACAGCTGAAATCTGGAAAGCTCGTTGTAAACTGATTAGATCTCAAGAAGTAGTTCACTTAAACCCTTTTACTCTTTAAAGTTCACAGATAAGGGAGCCAGCTTCTACAGATAACAGTGATGGATGATTCCAATTTGCACTTGGATAATTCTCCATTCCCTGCCATGAAATATTTACAAAAACACTGATTTTCCTAGCTAAAGACAGAAAAATTTAGTATAGCTACAGGTAATATTATTAGAGGGATATTTTCATATTCTAACATTATAACATTCCATATATGTATGGAAACAGTGATAAGAAATACATTACAATTTTTTAAAAAAAAAGGTTAGCAACTGCAGCAAAATTTCTTTTACTATCCCATGGAAGCAAAGCAGATGTGAGATGTTAGAGGCAGAGTAAGAGACTTCTGACAGAGATTGTCTTTACAATGTATTCATTAGCAGTCACCCTCCCATATCTTTTTTTTCTGACTTCATTTCCCATCCTCCAAAAAGTTAAGATTAAAAATAGAGAATATATAAAATGACAACATGGCAAACTTTGCCAGCATGTAGTCTGTCAAAGAAAAGAGATTCTCAGGATGCCTAGGAACAGATGGTTCAAAGCCCGCGGAAGCAGAATCTACATTGCTACACGCTGGAAAACACTTATATTCATACACAAAATAAGCTACGTAACTAAAAAAGCTATGACTGCCCACTTGTCATTACCAAGGTAAAGAGACAAAGTAAAATAATATAATTACTCCTTGTCATCTATCAGAAAGATTGGTCTTATATCTATTATCTATTGACTTTGATTCCACTTGAAATCACTGAATAATCTAAAATTCAAAAACTACATTATTAGCTGTCTGATATTTCCCTCTTTGTTATTTTATTCCTTTAATGATATTTAATGAGCCTAAACCCACCTGATTCTCCCCTTCTCAACCGAAAGACTAAACTTGCCTAACTTACAGGAAAACTGCAAATCCCCAGCCCACCGTAGCCATCTGCTTTCTTGAACAATACTTGTTTGCATGATGAAAATGGAAAATGAAACTCAGAAAATTCATGTAACTTCTTAGTATTAGAATCAGAACACATAAGTATTATCAATGGAAGTTACATTCCAGTCCAATAGTTGTTAGCACACAATCTGTAGCTGATAGTACTACTGTTCTACTAGGAACTATTCTTTTACTCTCTCCTCCTGAGAAAAATTCCAAAACAAAACCAAAACCACACTATCACCTCTTCTAATGACCCTCTGGCATCATACTTTAGTTTTAACATACCTAATTCCTATGCACATTTTCACACCCTATTCTGCAATGAAAAACATCATATAGAAATGAGGAACTTCTACTGTACAGTGGTTGTTTACTCTATTCCCCTTGCCTGCATGATGTGAAAACAATTTAAAATTACCTCATTTATTACCTTTGGCCATACCAGGGCAAAACACAGACTGTGCATAAATGGAATACTTCACATTCACACAGACTGTGCATAAATGGAATACTTCACATTCTGTTCTGTGAATCCTTTCCTAAGCTTCAAGCTGACTTTTTCTGAATGATTTGTGGTGACTTTAAGGAGGGACATAGGTGCAAAAGCAATACTAAATACTTGTAGATATTCTGGTTGCAGTGAAGGAAAAAGGGGTCCATCTACCAGTATGTACCCTCTGGATACAAGGAAAGCAGGTGGCATTATCCTGGCAAATAAGGATGAATCATCAGAAAATACCTTGGAGGGAAAATGCTGTCCACGGATGGATAACTTAACATCTGCTCACAAAGGATTCACCATGGAGTAAGGCAATTTGCACAATATATTTTCACATACTCTATTCACAGTGCAGGATTTAGTTATGCTGCTCCACATTACATTGTGCAAAAGTGCACTCAGGGCAAGGCTGGTAGATGTGCAAGCGTGTTTTGCCACAAAAGAAATCATATTCTTTCATGCTCGAAGAGTTGATTTTGGGGGACATTTCGACTAAACCAGTACAATCCTTTTACGCTAGCTGAATGCACTCCCATAACAGGCAAATATTTAGTTGAACCACTATGTAGGTATGTACAGTAGCAGAATGTGGCAATAAGTAGTTTTAACAAAATGCAGAAAATACAGGTCAATTTACCTACAAAATTACTGCAACATGCAATCTTGTTGAAAAGGACGCTTTCAAAATTCAAAGAACTGCTGTTCTTTTTCTCTGTTGAGCACTGGTATTCCTTAGAAAACTGGTTTCAGCTGCTCGTTCATCCATGGCCTATTAATGTAAACTGCAGTAAGTCCCCTTGCTTCTCTGTTAGTCAAAACCTCCCTGGTAAAATGAGAATAGCTTTGATTTGTTTCCAGAGTTTTGAAGAAGCAACTATTATCAGGAATACTTATGTTTTGGTATCATAAAAGAACCTGTATTAGCTGGGTATTTCATGTGGCATTGTAATAAAGTCTGCAACTATATAGTAAAAGTTGCCTAGAGTCTTTTTTTAAAGGAAATTAATGATACACAAGTTCTCCAATCCACAACAGTTATCTTCAATATATGAAATAATCTGTTATAGCTCAGGTATAAGCTAACACTGCAGAAAGAAACTTAGCTTTATCCTCAGTTTCTCTACATTGCTGAAAAGTGCTGACCTGTTTATTTTTATCGGTCTTCAAGTTTTCATGAAGCTGGTTTCATTACATACTATTCTTTCATACCATTATATTCATTAGAATGAGTGATTTTCTGAACTTTTTTATTTTGATAATTTTATGGTTATAACTTTGTGTAACAGGAAAGAGAATTATTAATAATGAACATCACAGCTATTACTGGGGGTGTTGAGACTAAATGATCTTCAAGGTTCATTCCAACCCTTCAAAATTCTCTGATCATGTGACACATTGCTTTATGCTGGAGATTGTTTTCTTCTTTGACATGTTAATAAAATTGGAGTGAGGGATGAACCTGACCCATCTGTGAGTCTATTTAAAAGTTAATGCTTAAAATTTTAAATGGCCTTCCCACGTATCATTAACAACGTAAAACAGGCTGTACTTGCCACGCATATCAATTTATTTGAGAGCTAGGTCACAAAATCTCAGGCAGACTTGAGCTAAGGATGACACAGGACTGCAGAAGCCAGAGACCCACAGCACAAGCATATAGTTTGGAGCTTCACCTACTGCATTGCTTTAAACGCTGAAACAGATAGGAAAATTTACAACAGTTACTAGAAATATTATTACGATATTCTCCATCAATTTAAACCAACCAACAAACCACAAAACAAATGAAAACCCCACCAAAAATGAATGAACAATAATAAAACCATAAGTGTACATCTAGATTCCAGTCACTTTCTTACTTTCTCCTATTTTCTACAGATGAATAAACATTCCTCAAAACAACATTAAGTTGTGCAGAAGATACTTTTCGGATTATTCCTTCCATTATGAATATAAATTTTAAAAGCAAAATGTTCATCAATGCTGCTGAGTTTCAGTTTAAAGCTGAATAATGATACAGTTAGGGTGCAGCAATCCATAGCAGCCTTGGCCATAGTGAGCATGAAGAACTGACATGAGGATCCCAAGGGGAAAGAAGGAAGAGAGTAGGAGAGCGCAGACCTCAGGCATCAAGGGAAGAGCCTGAGGCTTGTTCAGGGAGCAGGCAGGTGGAATCATACAGGAACAGCTCTGAAAAGCGAAAAGGGAACCTGGAAGGTTTTAAGTGCAGCAGTCTACAAAAGTTCCAAAATAGCCAGTCCAGCCTCAGGAAAACATATCCAATCAGTTATTATACCCAGTCTGAATGTACTGCTTTAAATTTATGAATGTCAACTTGGTTTTTTCCCTTACAAAGCACTGCAGTAGAGCTCTTGAATTGTTTTCTTCCATATGTTTCTCTGAAGCCATCTCTTCTCCAAGTTAAAAAGTGCACCATATCTCAGGTTCCTCCAGTTCATTAACATATTTTTTCTTTTGAGGCGCCTGAAGCCAGATACAATATTACAGAAACACTCTAAAAGGTGCCAAAAAGGGCAATAAAACTTCCTCCAGTGTACTATCTGTGTTTCTGTCAATACAGCTCAGATGTTAAGGTTTTGTGTTTTGCAGCTTTGTTGATGTTTCAAGCGAATTATTGGCTCACAAAGTATCACTGAAATAATGCATGCCATCTTTCAGGGAATGTTTATTATGATTGCTAGCAGTAGCAGCCCCAGAGGAGTGGAACACTATCAAAGGACTATTAGAATTCAGAATTATCTGAAGCAGTATAAAAAATTAAATTGAATGGACTTTTTTTTCTTTTAGATGAAAATGAGATTTTTGTCACATGCTAGAGGTAGTATCAATCACAGGAACAAAAAACATAGATCTTTCAGGGACACTGAGACCTATGAATCAGCAGGGGATAGTGTCTCCTAATTAAAATTACCTCACATATTGTTATAAACAGAAGGCAGCTACATCCTCCTAAATTAAAGTTAAAAAAATGACTTTCAGCATTTAGGAAACAACATAAAGATAACAGGATGGGGGTGTTGCAAATGGAACTGAGGGAAAACCGA
This sequence comes from Pseudotriccus pelzelni, assembly GCA_035584735.1. Classification (NCBI taxonomy): domain Eukaryota; kingdom Metazoa; phylum Chordata; class Aves; order Passeriformes; family Tyrannidae; genus Pseudotriccus; species Pseudotriccus pelzelni. The sequence goes on from JAWMRA010000078.1 coordinate 74,880,675, forward strand.
TCACACTTAAACAGAGCAGTCAAGTTTGCAGATACAGAGCAAGGAACAGAATGCAGGCATTCCAGGCAAAACAAACAAACAAACAAAAAAACCCCACAGGCGTTCCAGGAGGTCACCAATATCAGCTAACACTGAAAAAATATAAGTATCACATGGGATATATACCAAGAGTATGGATATCAGATGTTGAAAATTCCAGTGTTCACAGCACTAGTCAGAGCCCAGCTGAACTACACTCGAGGTGAGAGTAGCACAACTAAAGAAGAGTCAGCAGTATCAAATATCAAGAACAGTAATAACAACCAAAAAAAAGTCTGTTTCTGTCTAGCTGTTAGGAAAAAAAAAAAAAAAACCAAACAAGACTGGAATAGTTTAGCTGGAAGTGTTCTGGAATTTCTGTTGTTGGTGAAAAGGACCCAAGAAACATCTGCCAGAAATAAGCACTGATGAAGTGGAAAAAAAAAAAACCAAACCAAACACATAACATAAAAAAAAGAAAACAAAAAAACAGATGAAGTTTTGAACACAAGAATTCCTTTCATCTCTCTCCTTCTTATGAAAGGAATAAAAGATATACTAGTTCATTTCTTAAACAAGAAAAGGCTGCATTGCTACTGTACCTCTGTTCCATCTCATAACGCCTTCATCCAGACTTGACTTTCTGATTTGAACTTCAGCCTGCCTCATCACTCTGGACATGCTGGGTGCTTGCTTGAAGCAGATTTATTATTCTTTAGCCTCCTCTCTATAAAACTTCTGCTTTACCACTTTTCCACATATAACTTAAGTCTCTCAAGGAGCTCTATCACCATTTGTCTCACAAAATAACTATGGAAAGTCTTGTTTCCATAATTTCAAAATTGTACAATACTTAAAATATTCTGTTCCTATATCTCTTAGTTTAAAAAAAATAAATAATTAAAGTATCAGACCTTGTTCTTCCTTGTATGAGAAGGGTGGTTTCTCTTTCTGCTCAGTTAGCTTTGAAATATTTTATGTACAGTTTGAGCAAGAATGTTTTGCCCATGAATGTCTATTCTAGAACCAGGTAGCTATTTTGCTTGTTTTTAAAGTCAGGTATGCGTTTTGATCTGCCTTAGATTGGGATGGAGCTCTAAAGTCACTGCTGTAATATAAAGATTTGTTTTAGTATCAAACAGGAGATATAGAGGCTTACGAGCAGTTCATTCTCAGTCTTACTGCTTCTATGTTTTATAAATGGGACAAAAGGGGCAGTTTTTAGAAGATAAACATGGTATCTAATTCTAGGAGGAAGCAATGAGGCAAAGAAATGCACAGCAGTGAATGAGTATTAATTTTCTCCTCAGGACTAGATGCTCCTCTATTCATCACTTTTTTTTTTTTTCAATGCATCCACCAGTAAGTGTCCTACCTATGGTGAATTTTCTTATATACTTGACACTTTCACCTTATTGATGGAGAGTTTTGAACCAAACTCTTGGTGCTTATGACACTAAACTTTACTGTTCCACAATCCCAGACTGTAATCTTGCAGCCAACTCTGTTTCACTGGATCCGAATTGTTAAATAACACTGCCAGGAAATTTGCCCGAGGACTAACATAATCTCTTTCTTTTCCTTATTTTTCTTTTATTTTTTTTTCTTATTTTTTGTTGTTTTCTTTTATATGTGTGTGTATGTTCAAAGTGTTACAATAGCCCCTGTCATGATTTCAGCCTGGATAACCTAATGCTCTCTCAAACCATTTATGGTTGTGCCTAAAGAGCTGTCATAGATAGGGATCATTCCCAACAGAGAGCTTAACAGAATGGATGACAGCCATTCCATGCCAGATGACACCAGCACTGGATAATAATCCTTAGCATGGTCAGTTTAGCATTATAGACATTGAGATGATGATTTGAGACCTATCCATTTATACAGTTTAATGCAAAAGGGAAAATGAAGGGAGCAATGTTACTGGAATGGCTAAAATCAAAATACTGCAGCTGGTGTGGATGAAACTGATTTAAGATACTTCTGCCTTGTGTGAAAGGAATCAAGAGTTTTGCCATTAAGATGGCTCTCTTTTTCTTTTTAAATTGTATGTATGCAGTCTGTAAATAAACAGTCTGTATGTATGTAAATAAACAGTCTGTAAATAAACAGTCTGTTAATAAACAGCAAATGACCAGTGCTAAAACAAATCCTTTTCAACATTAAAATGGATAAAAGCATTGCCAGTGAAGATAGAATAAAACACCCTGGCAGTCATCTGAGCTCTGCAGGGGAGGTATATGAGAATGAAATATATATATATCCACCAAAGTCTATTAGCATGAACAATTTCAAACATACACTGAAAAATTTAAAGAAACTTTAGACCTTCACTGGATTTACTATAACAAAAAGTATAAGGGATAAAAATAAAATAAGCAATTTTTTAATATTATAGTGAGCATCTTAAAATTATAAAATTCTAGCATAATTTAGGACCTTTACTATACAATATTTTTGTCAAATTTGTCAGTATTTTTACTATTATTATATAAAAATAATGCAATGAAAATGTGAACTGCTTAACCCACCTCCTAGGAATTGTAATAATAATGGAGGTAGTCATATCTGTACTTTTACATTCACAGCTGTTAGTATCATAGTTGGAATCAATCCTCCTTCAAATTAAATTAGTAATAGGCAGTTTGTAATGAATGTAACATTTAGAAGGTACACTTGAGTTCTGAAGAATATTCTAAGGCAGATCTCAGTAGTGTCTGTGATAATAAGGATGTAATATGGATGAATTTCAACTTTTATTCTAATCAAACTCTTTCAGCTACTGCTTCATTATCATGCAAAACCCTTCCATACTTGATTTCAATCCAATGTGATTTAAAAGGGCAATAAAAATCAGTGCAAATATTGCTGAGAGTTTTGGGTGCATGGAAGAAATGACAAAAAAAAAAGAAAAGATGTGTTTTTCAATAAATATTTTTGGCAAATACTACCACATTTTTACTTCTACTAATAAGATTCTTGAGAAACAGCTAGATAAATGAATATGGTTTGAATCTCAGACAAGGAAACATGCTGATGAACCTTTAAATGGAATGTTGATTTTAACTATATTTTCCTCTTATACTATGTCAAAGATATTTCCTAATGGCTTTTCAGAAAACAAGTAAAATCCCTAAAATAAATTTTCCCATTTTTTTTATTTAAAACTACATACATTCATAAATTATTTGATTTTTGCACATCTTACTACAATGCTTATATTACTGAAGACAAGCTCAGAAAGCTAGGAAATTCAGTTGAAAAGAAAAAAAATTTGAAAAAAATCAGCATAACATTTTTTGCCAAAATTGAAAATTAAGACCACAAACTGTGTTTTAAAAATGAATTAATAGTTTTACAAAACTGGTCTCTTCTCATGATCTAAGAGCTCTTAACCATGGCTTCAAACAATTAAATACTTCAGGAAATAATTTGATAAGAAGATAATAGCTTTTCACACACTCCTAGCAGCCTAGTCACAAAAATTCTACAGAGGAAGTAGCACTGTGAAGGCTTCTTAACCACTGCTCATAAGATACCCTGATTTGGATCTAGTCTTAATGTGCACCAATTCTTAAAGGAAACATTCCTATACAGTTCTGAAAAATTTGCCTTTCCCTACTTGCTTTTAGGCAAGGTGCATTGAAAGCCTTTTAAAGATTTGTGAAAAACATACTCTTTTACAAAACTTAATAAATTATTGATGGAAAAAACTACAGAGTCATAATGATTTAATTATATTTTATTCTTTTGATTTGCTAAAAAAATTCATTATCAAAGTAATTGTATTTAATCCTTCTGATTTGCTAAAAAACTTTGTTATCTCTATAGCATATTGAAATACTACTTTCTATATTAAATCTCTCAAAATTTTAAATTTCCATGAGAAAACCTCTACCTGTATAAACTTGCTCTCATTCTTAAGCATGAAACTACTTTTTCTCTTAAAAAAAAATTTCTTGACTCCTGAGTGGGGACGGGGTTGTCTACTGGACCCTGTGATCACATACTATTCCACCAAGAAAATAGTTAGAAACACATCATCCTATATTCCTACTGTATAAACTGCATTTCTACTAGATGTACTAAAAATTATTCTGTTTAATAAGTTTTTTCCCACTGCAGCTATGTAAAATCCTATTCATTATAATGGCCAGGTGTTTTAATTTTCAGATATTCCTACTATATACACTAATTTCCACTTTGCTACATTTTCTCATACATAATGTATTAAACTGATTCTTGTTGAGGGCAGGTTCTTTACATGCAGTGCAGAACTGGAGCAAGAATCCCATCTCATTGTCTGCTTGAATTTTAAGTACCTTTGAAGCAATTACAAGTACAAAATGCTTCAGAAATGAAAGAAACATTTTAGAGGACAGTCACATCTGCTGAAGCTTTTTCTGAATAACCATGACTATACTTGGAAAGGTCAGCCTTTCCGGAAAGGCTTTCCATAAGCCATTATATTGTGCTTTCATCATAATTTCTCATTTATTTAATATCTCATCTTCTGGACATATTTAAGATGGGTAGATGGATAGAGAAATCAGTATTCTGCCAAGGAACATAGCAAGAAATTAAGCAGTACTGAGAACAGATATAGGAAGCTAGGAGAGAGAAGTAAAGAGGAGAAAAAATACAACAGGAACAATGAACAATAAAAACAACCTCACCGTGATTTCATCACAGCCCAGTGGCAGAGAGAGCAGCTGGTATGAATTGTCATGGCATCTATCCTGATAGTCTAAAAAGACAGTTCTTGCTGACCTTTCACTAATAGTTCCATAAAACTACCCAAGAAAGATATTGTTTAATGAGTTCCATAAACACAACATCAAATTCTGAAATATTCTGTCAGAAAGGACACTGGAGAATGGCATGCACTGAATAAAATTAAATTTCCCACTGTACAGAAATCCCTCATAATACTGCACTGTGCATAAGCTGTGAGCACTGAAATGAGTGACTTGCAAGTATTTTCAGTTTCAGATTTCACAATAGTTTTCATGCTGCAAGACATTACGTTTTCATTGAAAATAATATATTCAAAGTAGTTTGCCCAGGGTAGATTGTGTACATTACACAATATTATCATCTGATAACAAAGAAATCATACTTTTCAATTTATTTCTATCTTCCTCTTCCAAATATTTACAGTTATCTACTGCACTACAAAACTGAAATGACACCTAATGTTAAATTCCCTGCCATCATTATGACACTCAGTTCTATAAGAAAGAAAATATAAAGAAGAAGACAGTGATTGGGTGAGATGCTATAAAGTGACAGATCTTCTAATTCTGCCTCAATCCAAAACTTCAGGGAAATTGTGTTTTCTGGTGCCTCTACTGTTTAAGCAACAATACATATCAGAATTCACTCCTGTATTCAGTCTTTCAGGATAGGGCATAACGTTTTGCATAATGTGCCCCACAGTGACAGTCACATGCCATGACATTTGGCTGCAAAGGATACAAAACTTAAAAATACAAACTTAGCAGCTAGCATTTCACAGACCATAGAAATAACCAGCGTGAGGAAGATAAAAAATGATAAAGGGAGCTTTACTTTTTCCATTCTTTTCCTTTTTGCCAAAAAAAAACAAACAAAAAAAACTCCAAACAAACAAACAAAAAACCCCAAAAAACAAAGAAAGAGAGATGAAGAAGTCATGCTAAAAACTGCAGGAAAATAAGGTACTCTGTGCTTTATTCTCTTGTTATGTGTTATCATGCACATGAGTATCAGGCTAGTAACACCTGAAATGTTTTTAAGTTAAACTTTAATTTTAAAGCCCATTATGTGGTTCATTTTTGAAATTTAAACTTGTTAAGCAATCTTAAGGGACTCAAGTATGCATAAGCTTTCTGTACAATAAGAAATCATGGTAAAATAACAAAAGTGCTTGAATAGGCAAAATAATCACTAAAAAGAGAAGAGCCAGTCTTAGGAAAAAGTAGCCTTTTCTTTCAGTGGAAGGAGGTGTGAGACACATTATTACATTACTGGGTCAGAACCAACTCAGGTGTGTGTGTGTCTGGGGGGAAGGATGGGGTCAAAAGTCACAGAGGTAAGGTCAGACCCACATGGCAGCCCCTGCAGCCTCATGCGACAGCCCTGGAGCAGCTGTCAGTCAAAGGCAGCCTGGAAGCACACCCAAGCCACTGCCCACGGAGTGCCTAACCCAGCCTTAAATTGGTTGGCACAGAGTGGCTACTGCTCCTCACTCTACCCTGAAGCCCTCTTTTGTCTTCTTACTCTTTACTCTTCTCTTTCTTTACTCCCTTTTCTTCTCTTAATCTCTTTTCTTAGTGTTTTGGGTAACTTAAAACTGGTGGGTTGTATTTTGCTAAGTTGTGTGTTGGTGTGTACTGGGTCAGTACTTTGTGGAATTTTGGTTGTATGTTATCCTACAAACTTTCAGCAAGATCTTTTATTTTCTCTCTTATTTTTTAAAATTGTCAGTAAAAGTATCTCCTGAGAAAACGTGTGCATCATATTCTCTTTGTGCTACCTCAAGGTATTAAAGAACCGAGTGCTCTTCCAAATTTCAGTGGGTGAATTTTTGGAGCCTTGTATATTTGAAAAGAAAACTCCTGGTTGAACTTGGGGTTGCAGGGCTGGGGTCTTACAAAAGGTGGTCTTTCCCAGAGATATATTCTGTGATGTGTGCTGTATTATATCAAATAACTCTCTAGATAAATTGAAAAAAATAAGGGACTTAGATTGTTAAAAAAAAAAGAAAAAGTATTGATGAATGTGTTATTTACAGTAGCAAGAATGAGAACCAGATGTGAAAAACTGTGGGACGACCTTAGAAGGTGTACAACTCAGAAGGACAGAAGGAGATGAAATTAAAAATTATTAAAATAGTTTTAAAAAATAAAAATCTTAAATTTATAGAATCATAGAACGGCTTTGCTTGAAGGGACTTTTAAGACTATGAAGTTCCAACCCACCACCATGGACAGGGACATCTTCCACCAGACCAGGTTGCTCAAAACCCCATCCTACCTGTCCTTGAACACATCCACAACTTGTTTGGACAACTAGTTCCAGGGCCTCACCACCCTTGCAGTAAACATCTTCTTCCATATATAACTAATTTAAACCTACCGTCTTTCAGGTTGAAAGCCATTCCCTCTTGTTACTCATTACTACATGCCCTTGTAAAATATCCCTCTCCAGCTTTGTTGTAGGCCCCTTTAGATACTAGAAGGCTGCACTAATGTCTCCCTGGAGCCTTCTCTTTGTCAGGCTGAATAACCCCAATTCTCTGAGCCTGTCTGCATAGGATAGGTGCTCCATCCCTCTGGTCATCTTTTTGGACCTCCTCTGGACTCACTGCAACAGGCCCAAGTCCTTACGTTGGTGATCCCAGAGCTGAACACAGCCCTCCGGGGGGGGTCTCCTGAGAATGGAGTAGAAGAACTGAATCACTAGCTTTTTCATGGTTCTTTTGATGCAGTTCAGGATACCTTTGGCTTTTTGGGCCCACATATACATTGCTGGGTCATGTTGAGCTTCTTGTCAACAACCCCTGCAAGTTCTTCTCCTTAGGGTTGTTCTCAATCAATTCTCCACACAGACTGTGCAGTGCTCGGAATTGCCCCTACCCAGTTGCAGGACCTCACACTTCGCGATGTTCACATGGACCCGTCTCTCACGCCTGTAAAGATCCACACGCAGGGTGCCATCAGCGAGCCACTACCAGTTAGGATACTTGGGGGGGGGGTTATAGCTGGTTCCATGCAATACCAGTTTGATATTCAATCAGAATTCATAAAGCAAATTAGATGTTAGGCTTTTGTGGTGAGTTGATCTTGAGTGGCTGCTAGATGCCCACCCAGCCACTCTCTCACTTCCCCTTCTTAACAAAGATGGAGGAGGATGGGGAAAATCAGCTGGAAAAGCTTGTGGGCTGAAATAGAGGGAGATCACTTACTAATTATTGTCATGAGCAGAACAGACTATACCTTTTCAGGGATAAAAGGGTGGATATGTTGTTCCATTTATCCAATTTTCACCTCAGTATCAGGGAAGAAATGAGGACTAAAGTTGCTTTCCTTAGGTAGTGCAGAGGTGCTGAAAACAATTTGATGCTCCTGTAATTCTTCTGAGAAGTAATTACTTGAGAAGCAAGCAGCAATGAAAGAATAATAAGTACACATGCAAACCCTGCAAATAATCACAGATACAGTCAAACTGCAGCTTTAAAGGTTACGCCATCAAGATCTACCCTCCGCAGAAGCAAAGAATTTAGCTGGAAATACATTATTTAACTAGAAACTTCTGGTTGTGCAATTGTGACTACAATGCATAAAAGAGAATGCAAACCCAGCAACAAGGCCTGTGGGAGAAAATAATAATAAGGTATCTCCTCACACTAATACATATACTTCATGCTGTTCATCTGTTGAGCTTTGATGTACTCTGTGTGAGAGTTCAGTAGCAGTCTGACCTTACGCCTGAGCACAGCCACATTATGTTATGTTAATTCCATAACATTCCCCATCTTCTCAGTCAGTAACTAATTTTAGACTCAATCCTGAAACACCAAAACGTTCAAATGGACCTCTGATTTTCGATCTAGAAAGAGGGTTTTTCTTTTAATCTTAATATCATAACGTCAATGGAAAGTATCAGTTTCATTTTGATGACGCAGTCACTTGATTCATGTGACAGCCGCCACATTATTTAAACCTATCAGCTTTTACTTTTTTTTCTTGCTGTGATTATCTTACATCATATTTGTCAAGCTCGACTTGTTATTTGTAGTTTTGCTGGAAGAATTATTTTTTTACTTAAATTCTGCTTTTTACTCATACACACATCAATGAACTCTAAAATCCAGTGTCTGATACCCAGCTAATAAAGATTAATGGATTAATTTACCAGATGGTTAGAATGTTATTAAAATGCAAATGGTTGGTTTCTGTTAATTGTTCAATATCACATACAATTCATCTGAGACTTGCATACTTTCTTGTGGTTTTGGTACAGTTCACCTGAAAAGCTTGGGGAAAAAAAAGCAAAATCTGGGCTTTTTTCCACAAATAGGTAGGTGAATAATAGCACTGAAAGGGTAGCAGTTGTGAGGTGGAAATGAATTGCAGAATTGTGAGGTTTAGAACCTGAGGTAGAATGTGTCTGTCAGTTACAAAACACTATTGCTATCCTAAGCAAAGCCATTCCTGTATTTGAATCATATAACTAAAGTAGGCATCTGTGACACAAAATGCTCCAAAAATTTACAAAATTTCTAGCAAATTTCTTTGCTCTTTTTAAACATGAAGAGAGTCAAGGTAATTTTGTTGCCTTTATATGTTTTTGGATTATTGTAGAAGGATGGTTGTATGATTAAGACACAACAGATGATCCTGGTAACTGCGTTTAGTTCCTAAAGCCACACTATCCTAACTGCTGACTCTAAGAGACACTGAAAGTAAATCTAACATAATTCCTGGAAACAGAGTTCCCCAAATTGTAGATCACATGTCCAGGTTCCCCACAGGATAGTAGACAGTGCTAGGCACCTATAAAAGGTTGTCACCACAGCCAACACACTTTAGACACTTCCACAGTCATCTGGAAGCAGTATACCCAGAAGAAAGCCAGATGGAGTTTGTTAATAGGAAATATACTGAGAGTATTTCAGTATAAACTTCTTTTTCCTTTTTTAATTCACAAGCAAAGAGACCAACATTCTAGTCCCTAGTTCAAAGATACTTATGCATATTGAAAAATACATAAATAATGGTCAATGTGGACTCCTAACCTTGGATTTGTCCTGCTGGAAATGTCCTCTGCCTCACAGGTTTTTTTCCAGACTAATTAGCTGTCAGTTCTTTTTGGTATTGTAAAACAGCTTTCACCTGAAGAGTGACAAGTTCCTGCACATAAAGAGCCAACAGACTTCTGGACAGGGCGCACCTGCATACTGTGTACCTGAATTTCTTTATACCAAAGGAAAAGAAGATAAAGAGGCACCTTCAATTACTCCTCTAGAAAGAAAGCAGCAACAACCACTTTCAGACTGTATATTGGACTACATTCATTTATTCACAGGGAATTAAGAAGAAAAATTCCTAATTCCTGAACCTGGAAGCCCTCAGAATCAAGCTTTATGTAAAGATGCTTGAAACTTTTGAGATAATAGAATCATTTTGCCTGAAGCCTACATTTGGAACCTAAACTCTTTTTTAACGTGTCTCTTATTATTTTTTTCCATTGTGCCATTTTGATAGAATAAACACAATATAACCATGCTGTGCCAGATTAGAAGTCCATCACCGGCAAAATGGAACAAACAGAATGAAAACAGGAGCAGTCACAGAGTAGCTTTGTTCTTTACACCTGTTTGTTCTCCTGTTCTAAACCACTACACTTCCAGCAATGAGAAGGTTATGAATTCCTGAGTCAAAGGCAATACCAGGGTTAGTGCATCTAACAGCTATTGAGCTAGCTATGCCCTGACTGTACCTAATTCCACAAATACACACAGACACATTTCTACTTTCTTTTAGTTTGAAGTACTTCAGGTTTCCCTTCCTTTCCTATTGCATGGTATTGTCTAGTTCTAGTCTGGTGTGGAATTAAGAATAATCATTACTTTTTCACCGAAAATTGTATCAATCAGGTAGCCGTGGTAATGCTCCCATCATTTAAAGGATACTTAGTAGTACCTCTGAAGTGTTTAATATAAAAGGGCCATACAGATATTTAGAAAGTTTTGAAAATGTAACATGCATAACAACTTTAGATGTGAATATTCCAGTGTAAAATTCCTTTAGCATATATTTTTATTTAAAACACTGGCCTAGAAGATGGGAAAAAGAGTAACAGATTCATAGGATAAGCTTAGTTAGAAAAGACCTCTGGAGGTCATCTTGTCCAACCTCTTACTGAAAGCAGCAAAGCAAAATAAATGTCATTTTTTATGGTTTTATGCAGTTAACTTTTGATAATACAAAAAAGATGGAAAGTAGAACATTAGCAAATGATCTTTGAATTTATTTATATTGACTTTGTGGATTTGAACAATGAACAAATTATTGTATCTCCATCTCTTTATAGAATGGAAGAAAATGTGAGGTATGATATATATACAATTAGAAATACTATTGTATTGGACAGTAAAATTCTCCTTAAGGCACAAATAGAAGCATTCCACTGAGACTCTGATAGTAGAATGCATAAGAGTTTGCAAATTTGCTAAATACAATGTATAATGTTACAATCATATTTAACTTTGCTAACATAAAATGAAGAAAGAATATTTGCACTTTTCTATGAAAGTGTATTTGTTCTATCTAAAATGGGTCTACACTGCACTAGTACTGTTTCTCGCAAGATTGCAGCTGATGAATTGTTATGGATTTTTTAAATCTGAAATTTCTTTTAATCAAATTCCAGATCTGCACATTGTAGTTTATCTAAAGACAACAAAATTTCAAATTTCATCACCTCCACTGAAAGATAGTAATTTATGTTTTGTCACTCTCATCTTGATTTAGTATTATCTCTAATTACTATTTTTTTCATACTTTTAGTTATTTGTTTCCTAAAGTCTCCTAAATATGGCAATGTAAATTCACAATCTATTTACAGTCTTAAAATATAGAATTTTTCTAGAAATCATATTTTATTTGTCAGGTACTTTGTATACAGACAAATGCCTCTATCTTGGCTTTCAGTGGTTTGTTTCAGATTTTTTATTTTTATTATTATTGAATCTTTATTTCAGAGAAGAGGATATGAATTAAAAATGTTTTTCTCCTTTGTGTGCATTTCACTTCTTGAAACTGCAGACAACTGAATAAAGCAGCTTCTTTCACCTGTTTAATTACCCATGTCTTCTCTTTCTCTGCATAGCAGAGTCTTATCAACAAAAGCCAATTATGAATCCCAAGTTTGACTGTCAGGAGAATATTAAGAATTATGAAACAGCACTGCAGGTTGGCTGTCTTTTTGAGGCTTCCTAGTGGTTTCATTACCTTTCTCCCCCTTCAAATGGTTATATTTACAAAGCTTAAATTTCTGTGTGAATCTGAGCACAGTGTAAAAGGAGTTCTACAGTAATTCTACTGTTTCAGCTGAAGTAAATTCAACATTAAAATTACTCAGATTTAAAATGGAAATGTATTTAGTATCATCTGCGAATTAATTCCAATGCAAAGTGACAGTTTCATTACAGCCTTCACGAAGTATTTCTGTTTGAAAACTTTTTGAAAGCAAAGCTGAGTAAATCCAGATTTAAGAGAGTCCCGCACCCCAAAATATAATGGTAGTAAAGAGTACATTTACAGTGTGTTCCCTTCTGCTTTGTAGCTGTTAAATTAATGATGTGAAATGGAAACATATCAACACAACCCACCACTTGTGTTAAATTATTCCTAAATGGTGACTACATCTGTCTACACCTCTTTCTTATTGAATATATCCTATCTAGTAACTTTAGGTAGCTTTAATGTTTAATGGCTTTGTGCTCCTCCCAGCCACAAAAATTACTTAAACCCTCTATAATGAAGTTCCAAATTATCCTTAAACTTCAACCTATCCTTTGCACAAGAAGGTACATACTTTAAAGTAGCTGATATTTTCAGTAAATCTTTTTGAGTGGTGTTAAAGAGCTGTGACTAACAACTAGATCACTCCTTCTTAGCCAGAATCCCAGTCCTTCATATCCCCTTCACTTAAATCATTATTTCAGCAGCAGAAAGCGTCTGGTATACACTATTAATTGATTAAAGCTAATATTATTTTCCTGTCACAGCTGATCTACTGCATTGTCAATTCTCCAGCACTTCTTTTGACATTTCTTTGATCTAACTCCTTCTTTATGGACATCAAAAAGAAAGAGACACAAAATGTCTCAAAGATCAAAGGAATTGGTGAACAGAAAACTGGAAGGAAATAAGAGTATTTGCTCTCAAGACCTCACCACTAAGCTTTGTAAACAGACTATGTGTGATACATATGTGAGCCATGGAAAAAAATAACCGAACACATGTAGAATGAACTTCTAAAGGAATTAATTTTAGCTGTCCTATCTACGTTTGTGGTTTATTTTTAATAAGACCAAATGTTTTAATGAACCCAAGATAGGAAAGTAGATACGTCCACAGTGCAATTGCAGAAATGCTTAAGGTAGTGGCAATGCCATAAACTTATGGATAATATCCTTAGCCTAGAACTTCAGCACTGTGATGGTTGTCATGGCTTGGGCCTGGCTGACAACTGCGGTAGTGTTTGAGCTCTTATTAACCCTACAGCAAGGTCAATTCCTTACGCGAGAGGAGCTCCTACAGCATATACAACCCACCAGTTCCTGGGACAGCTGCACAGGTGTGGAGAGTCCTGGAGAGGCTGCAGCCTGGCCAACGTCAAGTCCCTTCAGTGGGGAGTTAAGTATTCCCTATCCAACCCCATAGCCAATTGCATTATTCAGCAGAGGGAGACTCTAGCATATTGAAAACATACCCAGCATCCAGGTCCCACTACATACTACTTGTTGGCAGGCCCACCTTCTTGATTTTTTGCCTCATGATGACTCCCTTGAGGAACACGGAAATCATTGACTCAAAAAAAATTAAATATATGTCACTCATTTAAGTGTTTTGGTGTCTGAGTCCATTTAGTCTACTCACTGCTCTTAAATGGTGACAAACATTTGATCATCGAGAAAGCTTATGCACATGGAGTATTATGAAGAATTTCTGTGCAGGTGAATTTCTGTTGCGTTGAGGGTGTAATCCAACTAAATCAGATTTCTTCCCTGATCAACCATCCACCACCAACATAGCAAACTAGTCACTAATATGCAGGAAAAAACATGGAGGAAAATGTTTTGTCTTAGAAAAGTGAGAAGAAAGGAATGAAGGAGGGAAAGAAGTTGGCTTTGCTTTACTCTTGAATCCAGTATTGAATCCCAGATAAACATAAAATTATATTTTTAATGTGACCACATTAAATCATGTTGTCAGGTGAATCAGGTAGAAGCAGAACCCAAGGAGAGACAGAGAAAGAAAGGTTCACCTTCTTCTACCGACATGGTGACCATAATAATTCTTTAATAGAAAAAAAAAGGGTAAAGGGTTGACTATCCTCTTAGCTGTCAGCTAGATAGTAAATAACTGATCATCTGGAATTGGAAGCACTGGATTCATATTTTTAAAGTGCTAACAAAGGAAGAGAAATGGGAATAAATATTGAATTATACAAAAAATAAAATATTATTTTTAATATTTCTGTCCTCCTAATTTAATCATTTCTTTCCAAGCACAGAAAAGAAAAAAATACACAGGCATCTCTCTCAGAGATGAAGATTCTAGATAAAGACATCTTTATTATTTGTATATAATTAAAATTAAACTCACCAGAGTCTCATAGTGACAGCAAACTCAAATTAAAAGAACACATGTAATGCTAATAAACAAGCTGCACTAGTCAGAGTGGTGTCAGCTAGAATTATTTTTACAATTTTACTTCAGTCCCATATGTTTGCTTCAACTGTGCTTGGAAAAGAAAGTTTGATTGTCAAAGTTATCCAGAGTTGTGCTTTTTGAATACATGCCATCAGGAAAAATAATGGATCATGCCTTTCCCTAGACAAGAAAATTCGTACTGGTATTATATTTCTGGCACCCTATCTTAGCTTAGAAAATGAGCCATTGTCTAAAACACATATAAGATTTGTTGTCATCTTCTACATCTTTTAGAAAATATAGCAATTTAAATGGAAATCATAGCAGTTTGGTCAAACTCATATTCCTCACACTTTTTCTGACCCCCAGCTTCTTTCTCTACATGAATTAGTTGAATGCCTGGGGGGTTTTTTGTTTCTTTCCAAGGAGCATTATATTCACTGAAATGTAGGAATTAGTTATCTTAGATCTTTGTATTGTACCGTAAGTATCCAATGAAGACAAAATACAATTGTAACAGATAGGCAATTAAAAAGAGAAAAGAGATTTGAGGCAGTACACTGACATGGAAAATAACTAAAGTTTAAGGAAAGACAGATTAAATCTAGTGGGGAAAAAAAAAAGACACTTTTACGATTTTATTTTAAAAATAGAAGGTAGTACTTCAAAGCCCACATTTTATTTAAATATGTTTGGGCTTTTTCCTTTTTTGTTATTTTTTTAACTGATTTTAAATTCATTTTCTCTGTGTTAACCTGTGGTGAGAGTGATAGGAAAGAGAAAATTTTACAGCTCAGTCTTTCTTAATCCCTCCTTCTCAGTGCTATGGCAGTCACATTTTAACAGTTTTTGCAGAAAAGGCCCCCAGGGATGGATTTCATTCAGACAGTCCCATTTCTCATCCCTTCTCTCATGGCTCAGGGGCACAAGATACACAGAGTGGAAGGCACCAGTGCAAAAACAGGTGATCAGTTGTGAATAGGTAAAAGGATGTGCACAATAAAAACACTTGTGTGAATTTTTAGATTTTACATCTGCTTCTTTTTGTACAAGCTGAATACCTACTGCTTGACACAAATGTATTTTGGTACTTAGATTTTGATCAAGTATCAGGACTGAGCTTCAGCTCATGTGAAGTAAGATTTTACAAGGGACATGAGGATGGAAGGATCCCTATGAGGAGATTTACTTGTGATCAGGTAGTCTATCACCTGCATTTACAAATTCCAATACAAAGTGTAAAACAGTTTATGAAAACAATGTTTATGTCTGCTTATGTCAAGACTAGAACTTGTGAACATTTCTGCCTGTGTCCAACAGCAATTTCCCTGTTTGGCTCTGGCTCTCTCTCTCAGTTATTCTAATGTGTGAGTCAGATGTTGGAAACAGTTGGACATATCTTGAGTTTTTATTAATGGTCAATAAAAGCTAAAAAGTTAAAAAAAGGAAAACCAGAAAACTTAGCTATATATTTGTGTGTATATATATATATATATACACACACAGAGCATTTTCCACTTAAAATATTGTCTCCTCTTGTTTCTTTCTCTAAACTGAACAGTAAAAATCATATCTGCATGACAATATCTCATCATTCATCTATTATATGGTACATTATATGCAAAGTTGGTAATTATGACTAAATTGAATTATAGCTTTGTTTTTTGACAGCCCAACCTCGCTTCATCAATTTATATCCTACAGAAGTATCTTTCAGTAAAAGCTTTCAATGGCATTTTCTTGATCAACATTGCATCTTCTGTACCTAAAATGCAGTGAAAAATAATGTAATCAGGCATGGAAATTTGGTAACCTATTCAGTATAGAGCTGCCCTTTTTTTGTTGTTGTTGTTCAGGTGCCTTTTAATCTCTGTTTGACTGGATGAAGATCGAAACTTGTAGATCTGATTGTGTGAGTTCCACTACGTACAAGTAGGTTTTGGTTTCCTTATGAAAATTTTGTTTTCTTTGTGTTGAATTACTGGTGTTCATAGTTTAAAATATTCTCAGCATATATTATAGATGTAGCTAGTCAGGGTACCATAGAGCATACCAATAAATATATTTGTAGTTATGCAGGCATGTCATGATGCCAGCAGTTCAACTTGGAATTAAATCAGATTGAACATAATGGGTTACTTTTGAAATAATTCAGGAGAGTAATTCACTTAATACTTCCCCAGACCTCAAACTCATTCCGGAAAAAGTCTTTAACAACTAAGGAAAAACAACACCTTTATCACATAAGACTGATGGTTCTCTAGCCTAAGAGTTCCTTAAAATCATTCAGTCTGTTAAACAGACACCTCAACATGAAAAGGCAAAATGAAGCTTTCTTGTAGCCAAAAAAAAAAACAAACCACAGACTTGTTTTAGCCATGGAGTCTTCCATATTACAACTAACTGAATAAACTTTTTGAAGCTATCAAAAAGAATTTTTTCTACTAAATTGTATTAACAGGCAAAAGCTGCCTGAGTAAATCTAATGGAAGTAAATGTGAGGATGAATGCATTAATACATTTCTGCTACAGCTTAGTTTTAAATTGCCCCAAAGGACAACTCCCACAGTCAATGAATATAACAGAGAAAAGAGTCTACACAAGTCTTAAGACTCTTTGTTTAACTGGAGTCCATTTCTACAGATACATTTCCACCATAGGTCATCCTCTATGCAGTCTCTCACAATTTATTACACTGATTTAAAGCAAATATTTTAGAATCACAACAACATTCACATGTTAAAAATAAATTAAACTCCTGTACTGGTTTTGTCTGGGGCAGTCAGATTTTTTTATAGTATCTTATACTGTACTATCTTATGGATTTCTGACCAAAACACTGCTGGTAACACATCACTGGTTTAGCTGTTGCTGAGCAGTGCTTGTACAGCATCAAGGTTTTTTCTTTTTCTAAAGCTGCCTTGCCAGTGAGTAAGCTGGAGTTGCACAGGAAGTTGGGTTGTGACACAGAGAGAACAGTTGTTCCCAACTGGTCAGCAACAAAAGGCTGGGAGAAGAAGAAGGAATAGGGAAATGTGCAGAGTTATAGTACTTGTATTCCCAACTAACCTCTACACATGAAGTCCTGCTTTCCTGAAACTGTTTAAACCATTGCCTGATGATGGAAAGTAGTAAATGAATTCCTTATTTTTCTTTAAAAAAAAGCTTTTGCTTCCCCTATTAAACTGACTTTATATCAATGCACACATTTTCTCACTCTTACCCTTTCAGTTCTCTCTCTTATCCCACTGGGCTGTGGGGAGGAGTGAGCAAGTGACTGTGTGGTGCTGAGTTGCATACCAGGGTTAAACTTCTAAAAAGCCACCTTATCCACATTCAGAAACTTAATTTAAAATAACTTTTTCACTACTCATAAGATGGAAAAGTTCACATTTTCATACCTTTCCAAACACTTACTATAATCAGGGTCTTTCCTGTATACTTGGAAAAGCAGTAGTCTTGCAGAGGCAAAATGTCAATACGTTTCTCTAAGACTGTAAGACATAAAAAATAAAGGTGTTTGCTTACTAATTGGTTATTGACAGTGTTCCAAAACAAATTATTACATAAGAGGGCAAAAGTCTTTGGGAACCTTCTTGTCCTTAAGGAATTTTCACCTGAAGAGCCTTCCATATAAGAGGAAGAATTTCTGTATGTCATAGTTCCTCAAGGGCTTCTCTTCTGTGAAGCTTCCTGGGCCAGCTGTGCCATTCATAACATCTGTTGGCAGAACTCCACTACTCTAACATCTTTTGCCAGAAGAACCAGCCTGGATTTATATGATATTTTAACAGTGCAAAGTTGCTCTCAGATTTCTCTTTCCATACCAAAAAATCTGAATATTTGATTTTTTTTTCTGAACAATAATGAATACTGAGCTGATATTTTCATGATGTTATCTTTTAAAACTCCCAGATTTCATTCTGACTGATAACTGTCAGCCTAGAAATAGCATTTCAGGTACATGGTTAGGATAGACTGCACAGTTTCAAGTTACTTTTGTCCATATTCAATTCCATAGCACTCCAATGTCTAGTCATCCCATCTTGCAAGATCCTTCTGCAGTTCTTCATCATGGCCCCTCTCCGCACCAGACAAAACAACTTAGTACTGTTAGTACCATCTCATTCTTAACCTCTTTTTCACATTATGTCTGAATGGATAAAACAACATTAGTCCCAGCACATATGCCTTCAGGATTTTCCTGGTGATCTCCACCCACTCTAAAAAGCCAAACAAATGTATACTTGTACTCTCTACTTCTTGTCTTTTAACCTGTTATTTTTTAATGCAAAATTATTCCATAATATCTTTAAAAATCTTTGATGATGGATCTCACTAAAAGACTTTCAGAAATTCAATTAGTCTGTATTAATCAAGCTCAATCATAGTCATCTTAACTAACTAGGAGAAAAATTGATTCACAGTAGATCTTGTCAGATATTACCAGAATTTAACCTGACTTAATATTTACCTCTGTGAAATTCAGGATAACAGTCTAACTTGAAATCTGACTATTTAAACAAAATCCCCTAAGTTTAATTGCACTCATTCTGTCTGAAGCACTTCTAGCACTAGCACTGTCTGGGAATTGCCTCCAAATATAAATGAATGTAATTCTCAGCTGCTGCTAGTACTAGATATAAATCATTCAAAGTTTATGTTGATAAAAGTGGCCAAGTTATATACAAGGCAGAACTTCATGCCCTAATTATCATATAGTGCCAATTTGCAAGGCCCATGTCTCAAATACCTTCAGATTTCAGGAAAGACTAGATGATTTTCATATAATTTATGCAAAGTCACTTTTCAAATTATCCCAACACAGAAAGAACCTAAGAAAATAATTTTAAAAAGAAAAAAGTTGGATAAATTATCTTTTTTGAATACATTGGAAACTCAACAGTAAATGTATTTAAGGGGAAACATATGCGGTTCAAAATTAATTCATTTAAAGGCCAAAAAGAATTAAAAAAAATTTTTAGGAGCAAATGGTATCAGGAACCAGTTATTCAAATAATTTAAAATTTTAGCTAAGTGATACAAAGGATTGATTGTGCATATGTACTCCTTTAGACATAACACATTGACCAAGTCTGGGACCAAGCACAGATCCACCTACACCTAGGCTTTGTTATGAGATGGAATTTAGAAGTCAAGTGGATTTTTTCTGAGTATTATTACTCTAAGAGAGGATCTCCCTGAGAGTTTGATTTGATTCTGTTGTCTATTCAGTAAATAAACAAGTTTACTTTGCCATGGAATCTTATTAAGCCACGGTAACATTTACTATTGAATTATACAATAGCTTTGTTAATAAAGTATATTGTGGCATCTTTCTTAAGTGTGAAGTGCATTATTCCTTCCACAACAAGGACAAGTAAGAGAAAGGAGATTATCAAAGGCCAGAAAGACTTCTGCAAGTAGAAAAGGAATTAGCAGATGGGGGGAAACAAAAATCTTGTTACTAAAGATTGAACAAGAATTAGAGATTACAGCAAATTATTCAGTGTTTATATTACACAGGTAGTAGGATATACTGGACTTCCTCTAGTTCCACCAATAAATAGGAGCAGTACTGGAGTATAAAATATAGTACATGCATAACTCCTGAAAGTATCCATCTACCTGGTTGTTTTCTAATCTCTCAGTGTGCTACCTGCTGCAAAACAAAAAAAGGGGCAGAACTGACCGGATAATGTTATAATTTAAAAAAGTAAATGCATAAAATAAAAACCAAGAAATAGAAAGAAAACCTAAAAAAATTAGCAAGGGCCAAGAGTGTTCAACTTGAAAACATAATTTTCTTTTATTTGTAGATCATCTTACAAAACAATCATAGAGAAAAAAAATGGGATTAAAATGCAGTAGGAAAAAATAAAGGCCTTTGATTAGTATTCTATCTTTTCATGGCAGTAAAAGAATACATAAAATAGCACTTTTTTATATGTTTGTTCTCCAGTTAGGTTGTGTTGCTGTGCATGCCACATATATTCAAGGTGACATTTGGATGATATAATAAATTAAGTCTGACTAAACTTAGTATTTACGTTTTTGAACTTTTTTGTTTTTTTTAGCAGATTGTTTTGGAGAAGACATATAATATTTGTAGAAGAAATATGTATTTTTTTTTAAACTTATTCTTCAAGCAATATTGATCTGGTCTGGTTAACATTATAATGAACAACTACCTACATAAAATGAAAGATGAGGGTCATAAAGAGTCAACTATTTCTTTTAGCTGTGCAGATCATGTAGCTCTCTTTTCTACTTATGATTTAATTAGTTGTCCAATTAAAATGCAAGGTGATTTGTACACAGAAGTATAAAATCTCCATTATAAACTTTGATTTGGCAAGTACTGAGAGCACTTGAGTTTAAAATAAGTGTTTTGCAACAGTTCACAGTAATATTTTTATTGTCTATTATTATTTGAAGAGATAGTGAATCATGTCCAAAACAACTAAGGGAATAGTTTTTTGTGTGATCACAGCTTTTCAAACAAAAGGCTCAAATGTCAGAAGAAATGAAAGATATTTGACTGATGAAGGGCAAGGAGAGGGGCTTGAGCTTCAAGTTTCTGCAAGGTCGAGGAAAGTGGAATCTGACAGCCGATTAGAAAAAAAACAGGTCCCAAATGGAAGCACTATTGTCCTCAAAGCACTAACAAACCATTGTGAGAATGGACGAGTCTTTCTGGAGTGATCAAGAAAGTAAAGCAGTTTCTATCATTTCCGTAATACCAGACCCTTATTATTAAAATATAGAAGAACTTAAAATATGGATGAGTAAGGAAAAAAAATGTGGTGATTAATTCATTTGGCCTCCGTGTAGAAATCCGTCTTGCAGCTCAGCATTATTTAAATATATTGAACAGTGTTTGGTGCTGTGGAAATGCAGTTCAATCTTATTGGAACTTACACTGAGAACAGATCTGTACAATGCAATGTCAATCTTTTTTCTCCTTTGTCTTATTATATTATAACAGGCAAAAAGATTTATGAGTTCACGTGATGTGATATTCTGTCAGTTGAGATTGCAAAACTATCTTTTCCTTAAATGGTGAGAGATAGAAGTAAATAAAGAATCGCAGACAGAAGCAATTATGTAAAAATCTGAGCAGTATTCCCTAGAGAGAAAAATATGTACATTTTCCTGTCTAGTTCCATTACGTGTATTCATTTCAAAACTAGACACTTTCCAGTACAAACAGAGCAAATTCAATTTTGTTTGAACAACATTCTCTTCTAACACTTCATGTGCCAAGTGAGAAAAGCAACACAAAACCTCTAACAAATTAAACATCTCTTTTAAGAACAATGTAAATGCTGTTAATTTGCTTTCAGTAATGGGAGTTTTTCTGATTCACTGCATGACTGCATTTGGGTGTTGCAAAGAATAAGCTGTTTGTTTCAACCTTAAATCTTGTTTGTATACAAAAAAGATTTTGGCAAACTCAGAATGTGAAATAGTGCATGGTAAATATAGTCTTTTTTAATTGCTTTTACAAAGATTTATGTAGGTTTCAATTAAAAAGGGAAAAGAGAGGAGTAGGGAATTCCATCATAACCACCTCTGCTGAGAGGAGGCAAAATTGTCATTCTATTCATGTTATGGGATCAGTTGAAGAACAAAAAGCTGGAACATACATATATATATATACTCACATACTTTTTACCTATCTAATACACAAGAATGGTGGATGCATGCCTGCTTCATTGATGATGAGCAGAGAAGGCACTGAATGAATAAAGCATAAGAATTTTCTTTATAGAAAGAGAGGATAGAATTGCAAGGAACAGGAAGAAAAGTAGTATGGCAAGATGACAGTAGAGAAAAAGGTGCCAGGTCATGCACTTAGAGCTTGATATTGATCTTTTCTGTTATAAACTAAGATTTTCCACTACAACCCAGGGAAGGTAAAGAACAGGAGTGTTAAGTACTCAAAATGGGTGAATATGAGCCATCAGTACAACATGGTACTGAAAATTTGAAATGATCCTGATCCTGAAGTATGTCAGAAGTATATGCTCAAGTACAGTGGTATTAATGTGAAAAATACAGGATGTTGCTATTAACCTAAAATGAACTCTATGAAATTTTGATAAACTGGGTTCAAGAGGCAACTGCTCTCTGCATGTGGAGAATAGGTGATTCAATTTATGGAACGAAATAAAGAAAATTAAATTTATTCACCTTAGCACAATAAAGTTAAGAGGGAATACTCTTCTGCCTAAACAGAAGAACAGAATATAGCTACTAGAAAGGAAAGAAACTATCCAAGAATCTAGTGGCATAGAAAACAGTTGTCGAGCGGTCTGCCTGTATGAGTGACAGAGGTGGAAGAGTGGTCTAGATGTAACATGAAAGAATGATTTTATTATTAAGTTCTTAAGTTTATTAAGTGAACTGTAGGGTATGTTTTTCCGTAAAATGAAAGGACAGAACCCTGTGATCTGACCCTATCTTCAAATGCTTCTAAGATTCCTATAATTCATGTAAAGAATATGTTAATTAGGGTTGTGCTGAAGTACGTATCCATGAGATAGATGAAAAGAAACTGACAGATGTATACAACCTGATGCCTTGCAAGGAAAGGGAGGATTTTTTTTTTTTTTTTTTTTTGCTATCTCTGTCCTCTAATAGGCAAGAGAATAAACGAGGACACCCTGTGAAAGTATGACATGAGTCCTTGAGGCAATAAGGTTGTAGGGACACATCAGTCAAAGAAATGATCCTTGCAGAGGGTCAGGCCAAGACTGTAATTAACAGCCTAAGCCTGTGGAATATAAGTATACTTACATAAGTATAAAAGTACTTACATATTTATAAGTGTATTTATGTATATATACTGTTCTAATCTTCAGGCATTTGTTCCCTGGGTGCTCCCTAAAGCAGATATAGTTTCTAAGCACTGAGTAATTTTGAATGGATATTTTGTTCAAAAACTTACTCAGAATCCTCTTAAACTCTATGAAGACTACAATATTGGTAGCATCCTATTTCAAAGATTTCCATGACTGACATAAAATCTGTGGAAAAGACTACCTCTTTTCCTTTAGTCTGAACTTCCTAATTTATGACTTCATTTAATTCTCTCTAACTTTACTACTAAAAGAGGAAAAAGCAATAAAAACCCATGCACTTTTCTCCCCATCTCTCATTATATCTATATATGTTTCCAAGATTCATCCCAGTTATTTCTTTTCCAGATGAAATGTTCTTTCCATAATTCTCTCTCGCATAGAAGTCTCTTGCCCTGATCATTATTCAGTGTCCTTCCTCTGATTCCAGGCAAACTGTCACACATAACTCCTACACTAAAGTTCAAAGGTACAGTCCATAAACATGAACATGACTCTAAAGCAAAACAGCAGAATCATATCTTGAAGTTTGATGGCAAAGTAAATTTTTGAGGACCTTATATTTTGTAGATTTCAATAAAATGTCAAATACAGAGCAATGATTTGGGGTCATACTGTAGAATCAATATCTTCAGAAAATAATGGGTTCTTCATAAGGAGTTTTCTCTTCCATGCTTTCTCTTCCAGCATTTTCCATACTGTAAAGGAAGGCTACTCAGACCTTTAACATAAAGACAGAAGCATTCTCTTCTGACTCTGAACATTTAGCCAAATTAAGTGACAATATATTGCAATGACCCAACTAGAACACAGTTCTACCAGCGTTTCGTTATATCAAGGCAATCACTTCTTAATCCTCTCAACTTGCCTGCTCATACCTGTTGCAGTATATTCAACATCAGGGCACCATCAAAAAGTGTTCAGATGGTCCTGGACACCATCAAAACCAATAGTGAAATGCAATGTGTCGCTAATAACCACAAACACACAATCTATGAAATCGTCCCGTGATCCTTCTTCCAAGAAAGGCCAGTATAGAGAGTTGGTTAGAAAATGGGATACTTTCACACCTACCCCAGAGAACACATGTAAGTGATAAAATATTTAATGGATAGCTTCAGATTTATTCAATTTGTAAAGGTATTTGGCAAGTATAAACAATACATCAATTAATTACCTCCTTGTATTTATTATTTATGTGTTACCCATTAAGTAGTAAACTCAAAACTATATCTGGTGAATTTGCATCCAAATTCCACTCTGAGTTAATGTGCTATTTCAGCAGATCTTTTAAACAAACAGATACTAAGTCTATTAATCTCTACCGGAAACAGCAGATCTCAGTCACTGAGAGCTAGCAGTGAAGTGCTGTGTGATAATCTATGATGTGCTTAGATTTTTTTAGAGTGATGAGCTTAGTGGGATTTGAAATAGCTCAATATGCTATTTGTTATGAAGATGCATTATTATTTCAGCAATGAATACACTGCGTCCCATATCAAAAGAACCCTCAATGATATGAATAGAAAAAAGATTATTATACTGATATACAGATATATAAATATATATAAATGTTGTCATTTTTTAACACTTCTCAAGAGCACCCTTCAAGTTACATGCTTGAAGTTCTCCATCTCACCAAAGAACACATCTCTGAACTGTAGTCAGCTGTTCACTGACCATATTGATATTCTGGGTTTTTTTTCGTGAAAAATCTTGCCCTTAAGTCTTAAACACCTTTCCTTTTTAGGCATGACTAGAGAGGCAAATAGAGAAAGACCACAATATGCTCCAATCCAGACAAGCCTCACACAAACTTTCTCTTGTTCTGGTCACCTTGTGTCTGGATTAGGAGTGTAGCCTCTTAAGACATCACATCTCTTTGGTCACAGCATGACAAAAATGTATATCTGAGCCCTTAAGACAAAGTGATTTAAATAGCAAGTTAGCAGCCAGGCAGCACCCACATCGTCACAGATTACCTTGTCTGAAGAGATATATTTTTTAAAGTGGATTAAACTAAAAGGGACCTTACGCCCGCTAACAGCTGCTAAATGCAGTAGTCCAATAGATGCAAGACTGCCACTGTTCCCTGTTCCCAGGTCCCAACAGACATGCATTCACAGACAAACAGATGCACGCCCTCACAGCCACAACCACTCATATGATATATACATATATGCATAGAGATCAGCACTTATAGCAAACACAGCATTCACAAAAGCGCAAACACAAATGACCTCATCCAGTAACTGCAATCTCTGACTTTCCAGATGATAGCATTTGGGTGTGCAAACTCTACTGCCCCAATCCAGCTACTGATTCTCAGACCTTCTCTCACTCACATAGACACATGCATCCTGGAGCTCTACAGCAACTGACCTTAGATAGTAGGTCTCTCCAGCTAATGGCCCCTGCATCTCCGTCTCCTAGTTGCCTCATGCACAATCAAACACACGCAGATGAGTCTATCCTGTAGCTGGTCCAGATCTGTGGCTTTACTAGTGCTGAACTGGTCTCAAAGGAGTGGTCTCTACAGCAGCTGCTTTGGCCACCAGATCCTGCCCCCCGACATCCCAAGATGTTGTAAAACCTAAAGACGTTCATTGCCTATACTCCATAATCTCGTATCTGCGCAAACAGCAATGCTTCTCAGTTCGAGAGGTGCTCTGCAGAGCTGCCACAAGCTGAGTAAAGCTGAAGCTTGTCACCCTCAGACCGTGCGGCTGATGGCACACAGGTGACATCCCTGGCATGGGTCAGGGCAGGAATTCATACTTCTGACAAGGTTATTAGAACATTATGCTTCCTTTGTGTGTGTACGTATGGACCTTTTAGAACAACCTAAGAATCCCTTGCGCTTTGACATATTTTTTTTCTGTCTGCCCTGGGCATCCTGCTATTGGTCCTGGGAATATCCTACTTCCAGAGCTGTGTGGTTGTGTTTTAACTAGATTGATGATGAGTGTCTTCCCAGCTCTAGGATCTTTGTGGTTTTACACTGATCCTAGGTTCATTCCTATAATGAGTAAACGTAGACCATCTAGCTGAAGGCAGAAAGTATGTTCACCAATTATTTGTTCTCTACACTGTCTCTGTAAGGCTTAATATCCCACTCATTATTTCTTTCTGTTAGTTTTTCTTGGACAAAGTCCTTTGATTTAATACTAGTCAGCCAGGCAGTATAATATTACACAGTTAAAAAAAAGGCACATAAAATATTAATGAAAAAAAAAAAGAAAATAAAAAGACAACATTCTCACTTCCACATGACTGGGTATGACAATGCCTGAAGAAATGCATTTTAGATAGGCACATAATATGATGTGAATTAGCAATTATACTTTGACAAGAAATATCTCTCTCTCTGTGTGTGTATAACCTATAACATTGGTGATCCAATTATAAAAACAACTAAAATTCTCCATGTTGGCTCTAATGTGATTTTTCTGTAACAATAATATTGACTCCTCAGTTATGCATGTAGCATGATTAAAAGTGCTTTTTTGCTTCAATTATTCATTTACTCATCCAAATTGCCTGATAGTAGTTTTAGTCAATTTTATTTAAACAAGTGGAAGCACAGAATAGGGGCAAAAATTAGCAAGATCTAGTGAAGATTCAGACATGGCTTCTGTTGCTTATCACCAACTCTGAAGATGAGTGTCCCATAGTATCCTGTAACACTAGACACACTGTAATCAGGTCAGAAAGGGCCAACAGACACAGATTTAGCATAGAATTTGGGCAAAGATTTTTTTTTAATTTAATTGATTAAGAGAAGGTGTCTAATATCTGGAGATCCAAAAATGCTATAGGAACACCCATAATTTCTGCTGAGGGCAGTAGTACTACACTTGTGTAACACATGAAGAATTATTACATTTGTCAGGATTTTCACAGAGCGATCTGCAGAGCACAGTTTAAGACTGTTATATCTGACCCTATTTTTAGGGGTTTAAGTCATGATTTCTATGATGTATTGCTCTATAAACACAAAAATGGGTTATTCCATTCTACCTAGAATCTAATCAGAACAATCGCTTCAAATTCAACATTCTTTACTGAATATAATTGAGATCTGTCCTGTATTCTTGTGCTGCTTTATGAAGTTAAAATTAAATTAGGGGTATTTTAATCAGAGAATGGATGAGGTTGGAAAGGGCCTCTGGAGGTCTTCTAGTCCAGTGCCCTTGTTTAGCGGGGGCACTTAGACAAAGTTGCCCAGGTTGGTTGTCAAGGTGGCTTTTGAATATCATCAAAAACTTCTCTAGGCCATCTGTGCCAGTGTTAAGGCAGTCTCCTGTTTTTCTCCTCCATCAGGAAAAGTGTTTTCTGTTGTTCAGAGGGAACCTGCCGTGTTTCTCTTTGTGCCTATTGCCTCTTGATCTTTCAGTGCTGAAAAGAGCTTGGGTCCATCTACTGTACACTCTCCCATCATGTATTTATATAAATTTATAGGATTCCCCACACACGCTTCTCTCCAGGCTTTCCCAAACTTTCTCCAATCCCTTCAACATCTCAGTAGACCCTTAACAGACTCTCTCCAATATGCTTATATCTCTCTGAGGAGTCCAGAACTGGACACAGTGTTTCAGGTGTGGCCTCACCAGTGCTGTGTAGAGCAGTATCTAGAAGAGAGAAGTATCTAGAAGAAGTATTACCTTCCTTAACCTTCTGGCAACAATCCTCCTAATGCAGCCCAAGATACCACCAGTCACCTTTGCATCTAGGGCACATTTTTGGATCATATTCAACTTGGTGTTCATAATTATCCTTATATTCTCCTCTGCAGAGCTCCTTTCCAGCTTGGAGTCCCCCAGCACATGCCAGAGCATGGGACTGTTCCTCCCCAGGTACCTCCATGAGGTACCTGCTCATTTTTTCCAGACTGTCCAGGTCCTTCTAGATGGCCTGTTAGCCACTCTTCACAGCTGTGTGTCATCAGCAAAGTGGCTGAAGTTGCACTCTGCCCCATCATCCAGATCATTAATGAAGACGGTGAACTAGAATGGACCCAGTATTGAGAGCTGTGGTAAACTGCTAGTTATTGACCTCCAACCAGGCTTTGTACACTGATCATCACTCTCTGAATCCACTGTTTAACCAGTTTTCAATTCATATCGCTCACTGTTTGCTCATCCAGCCCATATTCATCACATTTTTTTATTAGGCTCTTATAGGAGACGGTGTCCAAAGCCTCAATGAAGACCATGTAGACAATACTCATTGTTCTCCCATCATGTACCAGACCAGTATTTTCATCATGGAAATCTACCATTTTGATCGATCATGACTTCCCCTTAATGAATCTATGCTGACTATTCCTGTTAGATTTACTGTCCTTTGTGTTCCTAGAAATGGTTTTTATGATTTGCTGCTTCATCACTTCCATGGGAATCAAGGTTGTTATGTTTATCTACTTAGCTAATTTAGATACTTCTTAAAGTATGCTTATTTCATGTAGAAATGTGTGTATTTATTTTTAAAATATTATTATTTAAATATCATTATCATATAATGGATATGATAACGTATAAATATCCACAGCATTCATAAAACCAGGTACAATATTTCATACATTATATGTATGAATGGAACACACCCCTTCCATGGACTTTTCTTTATTTACAACTGCTAAAAAAAAAATTATTACAACACTTATGGTACGAAGTAGAAAAATAAGTAGTCACCTATGAAACAGAATGTATGTAAAAGTGAAGGTATGAGTAAATCAGATTCTTGTCTTTCTCTCTTGGAGAGAGAGTGTGAAACATCTGAAATTGCAGGGATTTGTCTGACAGGGTTCATTATCTGCATCTCTAATGTGGCAGATAGAAAGAGAATATAGGAAGTTCTCCACTGTCCAGCCAGTCCCTAAAACACCATACATGACCAAAGAAAACACTGTGTCCTTTGTTGGCAACTTGAATTAATCTTATGTGCTGCTTCCTCACACTTCTGCAACGGCCAGTGTCAAAAACAGCACCTGCGGTAACTGTCTTCAGCTGTCTTCTCTACACAAAATCATCATGGCAAGGGCAGAGGGGAAAGCTGCAGGCTGCATGATTTTTTCAGCCCCTCTGAACCACTTAAACTCTTGTTATTGTGTCAGTTCATGAATAGGTCACACCTGTCCGTCCCTGGACCGTTGCCAAGGGCACTGCTGCTAGTAATACTATGACAGATAGATAATTAGACCTTGAACCTTGTTCATGGACTTACTCTGATAGCAGTGTAGAGGTAGTCCTTGTTCTGCCTTTGGCCTGGCCTTCAGGGATTAGTGACTTAAAAGAATCAGTTTAAGAACTGCAGCTTTTGAGGGTAAAAAGTCATCACAGGTTTACATTTTCATAAAGTTATCTATATAGCTTAACTCTTTGAAAAGAGTGTGATAGTCTGGGCTAAATACAGTTGGAGTCTAGTCCTTAAGGCCAGAAAAGCAAAAAAAGAAATAATCAGAAAACCAATCATGAATCATTCTATATAGAAGAGTTTTAACCTCTAATCATGAAAGATGAGAAAGATAAGAAAGAACTGGATGGTATTGTTGATATACTGTCTCTCAGGATACAACAATAATAATCAGTTACAAAGTAATTTCTTGGAAAATAATCAGAATTCGCTAACTCTTAAGCTAATTAACTGGGAAGACTGTCAGTACCTTTAAGCACATTAAATATGTCTTTCGATAGATTTTCCTGTACTGAATCTGAACCTCTGTATAAGCACTTTTACTCATAGAGATTAAAAAATCAAGGTTACTTAATCATACTATGTAGTGAAAATGAGTGAAGTCTGGCATTTCTTCTAACCTCAGGCAGAACTGTTGGTCTCAAAAGCTTCTGGCTGCAATACAGGAAAGTTCTTGCCTCCCTCAGGGAGCGAAATCTCAGATGTAAAGACATGTTGAGATAAAACTTGGCACCCGTAATAGCTACAGGGATCAAGACCAAGCATGAACTCTTCAATCCATGTCCATGCAGACATGGTAAATATTTATTATGAAACTCAACTCCTTTCTTAAAGATGACAATTTTTATTTGAACACATATATTGTATTGATAGTTGGCTGCTCATCTGGTCTAGTCACAGCTTTGTCACATTACAGCATTACTTTTAAATTATTATGTCATGTGACTTTGTTCTTGGAAATTGGTAGATAAAGCAGAAGTTAATGGAATATATATTTCAGAATCTTCATGAGCCCATTAGAAGCAGATCAGTCGTCACATTCCTCCTGCTCTCCCATTACTCTCTGTGTAGTTCCCTACTTCATTCAGTTACTGTGTGAAAGCTCATAGGTCTGAAAAATGGTTGTATTCAAAGTATCTCTATCTCCCTTTTTTATATTTGCAGCTCATGAAGATAGGATCATAGAACAGAATCATAGAATCAGTCATAGAACCATAAAATCATAGAATGGCTTGGGTTAGAAGGGACCTTGAAGATCACCTAGTTCCAGGCCCTTTACTCTGGGCAGGGGTACCTTGCACTAGAACAGGTTGCTCAAAGCCCCATCCAACCTGATCTTGAACATGAAACTGAAACACAGTGAGGAGCAGCTGAGGAAGCTGGAGTTGGTTAGTCTGGAGGAAAGAAGGCTTAGGGATAACCTTATCAGTCTCTACAGCTACCTGACAGGAGGTTGTAGCAAGAGGGTACTCAGCCTCTTCTCCCAGGTAACAAGTGATTGGAGGAGAGGAAACAGCCTCGTGTTGTGCTGGGGGAGGTTAAGATTGGATATTAGGAAAGAATTCTTCATCAAATGGCTTGCTGAGCTTAGGAGAAGACTGCCCAGGGAATTGGTGGACTAACCATCCTTGGAGATATTTAAAAGATGTGGCACTTAGGGACATGATTTGAAACAGACTGATATTTTTAACTCAAACTCTCTGTGGATTTCGAACTCCTGAATTATTCTTAAAGCCCATTCTAGTTAGCTAATATGCAGGGAAAAAAAAGTTATAAAGAAAACAGCCTGCGTATATTGCCTTTGTGACAGTTTCGTGAAAATGTTTCTGAGACGCAAAATTTTATCATTTCAAAAATATATCACAAACGAGTCTCTGAAACTAAATATTCAATCTATTTCTCTCCTTTCTTACATCGCTCTGGTATTTTGTGAGAGAAAAGCATAAACATGACATATAACCTAGTATTTATCCAATGCAACCAAGTTTTTGCAATGTTGCAAAAATTCCCAATGACAGGGTAAAAGCTTTCATATAACTTCATGCTAGTATCATATGTTCTTAACAGAGAACATGCAATTACTGTTTTCTGTCACGTAGTGGAAAAAAACACACCCTTTTTCATCTATCTAGTGTGACTTTTCTTGCTTTGAAAGAATTGTGGGCAATATAAGCTAAGTATTAAAGCATATAGGAAATATTTTAGACTTTTTTCATGATGGCTGAAAAGAATAAGTACATACTTTCATAACTCCATCAGTAATTGGTTTATTTACATGTCTAATTGAGAAGAGTATTTAGGCATCATTAGTCTCTCACTGATTCCTTTGTGCTGTAATTTATAACAAAGTTGCTAATAATTGATGCACAGAGTGCACACAAGTAGCTTGCTTCAGATGAACTCTGTGCACTGTAATCCCTTGTTCAGTGAAACATTCTAGATTAAAAGCCACATAAAATTCCTGGGAATTGTTATCAGTACGCAACTCCATACACATTTGGGTGGCCACCAATCTATTAATTCCAATATCTATGGCACAATTATTTTAAAAGCTGGCAGAAAGGAGGATTCAGGAAAAAGAACACTAGACTAAAACTAGTGAGATATGAACTCTTAACTCCTTTCACTGACTCCTTGTTTAAATCTGACAAGTCACTTTCATAAACCTCAGTTTCTGAAGAAGTGAAAAGGTTCAGCATTTTAAAGGCTCATGGTAACCTAACCTAAAGAAACTAAATGAGGTGTTTGCATAATCAGATGTTTTAAACTATTTGATTCTGGGGCATAATGAGAAAACAGTTTTAGGGAAAAGAAAATCAGTGTAATTGTCTGAAGCACACAGAAGTCCCTGGTAAAGTCACTGATAACAAAGCAGGTCAAAGTGATTAAACAAAAGAAGATTTGCAACCTGGCTGGTATTCTGCTGCCTTTCATTGCCTAATTTCTCTTTTCTTCACTGGGCATATTGCATTTGTCCTTCCAGGAGATCAATGAAAGCTTACACAGATCATTACCCCAGATGAAAAATTGTTTGTCAAGAGCTGAAATACTTCCAGTGATATGACAATGGACTTATTTGTGCATGCTGAGCCTGAAAATATACAAGCAGGACAGAAGCGTAGAAGGAAAATGATTCAACCGGTGATGCTCACAACATGAGGAAAGTTGTCAACTTGATCCATATCGCATGTCTGAGCTCTGAGAGTGAGCATCATGTGAGAAGTAATAATCCTTCACTTAACAGTTGAATGATTCACAGAGGAGAATTTTTCAGTGGATCCTTCCCTGACAATTACTAATTTGCTTGCTGCACTTGCCTGGCACAAAGGTTTTAAGTCAACTCTTAAGCTCTTAAAGGGCACACTAAATGAACAACAGCAGACAACTATGCATTCATTGGCAGTTCCAGTATCACAGCATGGAACGAGTATTTGTCTTAGCTGCTTCACCATGGTCTGTACCACAGGTTTCCAGGTAATCTCTGCTCTGGTGCCTGGAGCACCTCTTCCTCCTTTTCCTCCTTCACTGACCTTGGTGACTGCAAGGCTGTTTCTCTCACATATTCTCATTTCTCTCTCAGTCTACACCTGTGGTATTTGGGGGTTTTTTACCACTTCTTAAATACTTTATCCTGGAGGCACTACCACCATTGTTGGGCTTGGCCTTGGACACTGGTGGGTTCGTCTTGCAGCCAGCTGGCCTTGGCTCTGTCAGACACAGGGGAAGCTTCTGGCAGCTTTTCACAGAAATCACCCCTGTAGTCCCCCAGCTACCATGGGATTGACACGTAAGTTCAATACAAACTTAAATTTACATTTCAAGGGGCACAAAAATTTACTCCTTTTTTTTTGCTGTGATTTCTGTATGTCTAAAACTCACCCTTGACTACTGTTTTCAGTTTCTTAAGCTTTGTTGAATACTTCTTAAACATTTTATTAACAATAGAATGATAAAGTAATTCATTTTAAGATAGGAAACAAATACTGAGACTCTGATAGGAATAATATAATTATTGTCCAAATGACATCAAGAGCTGTAATTTTTTCTCCTCTTTATTAGTCAGCCTGGCTCACTGTTACTTCATGAGAAAATGTATTGCAGAGAATACTACGGCATACAATCTGATACAGGGCTCCAGACAGCTATTTCTGTTCAGAAATTAACTCAGATTAATGTGGCGATAATTGTTGGAGCTCAGTTACATGTTTTAGCTAATTAAAGACTGAGTGAAATGCCATAGAAGAGACAGTAACATTTGTTAACAAGAATACACTAATGATTTGGCTGTTCTGATTGACTTCTGAAGAGGTTAAACTGGTAGAGCTTTCGGTGAACTAGTAAATATGTCAAATCTGGGTTATTCTTTATCTTGCTTAAAAGAAAGAAACCATATTTCATCTCATCAATAAATATGAGGAAAAAAGTAATTGATTGCTACATGTATTTCTTAAAATTACGCAGAATTTCTATGTTCTATAATCCTTGTTCTTATATTTTTTTCTATCTAGGTTAATAAATTTCATTTTCTTATGTTTCTTGTAGTTGTCTCCTTCTCATAATTTTGAGCCCTGCTAAAGCAATAAAAACCAATTTGACAGAGGAAAAGCAGTCTCAGGACTAGATCATATATAATATAATTTGCATATATCAATTAAAACTGTTGTACATAATGAGTTAGTGACCTCTTTCAAAAAGAAATGCAAATGCAATATAAAACTAAAGATGTTTATTAAATTAAAATGTCTTCTTTTAAAATCTGAACTACAGTCATAATTTGCCTAAAATAATTTAAGTAGCATATCTTTGGACTCACTGTCTTATCCTGTCAATGTGATCAAGTCAATTACTATCTTTCCTTCTTCAAGCTCAACTTAACTCCGTTAGATTTAGCTAACAGAAGAATTCAAGTGATGGACTCAGAAATGACTCTGAACATTACCTTATACACAGATTAAATATTAGAATAATGATTATTTGATTAGCAAGACCTTGATCTAGATACTATGACTATTCCATTACATGTGTAATGACCTCATTGGTCTTGTGATCAAACCTTTTTTTCACTGAAGAGTTTTGCAGCTTTTAGTCTATTCAAACCAATAGATTTGGGTTCACATCATTATTTTAATTCCAACATATGTGGGATTATACAAATTCTTAATAAAATAATCATTAAAGTCTATGAGTCATTTTGTCCATCAAAGAAATTTTTTCATGTTTACAGACCTTTTTAATAATGACCATCACCTTTCAGAAACAAAAGATTCGAAAAAAGGAAACATCATCCATCCTTCTCCCTAAGTACTGATGCTACTATAAAAATGTTGGAAATTTGACTTCGAAAAATGTGAGATGGGAATGTATGAGGTATTTTTATAACTATTCTAAAATAGAAGGATGGTAAGATTAAAACAGTGAAGCAGAGAATCAGAAGATGCCATCTCTTTACACTGATTAGCAGCCATACAAGTAATGTGACTATTTGGACCTATTTTCCCATTATGTAAAACAGGGTTTTCAGTTTAATGCAAAAGATTATTTAAAAGATCAACTCTTTGAGAACTTAAAGCATGCTCTTGATGAGTGTTACATAAGTTTATGGAAGACATTATCTAAAACTGGGGTAGTTCAGACATCTGACATTTCAGAACATGTGTTTGCATTCAAAACAAAGTTTGTGTCGTCTCTCAGAAATGCATTTTAGAGCAAAAGGAAAAATAAGTCAGTGTGTGGAAAAAAAGAGCTGATTTTCCAAGGTAAAAATACAAAAAGATAGTTGAGAAAGTCAATTCTGCAAGAAAAAATGAACCATGTTTTTTATTATGATGATGATTCCACTGTTAGTACAGAACATTTCAGTCACTCTGCTAAAATGGGAGTCTCATTTTACTTCAGAGTTTTGATTTGCTTTAAAGTAGGACACTTCACACTTTGGTAAAATAATATCAGCCCAAATACATCTTGCTGTGTCTGTCTACAGTGGATGCTATTCATTCTGTCAAAGCCGGCAGAAAATCTGTAATCTTATCTTGTATAATAGAAAACAATTTTTAAAAGAGCACTGATTTTTCTTGCTATATGTGACTTGCTTCTAGCAAACCAAAAATTCAGTTCCAGACTCCACAAGTCCAGTCTTATGTTCTGGCCTTTATTTTTATTGTAATTCCTCTTAGACAAGCTGAGAAAACTTCTACAGAACTCATGTAAATAAATGAGTTTACAACTGAAGATCATTTTCAGTGATTTTTCATAAATGGAACACCATAATGTCACTGCTACTTAATTATGGTTTGATTTTCATGAAAATTATATATTGACCAAGTATAATTTTTTTACTAAATTATCAACAATTCAGAAGTTTTCCAGTACTTGTCTTCTGTTACCAGAAAGACATCAACTGTGCAGATAAAAATATATACTCTTCAGAGAAGAAATGATACAACTTTTTCTGCTGTCTGCATAGGCCTAAGCAACAATCTATGTTTTATAAATAATAGAAGTAATGAGAAAAAGCTGGATATGCTTTCATTAAAGTAAAACTGTATTTCCAATGAATACCCTCTATCTAAATTGCAGGTATATAAAAACAGAAATGAAGCTGTTTGAGTATTTACCCTTAAGGATCTATGTCTAGAAATCATTTGCTGCATACTGAAATCCTCTGCAATAAACTCAAAAAACACCCTGCAGCAGCAGAGCAAAGATGAATTTAAAGCATTCGTCATAACCCTTAGCTATGAAGTCCATAGCTGACAGGCAAGCTTAGAGTAAGAGCCTATAGCTCTTACTATTCAGTTTAATTTCTCTTTATTCAGAGTATATATTTCAACTTATCATTAACTGCTGAATGATAAGACAGACAAGGAACAGGTCATTCATTAGCATAGTGTTATCTAATTTAATTCAGTTAAAGTGTTGATCACATTGGTGGTAAAAAAGTTGGACTCAGGCAGCTGTTGCACCTCCAGACCTTTAAGCATTTTACTGTCATGTACTTGGCATTTTTCAAAAGGAAATATTTGTGTTCCTTATCATTGTCAGACTTACAATATTTCTGTCATGAAGTTATAATTTATTGTTTATACATGTTAATTTTGGAAATATTATGTAATCTGATGTATAACTGCAAATTAAGTAACTACTTTAGTGTTGATTGATGCAATAGATCCAGTGAAGCAAGTTTTTGCAATTACAAATTAAATTATTAGATAACTTTGAAATGGCTTTAAAAACCCAATTCATTTATAGAAACTGATAAGAAATTATGTTCAAGCAGCAGGACAGAAAATGGAACAATATGAAAGGCAGGCAAGAACACCAAATGACAGAAGTGTTTCTTTGACTATCGGGCTTATGTTTTGTGTTCTTCAGCTACCAAATAACCATGCTCTAGTGAGGTATAATTATCATTTAATAACTGGCAATATGTTCAATTACTTATACTTACATTTTTTATCTGTGTCTACATGCTATTTGGGAATAAAACAACTGCAAAACCTAAAAGGTAGCATTGTACAGCCTAAAACCATAAAATTGTGTGATGACTTATCTTTCTACATTCTGAATTTGGCATGGGAGCATCAAAATTTCTCAGAACTAGTCATGATGATTAATAGTGCCTTTCCTTATTTTAGCTAATATTGGAATTTCTTGCTTATATCAAGATCTTGCTATCTTATATCCAACTAATATCAGGATCTACTTGAAAAAAGTCAATCCAGTGAATAATGTCAGGGAAAAACTAGTTAAGATAACTCTTTTCCTATTAGGTAACTCATGAAGTATAATACCTGAAAGTATTCTGTACTTTTTTTTTTTTTTTAGTAGGAATGCTCAAATTTCTGGACTACCAAGAGGTAAATTGCTACCTAAAATCATGTGCCTTCTGCTATAACTTTAGTTTAATCCTTCTACATTCTTTCAGAGTATGTCACTGGATTGTCACATGTTCCTCAGTATATCGAATAGACCTCAAAAGGGAAACACTGAGCTACCCATAGAGATAAATTCTAACCAAATCTGTGCATTTTGATTAAGGCAGATAGGTAGCTCATTTTTTACAGAATTATTTTCATTATAGGGCTCAAGTTGCTATTTCCACAGCTTTTGTATACTCTAAAAAAAATTTCCTCTCAGCATTTATTTTTCTTGATACAGTTTGAAAGGAAGTAATAGGTTCAATTCCACTTTGCATGACTAAATAGCACTATTTATTTCTACTGATGTACAACAGAATAGTTCACCAGCTGGAAGTCTCTTCTGTTCAAGAGGATGGAAAATAAGTTTTCACTGCCCATTCTTCTACAGTTGTCATTTCTGTTTCATTATCTTCCTTTTTCTGTAAATTTGTTCCTCTGGTCAACTTTTCATCATACTTTTGCTTTCAGTTTCTGTTACATTCTTTCTCTTTGTAAATTCCTATAGAAATTTTTCTTTTGCTATGGTATTATTCAGCTTGACATAAAAGCATGATCACATGTTCCAATCCTTCAGATCTTGTCCTGAATCTTTTCTTCTATAAGTGTAACTTGGCTTGGGTTTTCTCTTCAATGATTTTGGCTTCTATTTGTGACTCTGTAAGAAAAAGAACATCCTCATGAACTAACATTTTCATCCAGCACTTTGTGATGAATAGGTGCCTGTTTTTACCCTGTATCTTTTTAAGATAGAACTTCATAATCATTGACAGTGGCTTTCTAGCTGTGTGATCACTTTTTATTACTGTCCTAATAATTTCGTCCACCAGAGAATGATATCTTGAGGAAGTTGTTCACGAATTTGGCTGGGATTTAGTTGAAGAATTCCTTATAGATGAGTAATATTTCCTCAGTACCTGTTCTGATGACTCTTTGGTATTTGCCCCTGTGGACCGAGCAGAGATTTTTCTCCTCCCTGAAACACATTTAGTATGCACCCATCTTGTAATGTCACAGTCTGTTCTAATAAATAACAAAGATCTTGAATTCACAAGTATCTGTTTCTCTCTTTTTCTGAGAGGTCTTTGTTCAAAATGTCAATTTTGTATCATTAGAAGATTCACAGATATTAACCTTAACTTACTGATTCTTAATTCTACATTACTTTGAGGGGAAAGGAGGCATAATAAATCACTTACAAATGACACTGATAGTTACACGAAAATTTGAAAAAATAAGAAAGTAGATGATCTTATATTTAATAATCTTGTTGATACATATCAATTACATTAAATTGTGATATATGCAAGCCAAGGTCAAAGATATAAATATATACCACATTAAAAGGAATTCAGTCATATTACTATCAATAATTCAGCTTACATTTGTCTTTCATCACACACCTTTATTGCAATAAAAAAATTCTCCCTTTTTCCTTTTAATGAATTCTACACTGAAAGTTGCATATTTCCCCAGTTATATTTATTGCTAAAGGTTATGCACCTTTTATTTTCTAGAGGAAAGATCATCATGATGATAACAGTTTTTGGTGTTAAATCAGTTTTCTTGTTTCTTTGTTTGGAACAATAAACTTAATTCTCTGATTAAACTTTTTTTTTAATTTCTCATGGAAAATAAGTTCCAAAGTTTGTAAAGATTCACAAAAAATCAGGCCTAATAGTTAAGAAGAGCTCAAGTAAGGAAAAGCTTAATTACTAATTTTGTATTAATCAGGATACTTAAAAATTATGTTAGAGAACATTGTTTATAATCTTTCTGTTGGAATCTATTAAGGCCTACAGATGAAAAAACCCCAAACCTCTCCTGAGAAACTGTAACAGCAGAATTACATTTCTGCCATACCACTTTTTTAGCATTTAATTTTCTTGTAAGAAATATTCACAAAAGTGATAGATCTAACAATATAAAATACCCACTCAGGCCCCAGCTGGAAGTGAGTCTCAATAAATATAACAGCATTGCAGACAACTCAATGCTTGCTAATTGTTGTAAAACTGCCAGCCTGAGAATGACTGCATGCTGCAATATGTGTTGTACTGACACTCTGAAGAACTGTTCAATGAGACAGGGGGAAATACTTTGGGCTCAGTTTCTTTGCATTTTTCAGATTCCCATTATTACAATAAATTAATTTCTTAGTTCAACAGACCTTTCTCTTATTTCCCAGGGACACATTTTAACAGTCATGTTAAGACTCTACGTGTTATCACTATATTTTCACAATTTTCTGTAAATTCTTTACTAGTAATTTACATATTAAGCTAGCTTTTATTTCTTCGGTATATGAAAATAAATATTCAACTCATCATAAAAAATAATTCAAACTGAACAGGCACTTATAAATGAACTGCATTTAAAATCAAATTTATCAAGCACTACTGAAAAGTTTAATGTAGGAATCTCATTTGTCTTACAAGCTCCACAACCAAGGATTATAATTATTTTAAAAATATTTTAAATGGCACTGGCATTTTCAGAAGAAATATTGCAGACAGAAGAAGTACAGAAGACATTTTTTTACTCCAATACAAAGTTTTTTAAAAATTAATTGTCTTTCTAAAGTGCTTACGATGTATTTAATAGTATAAATGAAACAGTTTGAAAACAGACAACCTCAAGAGTGAGTTATGCTTTTATTCTGAAATTACAAGCTCCATGCTGGGATTAGTTACAGTACATGTAACCTACAGATAGAGTAACTCAGAGCTTATTAATACTCTGATAGTCACTAGTCTTTTAATTCCTGTCACAGAATTTTAACAAGATAATTATGTTTTTCTCCACTTCTTCCTCAAAGCTGAGGAAGAATCTTTAAGGAGAAGAAATTGTGGTCTTGATTCCACCCCAGAAAGCACTATACCATCACAATGATTCCACCCCAGAAAGCACTATACCATCACAATATTGTAATAAAATATATAAGAATTGTCTGATTAAGAGACAATTGATTTGGTGCCATGAAGCAGAAATCACAGAACAAAGAACTACTACATTTCTTTCCCCTTCCCCAGCTACTGTAGGAACAATTAAAAGACTGAATTGGAAGGTATAATGTCTAAATTATAATAGTCATATTTGCTTTGATCTTACAGTGAGCACAGATCACTTTTAGTGGAATACAATGACTAGGAAAATATAAAAGATTCCTTCCTATACATCAGTGACTGCATAAGCATCTGTAGAGCACGGGAGCTGCAATTCCCAGAACAGACACTGCACAGTAAAGTCCTAAACTGAGTTGATTGATGAACTTCAAATGTAACTAAGCCACCTATAGGTGCCTAAGGAAAGGTAATTGATTGTTCTATATCTATGTTACCTCTTGTGTATGTCACTGCACTGCTGTTGTCCTTTTGCACACTGCTCACCCTGGATAACCAGAGAATTTGAGCCTGCCCCTCACTGCTGCATCTACCCCACTTTGTCTGCATGTGAGCATAAGGAAAGAAAGGGAGTAGCTGTGTGCAGTATTAAATTAACATAGGGCTCTGTAGTCTATGCAAGGTCATGAGAGATTAATCATTGTTTTAAGCATAGTTCTGTGATTAAACAGAAGAGTAGTCTTGATTTGCTTTTATTCTTATCTATTGCACCCCTTAATTTCTATGGCTTGGTATTCAATTTCTCCTTTCTTACCTACCTGCCTCTGTTGCCATCCATTTTACTCTACAGTTCTTTTACTTCCATTTCCTTCAGTTTCTTACATGGACAAAATTTCTGTTTTCACATAACAGAGTGCCACTTCAGCTTGCTATTACCTCATTGTTTTCCTCCTCACATATGTTTTTGATCTATACCTTTGGTACACATTTCTCTTGATGCTAGATCTTGATTATACAGCTGACTAAACTGTATGCTTTTGCAATCAATGCAAAGCTGCATGACAGATTACATTACTAAACTGAATATAGTCTATAATTATTTTTATTAAAAGTCTACTAAATAAAACAGGCTAGAGAAAGAACACAGTCAACAACACCAAGGTGCAACTAATCTCAAAAGTTTTATTAAATTCAAAGAAGCAGAAACAGTTGCTGCTCCACCGTACCTGGGGAATTGCTTAGTAACAGGCTGCTTATTGGAAACCTCTTCACCTAAACAGCTTGGTGTGTGAAGTTTCAGGAGCAAAAGGAACCCTTTGAGAAGGTAGGGGAAAAGCTTCCCCTCAGGTAGGGCAGGTAGCAGAATGGCATCAGGGAAGCACAAAACAAGTGTCATAACAAGTGCTGTATTTGAAGGGCTTCAGCTCTGCTAAAGTGCAGCAAGCCACATCAGCCTTGTGAAATCCTGGTAGCGAAATGAAAAAAAGCAATCCTGCCATTGTTCAACCTTTCTGCTTCTTTATCAATATGCTGCTCCTTTACGTATTAGGCTTCATAACTAAGCCTATTAATTGTTAGATATACTATGTAGCTTATAAGAAATTGTTTTTTTTAATATACAAAACATATTTTAGTTTACCTGCATTTTAAGTGCAACAGAAAAGTGCCACAGAACTTTTATAAGATGACATGTTGATGCCCCTTAATACAGCCACAACAGAACCAACATATTTTTGAATCTCTGAAACTTTTCTCCGCTGACCATCCCTGAACTCCACCTAGATCCAACCAGGCCAGAGCAAAATATAGACTAGGCAACCAAGTATTTCTCACACACACTCACAAAAAGAAACAAATTTACCAGTGGCAATGAAGCAAGACAGGAAGAACATGGTTATGTTAAAATAACTCTGCTTTCACCTAACTGAGGAATGGAAACACTTCTTTGGGACTTATCGATCTGCTGCTGGGTACTAATGAGCAATTACACTGTGGGAGCGTAAGATTTTTCTTGTCCTTCCCTTAAATTTTTTCTAGTCCAGTATACAGCTATGCAAATTTATCTTGTATTTGTGAATTAGGTACTTATCATTTTATTCTTGA
This sequence comes from Pseudotriccus pelzelni, assembly GCA_035584735.1. Classification (NCBI taxonomy): domain Eukaryota; kingdom Metazoa; phylum Chordata; class Aves; order Passeriformes; family Tyrannidae; genus Pseudotriccus; species Pseudotriccus pelzelni. The sequence continues at coordinate 74,923,043 of JAWMRA010000078.1, forward strand.
GCTAATGTAACTGAGTAACTAGGAGCGGGCAGTTTCCCCAGCGATTAGGAGGCTATCAGATCCCAGTGACATAATCAAATACAAGAGAGGTGAGCTGATAGGACTATACAGCACAAAAAGAAGTGTGCAGTTGCTGAAGCCAATATTGATGTGCTCAGAGCTGAGTTGAGAGGCTGTGTGTGTCATAATGACACAAAGACTGCTTAGTTCCAAACCTGGTCCTAATTCAGGGTTCTTGCATCAGACTGAGCTGTATGAGATAACTAAGGGGCATTAACATTAGATTTTTAAGAGAATGCCACACTTTGTAGAATTTTTCCCTTCTGAATACTTAGGAATGTTATTCTGAAGGTGTGATTTCTGCTTTCTATTTTTGTTATCTATTAATACAACTGCAGTCCTTTAATATAGTAGCATATATAGTAGTGGGTAGCATACATGATTATTTTTAAAAGTGGTAATTTGTTGATTTTTAAAACTTTTATGAAAATTAACTAACCACAGAAAATGACAGTGAAAAACAAGAATTACACAAAATAAAAAAAATCTCAAAAGAGAGGAACATTTTCTTCTATTTTCATATAAAACCAGTTACTAAGACATGATTTGCTAAGATCTTTCTTGACTTTCTTGGCTATCTGATATATATTATATATATCTGAGATATAACTCTATATCTGTGTATAGATAGGTAGATAGATATATACCACAACTTAAGTCTGTGGTGAAAACAAACCTTTGTTGTTTTGTTTTGGTTTGAGTTGGGGTTTTTTTTGCAAATATATACACTACTGCATACTTCTACAAAGAATGAGATAAGAAGAATATTTACGATTTTTCCAGTCCCTTATTCCCAAAACTTGAACTTTTGTTGATTCTATTTGTTGTTGTTGTTGTTGTTGTTTTTTCCCCAAAAATCTTTTGGCAGAAGTGAAATGTAACATGTGAATAATACATATTCAGGAGGAAACCATGAGGCGACTTAATTTTTTTTTCAATGTCCAAAATATGAAAATAAGCATATAAAAAAGGGGACATATCAGCAGAAAGAGTGGTTTTGTTTTCCTCTGGACTTTCAAGAATGCATGCAGCAACCAAAAGTGAACTAATTACCTACAGCTTAGACAAATAAAAAAGAATGTTTCATTAGGAATAGTCATTTTACTTCTGAGTATTTTAAAAGACTATTCATGTTCACTGGCACTTAATTACAGCGTATCTGACTATATTAACTGATATTTTTGATACAAAGAATGGAAATTATTTTAGTACATTTCTGTAATTTGCAGTGTTGACAAAATTGCATGCCCATTACTATTTTGTCTCAAGCCATTTAAATATTTTGGCAACACAATGAGCTTTTTCTGAGTCTAGTAAGGCCATTAGTTTATACATATTTCTAAATTAATAAACAATAAAAGCAATTTATTCTTAATAGGAAAAAAACCCTGAACTGTTCCTTTATGTTCAATAGAACAGAAAATCCATTTTCACACTACAATCACTCTGCAGATAGAAAAGCAAGAAATTAAAAGTCTTTGTAAATATCTGCTTTCTCAGTGAACAGAAAATGCTTTCTTTTCCCACAAACATGGGTGCATTGTTTGTATGCATTGCAGTTTGATAGCATATAGCTTTTATGTTTGCTTTATAAGTTTCTTTTATGATAATGAGCAATATTTGACTTTTTAGACACTTTTGTTTCATATAGTATTTTTGGTAGATGTCTAAATTTATTGGGAAAGAGGCTGTTATAGATAATAATCGTGGGTCTTTAGTTCAGTATTTAGTATAATATCAGTATTTTTTCTCATAAAGAAGTGTGAGTAGAAGTTACTTACCAAAGGTTTTCTCCCTGACATACTTCTAAGAAAGTAATGACACGAAGAAACAGATTTGTGAAGCCCAGGAGTTTCAGTTCACCATCATCCTCTTCTATTCCTATTATCCCAATGTACTTTTTCTGTAGAAACACAAACTTGGGTTTGTCCTCTTAGAAAGAACTCAAGCATTACTCATTTTTTGATTTTTTTTGAGGTCATAATCACAGTTTTTAATGCAATTTTCCTGACAAAAAACCTTGTTGTGAATCACTGGCCACAAAATTAATGCCTGAAACAGAGATGGATTAAATTTATTTCATATTAGTTGCAGGTAACAGAGCTAAACAAAAATTAGAATTATTTTCTCCTAATCCACTTTTAAAAAGGGAAATATGATCTTTGCCAGAACATAACATAAGCACTAATATTATTTTTTTCAGTAACTTAATAAAACTTTATATGTAGCAATATAGAGACAATTAAATCAGTAATTTCATAGTGTTTCAGCAATATCCTTAATAATCCATAGAGACAAAAGTAATCATTCTAATATATTTACCAAAAAAAAATACTTAGATGTCTTACAGCTTTAAGATTTGTGCAAAGTCTAGGTTTTAACAACTTTTATTTTGATAGGAACAAATTTTCACATATTTCTTTCTAGAGCAAATAGTAGAAAAAAGTAAAGCTTCATAGAAATAATTACCTTCAGAAATGAACTTCATATTTTGCTAGTCCCTTTCATATGAACAAAAATACACAAGACAACACCTATTCTTGAGCTGCCATGCTGCAGGCTGGGCAGAATATCACAAAATGCCTAAATGCTATTGACATGAGATGCAGTATTGGTTTAGATAGACCTTTGTTTTGGCCTACAAGGAGGATTCTGTTACCCTTAAGAGTTATTATCCGAAGCTTTAGCATTAAAATACTTGAGCTGAGGTGGCTACTAGAAGTATCTGTGATCACACAAAAATAGTGAAAGGATAACAGCAAGTAAAATATCCAGCAAGGACTATAAAATGCATCTTCTGCCTCAAAAAAAAAAGATTTAATAGGAGAAGAGAGGACAAAACCCCCAGATATTTCCAATAAGCTTCATATTTTGGTGCTCCTAAACAGGTGGAAAAGCTCTATGAATAGCCCTTACCATCCTTGCCCAACAAACATTCAAGAAACTGTTCTCCTATAACAGCTTACAGAGTTTAGTGATTTTCGAATAGTGATTAAAAATGTAATTTTGAAAATCATTGAACTGCAGGAGAGAATATGACCGTGTTGGAAGTGTTACTGGAAGGAAACGAGGGAAGTCGGTCCATTGCTGTTACTTCTGGTCAGGTATGGGTACAAGCAGTGGGAGAGGCTGGTGATCTGGGGAGAATGTAAGGGTTCCTTAGGGTGGGTGAAGTACAGGGAAAAATTAAGAAATTCCTGTCAGGCAAGTATGGAATCTGACAAGTTGATTTTATTCTGCCTTTTTCTACTGATAAGTAAGTACTCTTACATCATTTTTTTCTCTTACAATGAGTCTTGTCAAAACACAAATTCCATAATTGTTAATTGACCCAATAACAGAAGACTTCATGAAATCAAATCCAGAGAAATTCTCATATATTTTCATGCAACGTAATATCCAAAGAAGGTATTCCTACATACTTTAATACAACACAATACCTTAGGAAACTCTGCAGTACAATGCCTTAATGAAAAGAAAAAAAAAAAAAAAGTAATTTATATTGGTAGCAAAGCTATCCACAACAAAACACATACTATTATCACAGTTACTGTGAAATAAAATGAGGAAAAATAAAACACAGTACAGATTATCTCACATCTTTCAGTCCTAGGGTAGCTTTTTGCTTGGGACAGTGGGATCCAGTCACTCCAGAACTCTACAAACAAATACACAATTGCACCTGCTACCTTTCACAGCTAAGAATTATATGCTTTTTATATACAGGTGTTTCTCCTGCAGTTTTGTCTTTTCATAGTACTTAGACATAAATATGGGGTTTGTGGTGGAGGTAGAGAATAAAGAAAAACGTGTTTTCAGCAGGAATTCCCAGTACAGAGGTGAAAATATGGTTTGGGCAATTCATAGCAAGTTTGATATTTATGTATTGATTCCATGACTTCCTCAACCTAATCTAAACATCAAGAGTGTATGTGCCTGAGTTCCTCCTTTATTTCTTGTGAGGCCCATAAAGACAAATTCCTGTTATGTACGTTACTAGCATGCTGGACAACCTTTGGAAGGTCAGTATAGCATAAAACTATGATAAATTACTTCAGTCCACAGCAAAACCACAATGAATGTCAAACTAGGGCTCTAGCAAAAGAACCTGACACAGTCCTAGGTTGGGATGTGCTGAATGGTCTTTCTACCTATAGCAATCAGGTATGAACTGCTCCCTCTCTGGTTACTAATTCTTTTCAGGAGCTTCCTGCAGTGTCTTGGATGTCAGGCCTTCACAGAAATGAGTTTGGAAACATCAGGAGTAAGAAAAGATCTTTTTCATCACATACATTACACGTCCTCTAGGAAAAAAAGCTGATTGAAGTAGCCTGAGATTTTTGCAGCATTTAATTTCTTTTACTTTTTCACCAGCAAAAGAGAAGAATTTAGCTGGAGATGCAAAAAGCAAAACATACCTTGGTTTTTTATACAATTGAGGCAGGCAGAGGGCAGAAAATTCAGGAAGTTTTCTGACAGTGTTTTTCTTTCACCACTGCCTTCGTGTTCTATATAGGAAGTAATATTTTCATTGCTGTTTGTTAAATGTAATCCTTAATGCACTGAATGATGTGTTATTAATGTAACCACTGAGAGAGAGGGGATGTGGAATGTGTCTGAGATGGCTTTCCAAGAGAACTGTCTTTTTATGATTTCCTGAGTAACCTCAGTTTTCAATATTAATATTTTATCAGTGAGAGAAACACTTCTGCCCTCATTACACTTTTGAAATGTGTGATGGTACCTCTGTGTATCTGACATCTCTGTGCTAAATGACATAAGTAGTATTTTTATAATAGCTAAAACTGGTCTCTGAAAGCTAGAAGCATGTGTTCTATTGCTGGATTTCTCATAGTTCCAGTTGCCAATATTGGACAGAGCAATTATAAGAAAACATAAGTTTTCTTATCTTTAAGCTATGAACAAAAATATTCCCCACGCCCTTCTATATTTCCCCTAATTTTTTTTAAAAAGAGACATGAAATCTGATACAGGGAAGGATTTAAATTTTCTGAAGTACATTTGAGACTATGTATAAGTTGAGATCCAGATGGAAGGAATTTCAAACCAGGCGTAGAGGTTTCATCTGTGATTGCCTTGTACAGTTTTTTCTCATGCAAAATCTGTATAAAGTAGCTGGATTACATTAAGTAGGATGCAGCTCAATGGTGAAAGGCTGAATGTCTCATCAACTGTCAATTGTGATTAAAGAGTTTTCATGTGATGAGAACACACAAAGTGTTAGGACACGTGCAGTCATTCTTACCACCTAATTATAGTTTGACTTTGAACACAGGAATCTTACTTGATTAGCCATAAAAATCTAAACTCTGTCACAGCAATGTGTTTTATAACCTGGACATTTATCAGGAGCTTAAGAGAAACTTAAACTACCAGTAGGAAATACAAAAACCCCACCAATGACAAACTACTTCAATTGTTTCATCTCAGAAGATGAGGTTAGTGGTGGAGTAAAGAAATGTGATGGAATACTTTACAAAATATTTATAGGAAGATAAGCAGACACGATGAAAGAGAAGAATTGCTTTGAAAGAAAACCTAACAGATGCAAAATAGTAGGAATAAAGCGGTCAAGTTTTGCAGCAGAATATAATCGAATATTGATATCATTAAAATATCAACAGCCTGTGCTGTTCTACATAGAAGTGATTTGAAAAATAAGGAAGAACTGCAAACAAAATATGTTGACATTACAAAGGTTACTTGACAGCCAAAACTGAACCAATTATGAAGGGTTAGTGAGTTCTACCAGCACCATTCAGGAAGGTATCAAATACATTGGTGGAAACAAACTGTGTAAAATACAGAAGGAGAAAAAAATTCTTATTGCTTGCAGAATACTGAGAAGCATAGCTCTCTAAACAGCACCAACCTCAGACTTCTGGGACATTTTAAAACTGGCTTATTCAAACCTGTTTTCAGAATTTTAGAAAACAAGATTAAAGAGTGCAGTAATTTTTGGAGAGAATTTCTGTGATCCGTAAGTTAAATAGCCATTCCATACCTTCCAGAATTTTGGTGGTAACTGTGCAGTAAGTGGAAGGTGGAAGGATCTGCTAAGACACTGGAAGTGAGCGCAGCACCACAAGGGGTACAATGGAAGACACTTGGCAATAAAATTGACAGTGAAATTTAGTGCCAAGAAGCACAGAGTCATTTTGCTGACTGCAGAGACTTATAGAGCAAAAGGTGAAAGCCCAGAGAAATACCTCAGGTCCAACCAGCTATAAATTTTGTGATTTGAGCTCCTACCCTCATCTTCAATCCATGTATCTTTCCTCCTTACCTGATAAGCAGAATAAAACATCAGACATTCTGGCACACTACAAATCAATTTCTATTACTCTACTCATCAAGATAATTTATCTTTGTCATACTTCAAGCCGTTCAATCTAAATTACACTGCTTGATTTTAAATTTTGCTTGCTCTACAGGAAGTGGTTTTGTTTTGAAATTATGTCCAAAATTCCCATGTTTAATCAAATATACACTAATGTTCAAGCAGTTAAAAAAGAATGATGTGACTCACTATCAATAAAGTAGTCATTTCCCTATATTCGGTCTATTGTTTATCATGACATTACAGTTTGCTTTGCGTGAATGGTTTCTGCAATATTGACTCAATTTATGTCAATCTGCATATTTACACATCCTTGAACAGCTTGCACTTTTTTTTTCTAAATGCTAGAAGTGCTGTCAGCCTTTATTTACTTTCCACTGAAAGCACTGACTCTCTACAATAAAATTCAGAAATGATAGAACAGAAGCTTATTTAAAATGCTCCTGTGGACATAACCAAGTAGCATATATTTGAAGTTCTGAGTATCTGTCATTTTGAATACATAGGTATTTCTTTCCCAGGAAACAAAAAATGAGAACTTGCTTCTGAGGGTGGAGGTGCACACAGCCCATTGAAAGCAATACTGACCTGCTAATTAAAATTTTTTATCATAAGAAGCTAAGCACTTAGTCCTTCCATTTCAAAATCTAGTGAGATTTTGAACAGTGGTTCACAGATTAGAGGATGAGAGCAAAAACCGTAGAGATGTCTCCAGTTACACTTCAAAGGGTGTCCAACAGCAAAGAGTGGTGGCAGAACTTGAGACTGGTGGCAAATTTACCTTGATTAGAGATCAAGGAGTGATGAAAATCCTTTCCTTTCCTCAAAACCAACATTACTCCAGATGTTTTGGCCCATGCCCCAAAATAATATCTTCATGCTGGGAGCTGCAGATGATTCCTCTAGTAGAAAAATCAAAACGAGAAGTACTAGAAACAGAAAGATATTCCTGCCTGCAAACAGTTCAAAGCAACCGCTGTTTTCATTTCTGAGACAGGAAAATCTGAAATTGAACACTATTCAGTTGCTTTCCAAATCTGAACATTACCGAAGATTCCTTACTTCAGTCCATCTTCAGTACAGAACAGTGTGACATGCAGCACAACACAAATTATTTAATCTCTAATGTCAACTGTTCATGAGTTTTGTTTTTTAAGTAAAAATTAACCCAAATAAAGGAATGCGTGCTCTGATTTACACAGACAGGGAAGAATATCTATTACAGGAAGTTTTCATTAAAAAGTTTAGTGTAGATCTTTTTCAATGGAAAAAAAGAGTACATGATCCTAAATAAGTCCGGAAAGCTATCTAGTTATACTGAATAAAACTGACATCCAAAACATTATGACAGGAGCTATTTTTTTTTTCCTGGAAAAAGGACTTCTGGCTAACTCATACATTAAAGTGAAGAGTCAGTAACAGGGGTGAGGTTACCATGACTGTTTCCATGTTTTAAAATGCCCGTCTTGTCTGTTCCAGATACACCATACAGATTACTCCTCTATGTCTGTGAAATGCTGTGAAGATGAATATATTTTCAGTGTATTTATTACAGAACACTTTACCCCGTCTGCATATAAATAATACCCACTCTTACCAATGACAAATTAAATGTCAAAGATGCTTTTCTAGATTATCAGATACATTGATTTGTACTCTCTTATATTTATAATAGACTTCAAGCACATCTTTAGCAATGGAATAAGTTGTTACTGCCTTCCAGCATTTTTCTGAGGAAAACCACGTTTAGCAGGTAGTAATACTATTTATTTTAAGATAAACCTCTATTTTGTATTTCTCAGATTACTCCAAGTAACTGCCTCAGGCCCCTTTTCAACAAAAACGCTTCAAGATACATGCCAAGTATGGAGGAAACACACTAAGCCTGAGGTAGCTCCTTCCCTACCCTACCCTTTCAAGCTACAGTCATTTCTTCAAAAGGCTGTTGTGTTATTGCTGAAGAAGAAACAGCAGGAAATGTCACATTTTGTTCCAATAAATACACAAACCACTACCAACTAAGAAGTAACCATCAGTTAATAAACAGTTGGCAGCAGTAATTCAAGCTGAAACATGACAAACTGTTATAACTAATTTAAATTCATGAAGTTTGCACATTAGATATTGAATATTTTTTTCTTATGTACTATAGGCTTTCCACCCTAAAACAGGATTTAACTTGAGATGTATCTTCCAGTGGAAAAACAGGAGGGCACGAACTACCTTTTCAGGTAACAAGAAAGCGTCTCTTCCGTCTCTTCTCTTTTTGTTCACTTAATAAATACTGAGCAGAATGTCTAGCCAGGGTATTAAAGTCTCCACCTGAATGCTCTCTTCTGACAGAGTTTGAAGTTACAATGTCAATTCCCACAAAAATGCAATACCTGCCAGGGGATCATTAAACTTTCCTACTTCTATCTTCAATCAGGAAACATTACTTGGAACAGGATCTAGAATCTGGGCATTTCGTGTACCCACTGTGAGCGTTAACTATTTAGAAAACAATGTTCTAGGCGAATAAAATGTCATCCTAAGAAAACTTGTTTCTAAAGAAAGGTTTGGCAGGACACGCTCATTCAATCTGACTTAATTCACCCATGGTTCTGACATAAACTTCCCCTCCAGACGCTTCATCATTTTGATGGTTTTATTTTAGTTTACCTGAAACTGACTCTCTGTCCTATGTTCTTATCTCAGAAACCACTTGGAACAAGAATCGTATCAGCTTCTGATTGCAACACTCAAGATATATCAAGGATTCATCTCAATATATGAAATATTTTTTTTACAGTTAAAACTATCATTCACTGGAACAACCTCTCCAGGAACTTGGTATAGTCCCCGTAGCTGACAAGACACAATTGGATTGCTGTATTATCTCATCCAGGCTGTCTTTCCCACGAAAGGCCAGACCAGATGATCTTTAGGCTTACCTTCCAACCTCAAATGTCTTGTGATTATATGTTCCTATGATTCCAAATTCAGAGGTGCTGTCTCTGAACTGGAAGATGTGATCTGACCCAGGCTCTACCAGATTTTATGTGATTGCTCTGTTAGACCTGATACCATATTTCTACTACTGTAGAAAATCTATTCAGACAAAACACTAAAATAAATACATGAACTAAGAAAATAATTGCAGGATAGTTCTGACTTCTAAAAGCTATGAATTGTTTCACAGGAGATCTTATGTTATAAACAACTGTATATTCAAAAACTGTGAAAAAAAAAGCAGAATATTTCATTACAGTTCAGCTGCTTGCCTTAATTTTGAAAAGAGTAGGCAAGGCCCCTTCACTGTATGCAGTCACTCAACAAAAAATCATTTGAATTATTCTGAACTTGCATACCTGTAAGATAAGTAAAATTCACACCAAAATAGTTAAATACTGCAGACTGTAGGAAACTGTTAAAAAAATAAATCTGCAGAAATAATTTCTCAGTCTCTTGGTAACAGAAAGTCATCTGGCTTCATTAAGTACTTCACCAAGAAAATAGTGTGAATTTTCAAACTAATTCAAGATTTTTAAAATTATTTTTCAGTTTATTTAAGAATTGTAAGTCTGCCTTTTCTAAGATGCTTTTTTAGTACTAATCATCTGTGTCATGTAATACATGTTAGTCTCGAACTTCTGAGACCAACAAATAGTTCAAATAATGTTGCATCCACTTAATGAAGATAATCTCAGCAAATGAGACAACACATTTTGCAATGCCATAAATGTGCTTCTATTTCCTATGATACAGTCCAATTGGTTTTCCTCAGCAGATTCATCTCAAGTACTGTGGGATGTTTGAGGGACCCAGTGACAGAAGTATTCTCCACATCTATTCTATCTTTCTCTGGCTTTGATCATTATTTCACAGCCTCATGTGATATGTGATACCTTCCACCACCATTTTATCTGCTCATCTGCTGATTGCTTTCCTGACACTTTGCCCTCCAGTAATATCAGCTCTGATTGTTATCCCATCTTTTGCTAAAATAGAAAAAGAGTTTCAGTTTTGTCTCTCAGATGTGTATATTGAATGTCGATTGCATATCAACTGTTCAAGTATCTACCCATTAGCAGTTCCAAACTTTGGCTATGACAGACGAATGGGTTTAAAAAGGAAAAGACATAAAGAAGATTATTTGAGCATGGTCTGTTTATCAGGCCTGCGAATTGTAGACCAAATAATATCTATATATTCTTCATAGAGTTCTTTTTATATGGATCCTCTATCAAGTGGTCTGACAACCAAGACACAAATAAACATAGAAATAAATGTAAAGGTTGCATATATTCTAAATGAGAGGAAAAAATTCTCTCTTAACTACAGTGGTGTTCTAGCAGCAATTTAAATCAGTTACGTCGCCTACCCTAGTGACCAAAGTAGAGAATGAAAGCACTCAGAAGCTTGCAGAGATGAAGGATTCCTCTGAAAGTGTGAATAAAATCTGGCCACATAGACCAGAAGTTCCTCACATGTGGAATTGATTTGACCTACTGGCTGTGGCAGGGTAGATACGAACATCGTGCAGGCACTGCTGGCTACATTTTTGACACTCTGTTTAACACATACTGCTCTACTGAGATCACTGTCAAAATGTTCAGCTGAATGAGTTTCCGTTATCTATTGACACATGTGGAGCTGGTTGGATTTCTTGTTGCAATGCTTGAAAAATACTTGAAAAAAAATATCCGTGATACCTGTCCAGCACTGCTCAACCCAGTTATGAAGTTAGTGTGAACACAATAGTCATAATATGGATTTTCATTTCAATTAAAAACAAACAAACAAAACAAAGCCAAAACAACAAACTGCCTCTCTCCTTCATAAACATGAAATGGTGACATTGTTAATTCTTACAAGCTGCCCATAGATTTGGGTTTTCTTTATGCTTTCAGACAGGAATTGGAATTTCAGTGTGCAATATCATAAAGAACCAGAAAAGTGTACTGAGAGCATCTTTCTGAAATAATAAGGACAAGAATGGCAGATGGAGCTTAATAAGTCATGCTTATGCTTTCAGGATATTATGAGTGAAATTAAGACAATTATAACGTTGCAGAAATTAATGCAACAATTCTTGTAGTATGCTGGAACATTTGCATGATAATCTACTACCTCCCCGTACAAAACTTTAACATTTTTCATTCTTTCCTTCTCATAACAACAAAATGCCAGAATCTTTTTTTTTCCAAATTAGAAAAGAAAAAAATATATCTCACCTTTATGTGAAATATCTGGATATTACTACATTAAATACTATCTAAAGCACTGCTTCTGATGCACTGTGCAATCAGAGATCTTTTATTTTTATTATTTTGAAATATATTGTTTCAGAACAATCGCTGGGTAAGGTAATTACATGTGATAATTAGAACAAAGTAAGAGATTTCCCAGAAGATTTTTACAGAAAGTATTGCTTCTATTAAGCCTATTTTCACTGAGATATTACTTAGAATCTCTGTATTTTAACTTATACAAAATGAACATATTTATTTCAGGTTGCAGTGTTCATTAGGAACACTAAGAAATACTTATTTCCTTTTACAGTTCTGTTCAGGTCCTCATGACACACTCTTCCAAGTGGTATTCCTATGATATGCCTCAGAAACTTTGTTCAAACAGAGATTTCTAGCAGACAGAAAGAACAGGGGTATATGACACCTTGAATGGTATTTCTTAAAGAAAACATGCAGTACAAGAAGACGGTTAAAGTTAACCTGAGTAGAATATCTTTCTCATATTCCCCTCTTTCCCCATGCAATGAGGAAAGAATTAGGAACAAAAGAAAAAAATACTTTAACAAGAAGAAATTAGGAATATTTAAAGTAATAAATTTTATGGACAGTTATTTTTCCTTAGAGAAAATACAGAAAAAATCAGTGCTTATCTACTGGCAGCTCTATTTCTGTATGAAAATGAACTTTTAGAAACAGAAATAGAAGGGACTATTACAAATGAAAGTAAATGTTAATGTTTTTATTCCACTCAGGAGAAAAAAATGAAACATAAATATATCTGCAAAGACTACTGAAAAGATGACTCCAGATAAGAAATTCAATCTTTTCTGTCAACATCAAGGAAATACGTTTTTATCCTCTATTAAATTTACTTTACATAACCCATGGAAAGATGAACAGAAGTGAGTAGAAGATAGTGTATTGTCTGAAACACACGTGAGAACTACTGCAAAAGTATTATATAACTGTCTTCCCACATTTTATTTCTGAAGAGGTACATAACTGTTTACATATTATTGCTGCTGTTTTGTAGTTATCTCTAATGCATCATTACCTTCATGTGAAATTGTCTTATATTTCACACAGTTGCAGCATATTAGTAATCAATTTGGTTTATGTATTTCAGATATACTTCTGTGTCTGTCGCCAATGCCTTTTTTTTGCACTCACAACATTGTCTATTTCATTCTGGACTCCTTTTTGGACATCACAGCTATGAGTAAGTATTTAGAATTTTAAATTAAATTACCTCACATTAACGCACAAATTAAATTACCTCATAATTTGGAGATGTATTAAAACATATTATAGAAAACCTCATAGAGAAGAAAAAATCTAAACACAGGATTTTGAAGGTAGCATAACAGTTTGTTTTTCTTAGTTAAAATGCTTTCTTTTCTTGTTTAGCAATAATGAAGACAATTAGTATTGAAGTGCTGCATTATATTCCATAAAATGAGAACTGATGTTTTCTCCAAATAGTTGCATGCTGGAGACAGAGTGGCAATAAAGCACCTTTATAAAGTATTTTTTCAATGTACTGTTAGTGTGAAAAAAGTTATGAATATTGTCCATGAATAAGCCCGTGACAATATGGAAAGTTTTAGCACACCCGCTACATTGTGCAAAAGTGCACTATCTGGTATTCTTCCCAGGACTGTGTCCCCACCACCTTAAATGTCCCCAGGGGAAAAACCTTCTTCCCCAGGACCTCACACTATCTCCTGCTCTCTCATCTCTCACAGTCAACGAATTTGCTGTGGCCAAGAGGTCTTCCAGCTGTGATTCCTGACACAAATATAGCTCAGGGAGATAAATCAAGTGGTGGGAAGGCACCTTCAGGGAGGGATTTAATGCATGAGTTTACAACTAGAATAAGAGATTTCAGAGGCCTGGCAGTGTGGCAATAGGTTTATCTGGTTCCAAAGACATCTTTTGCAGAAGGACAAGTGACATTCTTAAAGCAACTTTAACTACAAAAGCCAGAGCACCCTTTAGAGCAAATAATTATTTTTTTCTAAGGTATTTTTTTGACCTTTTCTTGTTCACTGCTTTCTGAAATTGTAATTGAATGATGGACCTAACCTCTACTCACAAATGTATAGCTTTTCCTCCTGTGTTGTAGAAATCTCATAAAATGCACATCTTATAAATCTTATACTTTTCTGCTATTTCTTATAATGTTTATAGAGTTGAAAAAAATTTCACTGATACAAAAAATTACAAAAGCAGAGTAAGCACTATTTTAAGGTATTTAATGAATAATTTATATGCGTTTTTATAAACAAAAGGGGCACAGTCTATATTAAATAAACAGTTTTTTAAAGTTCAGAATATAACTATAAAGTATATGTAAAAATTTATATTAAATTATACTTGTCAACAAACCTTGGTGAGTTATATAATTATTATCTTAATAAATATGCAGTTTCTATATTACTAATACACAGACCTCGTTCTCTTTCCACAATACAGTTTTTTAAATGCAACCTTAATGAGCAGGTTTGCTGAACTGTAGAGCACTATCAACAGTACAGGAAAGGTTGCATACAGATAATGGTAAGAATACCGTCAAGTAGCCGTTTCCTTCCTCCTCTACCATCTCTTCCCCCTTGCTCCGACCTAACACCCAAAAAAGTTATGTGCCTGCAAAAGGAAAAGCAATTGTACAGAAGGATTATATGCTCTATGGGGAATTCAGAATACACTCATTATGGTTACTATCAAAATGGCTGAGACAAAAGCAACAGGTATGACAATCCACACTACAATTCTTCCCACCACCTTGTATGAGCTTGTATGTTTCAAGCTCAGATATCCTCCTGCAGGCTGAAATAAAGCATGTACTACAGTTTTTGATAATACACGTTAACTTTATGTATTATACATATGTACACTGTCTTCCTGTTCTGAACTTGTAGTTTATTTAATGGCAGACCACTGGCTTTGCCTATCAAACTGCAGAGGCGAGTGTGTTCTTCTGTTTAGAGAATTACAGACTGGGCTTAAGTTACTTCAGCTTGGTTTTTCATGACCTAAAATGTGTGAATTTCTTCCACTTAATTTTAAAGTATTACTGTTGAACGATGTATCTTTTCTGACCCTTCATTAAACTGTCTGTAATCTTTTAAAAGAACAGAGATGAAGCGGGTTTCATTCTTGCAATACATGGTTTTAAGGCATCCTTATGAACATTCAGTATGAACTTGTCTGACAGTTTCAAACTTATTATATGATTACAAGTTGAGAACAGTACCAGTATTGTGGTTTAATCCCAGCTGGTAACTAAGCACCATGCAGCCAATCACTCACCTTTCCTGATGGGATGGGTGAGAAAATCAGAAAAATGAGAAAATTCATGGATTGAGATAAAAACAGATTAATAGGTAAAGCAAAAGCCACACACACACGCAAAGCAGGACAAAGAATTCACTTCCCATGGGCAGGCAGGTGATCAGCTACCCCCAGGAAAGCAGGGCTCCATCACGCATAACAGTGATTTGGGAAGACAAATGCCATCACTCCAAATGTTCTCCTCTTCCTTTTTCTTCCCTGGGATTTATATGTGGAGCATGGTGTTACATGGCATGTTTGTCCTGGCTGTGTCCCATCCCAGCAGTTTGTGTACCCTCAGCCTCCTTACTGTCATGGCAGTACAAGGAGCAGAAAAGGCCTTGATGATGTGTAATCACTGCTCATCAACAAAGAAAACATCCTGTGTTACCAATGCTGATTCCAGTACAAATACAAAACATGGCCCCATACTAGCTACTATGAAGGAAATTAACTGTAACCCAGGCAAAAACCAGCACATTCAGAAACATGGGTATCAGCAAAAAACTGATTCTATTTTGAGTCTGCACAGAATCTAAAGTCATGAGCACAATTCTGTTGTTATTGCTGAAAATACCGTAGATATTTACTAACCAACAACTACCAGTAGTGGAAACACTGCCTTCATTCTTCTTTTATCATTTGCTGTCATTTCTATTGTTTGACTCAGCTATGTTTTGAATCTGATTTTCACAAATTTAGCAGAGTGAAACATGTAAAAGCTTCATAAAGAGAGTTTTTGTTGAACTCAGAAACAGATGGAAGCAAGCAAACAATAACAGTGTCAATACGTCAACAAATTATAGGTTGTCTCTTGAGACAATCCCACTGGGCTGAAATTCATTACCTTTACTTACACTGAATAATTACACAGATTTAATTTCTCGAGAGGCTACATACAAAGTAGGGTATTAAATGCCACTAATGAATGTAGAATCAGGCCCACTGACAGAAACAAGAGTGCTCTGTGCAAGATTTGCTGAAATGAGCCAAATACTGGTATTCTAAACATACAATCTGTGTTCATACCCTTGAACTTTACCGGTAACCAATTTTTAAATTTTACTTGCATACCGACTATTCAGCTCATGTACTTTGCTAATTATGTATGTTGCTTAAATCCACTTGAAACTTAAAATCTTTGTGACATGATGAAGGGAAACAAAATGTTTAAAACAGAATTTATACATCTGTCTTTTATTAACAAAGCACAGGTCTCATTATACATGCAAAGTCCCAAGATTAGATGACTCAGTTAGGAGATCCTTGGTTTTGATTCATTGCATCAACAATAATCAATAATAATATCATTAGTTTGCAACATTTTGTAATAGAAGGGTTATTAAAGTAATTATAAAATATATTGGGGTTTTTTACAAATGGAAAGTTCTTGTGAAAGCTTTGCCCAAACTAAGATGGCTCTTCCAAGAACACAGAAACATCACCCAAGCATGAAGAGAAGGAATAACGAGAGGTAAATCTTAACTGTAGTTGAATTTGGCAGTGGAAGTGACTGACAAGAAGGGCCTCTATCATCACTTTGCCAAGCCAAAGATAGACTGTAAAAATATGTTCCTAGAGGTAGATAACTTTATGACAAAGGCCACAGAAATAGAACAGGTTCTTTCTAGATTCTTTCTCTTTGTCTTTACTGATAAACCTCTCCTCAGGCTTCCAGGCCTCAGCCTCAAGGCAGTGCGACACAGGGGAAACACAATCCACAGGAGAAGAAGGAAATAAGGACCACATAAACAAACTGAACACCTACAGGCCCGTGGGATCCACTGTTTTGTACCCAAGATGGTTAGAAGTGCTGGGTCATACCATTGTGAAGTCTTGTTCAAAAGGAAAGTTTCCTTAGGATTAGGAAGAAAAAATTATACAAAATTTTCTACAAGAAAATCAAGAGGAATCTGGGGAACTATGTATTGCTGTCATGACCTTAGTCCGGGGAAAGGTAATACATCAAATTTTCTTGGAAACCATATACAATGATAAGAAGGATAAGAAGTCCATTGAGAATAGTCAGTGTGGACCCCTACTCCAGTCACAAAAAAACAAGCCAAAGTCGCACATTTAAGAAGATCCTCTCTGTCCTACACCAAAAGAAACCACTTTTTTTTTTCCCCAAGTATTGCCTTCTCTGTATAAATATATATATATTGTTTTTGCTTTCCTCTAAAAACTAGGATGTGTTAAATTTATAAGCTGATGCTGCTATGTGTAAAGTCTATAGTTATTGGACATAGTCCAGTTTACACCAGTGTAACTAAAAGACTCGGGGTTTTTATGGTGATGGATTTTTGTTTACAGTTCAAAAGGGAGAATATAATTTGATTTGCAGGGTTTGAAATGATTTATGTAGCATTTTCTGGCTGCTGTAATCAAAATTGAAGAACTTATATTATGATCCATACACAGTGATCTAAGATGCCATTTATAAGCCTAATATAACATATAATAGAATACTGAACCATCAATCAAGAAATTGAGACACTGATGACTAAATTATACAAAATGTGAAAGATTCATGACTCAACTGCTGAAGTGGAATTTTTAGGGTTCTGTAAATATCAGAGAATTCAGCCTACACTGATGCAAGTTCATAAATTCAGTTTACAAACATAGAGTCATGTGGAAGAGAAATGTAATATACCATAAGTAAGACATTTCTTTCCTCAGAAACATGATTTTCCTATCTCATATTTTAAGCAAGAATGCATTTCATGACACAAATACTGAACAGCACAAGACTGAAAAATCTATTTTAATAGAACATATTTTTCCATTTGCACTAGGAAATTAAAAATTACTTGTCTCAAAGTTACATACCCTGAACATCAGCTTTGCCTAATCAAATGCCAAACCGTAACTGGCACACACTTCTTATAAACTGTAATTCAAAGTAATTCTGACAGCCTAACTAGTCTTTAATAGTCTAACTACTCTTTAATTATTTTATAGGCTTGCTAATATCTGTTGTTTTTCATGGACTGAAAAATAGTCTTTTATGTAGCAGCAAAATGTAGTATTTCAGGGTGCAATAATATGACTTCAGGGTCACTGATTTTTCATTTTTTCTACCTTTTCCCTTCTTCTGAAAGTTTACTCTGTGAGGCAAGTTCTATTGATTCTTGTGTGTGGGCAGAGGGAGGTTTGGCATTGAAGCAGAACTTCTACATGGTTCTGTAAGATAAAGAATAATTAAAGGTTACTGACAGTGGCAAGTATAGCTGAACCACAGAAAAGTTGTATGGAATCTTTGCTGGAAGTTCTGTCATGGAGCTGAATGGGGGGCTGATATTGACATTCAATGGTCGTCACATTGACTTGTCTACAAATGTAGCTTAACTTCTGTCATGCAGAAAACTATAAGAATGGATATCAAACTTCTTCCACCCCCATCTGATCACGGGAAATCACTTTGTAATAGAAAAATGTTAGTTAAGTCAGTCTCAGATTCTTTTGTTCAATTCTTTCTTTAGTGTATCAACCACACATTCTCGAATTTCAAAATATAAGAAAAATGTTAAATGGGAAGCATAAGACAATTGTCCCTCTAACATTTTTTACTAAAAAAATTAACATTAGAAATCCGTCAGAGTTTTAACTTTGTTTTCTCTGCATTAAGGGTATACTAACTGGTATATTCTTAAGTGGAAATACAGTGTTACATGTTGTACTGCTGTAAAGAATCACAGTGTGGGAATAATGGAATAAATCCTTATTCTTTTACTGCTGTACCTTAAATTACTTTTTATTTGGCAGTTCTCCAACAACACAGAGTTCTTAGATGATCTGTTATGCCATACCCTCTTATTATAAAAGACAAATAAGAAACTGTAACCCCAAGGGTAAATGAAAGCAATTTCTAGTAAGATATCATATTTATTTAATAAAATCATGGTTATAACCCTATCTAGCACAGTATTAATATTTTACTATGTCTAAAAGAACATGAAAAGTTCTGCAGTATTATTAAAATTTTCTTTATACAATTCATGTATAAAAATGTTTTTCATTTTCAAATGACTTATGTATGATGCTTGAATAGACTCAGTTATGTCACCAGGAATAAACATGAGACATGATTTTAATGACAAAACGTTACTATAATTACAAAAATTAATTGGGTAATGCAACTTGTTTACTTCAGTCACTGCTGGCAAATGTTTACTTGTTCAGAAACAACATGAATACTTACATATTACTTTTGATGATCTATTTCTAAAATATTTAGTCATTTCTGATGGCATTTCTCTGAGAGTAATAGACCCTGCAGCTGTTTCCTCTTAAGTTAAATACTAAATATTTACATTCCTTGATTCTCTCAAACTTATATTTTCACACACATAATAAATTAGTTTCAAGACATAGACAGAATTAAAAATATAAAACTTGTTGAATCAAGGAGACCTGTCAGCCTTTGATAGGGGCACCCAGGTGGTTTTGTGATTATAAAGCAGAACTCAGAAGATATTTCAGATTGACTGCTCTTCCAGAGCTATCATACACTTATTGTGGTATATTCCTAGAAGACTGTCCTTCTTTAAGCCATGACAAAACCTGATACTGAATGTCATACAAAATATAAGCATGATTTTTGCAGTATATTTGACATGCTCTAAAATGTAATACAAAGTCATGCTACATTGTCAGCTTTATTTGGTGAAATCCAAGCCAATTAATTCTTTCACTGGCATATCCAATCATTGTGGAAAATTTCCAGATTACTAATTAGACGGAAAGGTTTTCCTTTTCCCTTGGAGTTTATTGTTACAATACATTATTCTGTTTTTTCAACACAATTTTTACACATACAAAGTTACTCCGTTCTCTCAAAAAAATACAGTGAGGCAGTCATGTTCATCAGGTATGGCATTTAACAAGTTTTTTCCCCCTTCTGTGCAGCTTGATAGAAGCAACATTATAATCAACTGCATAAACATATAATTATGTTCTATTATCTTCAGTTCTGTTGTAGGGACCTTCTTACATCTCTTTGTTAACATGAATAAATATTCATATTAAACTACTACAGTTAACAAAGAAAAAAATACTGCTTTAAGCATAAGCTGCATTCTGCTTTACAGGTAATCTTTATTTTTTAACAGAAAAGCAAATCAGATGTTTTTAAAGGTGCTTTTATTTTGGGTTTTAACTTAATTAAATACCCATGTTTATATAAAGTAAATAAACATATGTCAGATGTATTCTGACTTTTTCAGTGGATGCTGAGAAACTGTAAGGGCCTTTCACTGACTAGAGGTCAAAGATAGTCAAAGATAGTGATGATACCCCTGACATACAAAAAAAGGCTACAAGACACAAGAAAATGCAGGGGGGAAAAACCCCAGTGTTTTCATAAATACTATATCTTAAAAATCCCCTACTTCAATTAACTTTTAACACACCTTAAATATTTTCCTCTGGAAGGAAAATAAAGTTAGAGGAGTAAAGATGAAGTGTACTGGCAAAAATATGTGAGGTATATGAAAGGCAACAGCACCAACCTTGAAAATAAAGCTACAGATTGAAGATTTAACAATCTGATTCTAAAACAGTTCTAGGCCATGAATGACTGTGATTTTATACTTTTCAAATTATTAACTATTTAAATACAAAACTGACATTTCATTCTTTGATATAATCTCTAAGTATAATGACTGATATAAAAATTGTTGTACAGAAATGTCATGTCACTTCCTAAAAAAAAGGAAGACATTAAAACTAATGTCTTTCAAAATAAACAAGAACCCCGAATATATTTGAAGGATATACTGTGAAGTTAATTTTGTTAATAATACTTTGGTAAGGCTCAACTATTTATTTTTCTAAACTGTGGAAGAAAAATCTCAGATATACCACTACAGAAAAAAAGACTAATTACCAAGGGTCCAAGAAAAAACCAACTTTTCCACCTGTATTCAACTTTCATGTAAGAAAAACATTTAAGAGCACTTTTGTAACTATACATTCCTCCCTGCTGATACGTGGGTCTGCCAAAGGTGCAACCAGTAAAGCATGCGAAACAAAAGATTCACAAAAATCTCACAGAAAGAATGGTAAGTAAAAAAAGTGCTTTAGGACGTATGTATTTCAACCGTAGCCAGACCCTAAGAAAATCTTTCAGATCATAAGCATTCATGTTTTCATATTTCTTTGTACTTTTTTTCTGCAACAGAAGAAATAGTACGTTTTTTCCAAAGAGGCAGTTGGATGAAATGTAAACAATTCTCAAGTGAGAGTCATATTCTGTTCCCTGGACATGTAAACTGTGCTTTTATTTATCTCTCTTTAAACATAATTCTGAACTATTCCACGTGGTTTCTAACACATATCTACATAAACAATGGTTAGAGCTGTGAAAACAGCAAAGCTCAAAATAGATTTTACCTGTTCCAACTATCTGACGTTTAGGAATCCATTTGAAACTAGATATGTAAAAAGCCCTTTTACAGCCAAGAAAAGTATTTCTCAGAGATACTTGATGTCCAGGATAAGTAGAAAAATTCTCTGTCTGAAGTTGCCATTTATTCTCACCTAAAGGAAGATTTAGGCATTTCAATAACTAGTTAGTAAATTTTAGAATAGTTGTCAAAATTTTAGGTGAGATGAATGGTAGGCTTTAAATGTGGTGTTAAAGGGTTGATATCTTTTTTAAAAAGACAAACAAAAAAGGGATTCTGAATTCATCTTCTCTCTGCTTCACAACAGAGACTATCTGTGGAAAGCTCATCCTTCACACAGATTTTTATTTTTTAAATACATTGCAGTATACCTAAAGTTCTGCATGTGACTCCAAAACTAGCAAAAGAAACCCATCTGCCACACCTTTGCATTGCAAAGTGCTGTCTGTTAAGGTATTAACTCACTTGAAGAGATTGATCCTGGTAAACTTTCCTGGACCTAAAATTGTGAAATCACATTCTAGCATATCATATTCCTACTAAAAATCAAATATTAAATATCTTCAGTTGTTTGGAGCCCACAAAACGAAGTGCGTATTCAAGCACAAACTAGAAGATGCTATCACACATGACAACTGCTGGCAATGGCATGGTGATACGTTTTTTAGTCTGTCATTTTATTTCTGGATAAACACAAGGCATTGACCAACCTGGTTGAACTCACTAACTTCATATTCTTACAGGTCCATAGCAAACTTCAGCATGTGTAATATCTCATAAAATCAAATGTCAACAATAATGCAATGCACTTTCTGAATAGAAAGTTTAGATTTTTCTTGCTTTTCTGTTTCTTGAACTGGATAACATTTTAGGTATCGTAAGACATACTGTACTGTACAATTACATACTGTAACACATAACTGCCTTACATGTTGTTTAACATTTTAACTTAAATACTAGTGACACAAAAAGGCCATGGTATAGTTATTTATGTCTTCATTAGTAATGGCATAAGTTTAAACATTTTTCTCATGAAACATGTTCTTCATTAACTATATTTTTTGCATAAGAGGACAAACATCTGTTATTTTCTTCTGCAATATACGTAGTTGCATGGCAACTGAGACATTACTGTCCCTCAGTAACTATGCTTAATAATCTATTTAAAAATGATCACATGCCAAAAATTGACTAAAACATTAGCCTGCTGTCATATACATTAGCTACTGTTGAGAAAGAATGTTATCTTCTTCCTGTTCTATTTTCCTGTTAACTTTACCGCTACACAACTACACACACAGTCTAGAAAATTCTTCATTTTAATACACGCTTCCTTCTAGGAACAGCCAGACTACCAGTTTAAATCTTAGAATAAAGAAAAAAATGTTAATTCTTTCTGGTTTTTAAGAAACAATGGATTAACAGATCCTTACTTATAGTGTCATGGAAAATATTTTTCTACACATATGAAAACACAGAGCACTTCAACTAGTTAATAGACCAAGATCAGTGCATCAGCTGAATAGCATGTAGTCAGAACAGATTTCTGTTCTTTAAAACAAAAGCTATTCCCTATGCTCTGTTAGGTTTTGGAGAGCACAACTTCTTAGCCCATCTTAGACAAGAGTTGTAACATGACTTACTCCATTCTGCAGACTGTGAAAATTTACTTGCTCACAGTACTTTTATGCCATAAAGACCTTTGTAGGCAGTGACATGGTGCAGAATGGATGAATAATTAATCAAAACGTTGAAAAAGTGGGACATAAGGTTTTTTCAGTGAAGGGAGATAGCAGTAGCATCTCATCAGTTGGATCTCTGAGGGAACCTATGCAATGCAACATATTGCCAAAAGGGGTGAATAATAAAGTGACAAGTTTTGTTATTGATGCTAAGCTACTAAATCAAGATCAAGAGAAGAACTTGAAAAGCTCTAATACTTACAGATTAAGTTAATTGTAAATAAATGTAAAATGCTGTACATTGGAAAATGTTACATATGACTGACAGCTCAGATGAAAATTTGAAACTATAATAGATAGATATAAAATGTTGGCTCACTACTCAAAAGATATCAACTAAAAGCAATTTCAAGCTAGAAATTGTTGAGAAAGAAAAAGGAAAAAAGGGGATTTGTGACACACTATGAATCCGTGGTTCAGCAGTATCCTGATTATGGTGTGCAGTTATGGGTACTGATCCCCTCCATCTGAAAAAGGTATCAAAGGAATTTCTGAAGATGTACAGAGAAAGGATTACAAGAGGGACTTGAAATGGTTTCTGTGCAC
This sequence comes from Pseudotriccus pelzelni, assembly GCA_035584735.1. Taxonomy (NCBI): domain Eukaryota; kingdom Metazoa; phylum Chordata; class Aves; order Passeriformes; family Tyrannidae; genus Pseudotriccus; species Pseudotriccus pelzelni. Next base: position 74,946,729 of record JAWMRA010000078.1, read on the forward strand.
TGAACAGTGGAAATGTAGGAACAGATGACTAAAGAAGATATGAAAGAGGTCTTCATGGTCATGAGGGACAGTGAAAAAAGTAGAAATCCATTTTTCACTGTCTCTTACAGAAAAAGAATTAGGTGATATCGGATGAAACTAATGGATGGCAGTTACAAACAAAAGTCTTCAGATGATGGATAAGTAATCTGGAAAACAGCCAAAGGTGATTGAAGGCAACAAATGCTTGTAAGGATTGGAAAAGTAATTTGATTTTTCCTCCAAGGATTTGTTCATTGAGGGCTACTAAACACAAGGATGTATGCTCTGGTATGTATCACACATCCTTACTCTGTTCTTATAGTCTTGCTTTGACACGTGTGTTTGACACACTTAATGTCACGAGCAAAACAGACTCAATTTGGGGAAAATTATTTTAATTTATTGCAAATTAAAAATAGAGCCAGACAGTGAGAAGCAAAGACAAAGCTAAAACTCCTTTCTGTACTTCTCTTCCCAGACTGAAAATTATATAAGACTCAGTGATAATATTGAAATAACATTACTATGTATTTGTCAATTTGAGGATGGAGGTCCTTAAATCTCTTCTTTTGGGTTGTGGCTTTTGCAGAATTGCAGAGACAAAAGCAGAAACACTTTCTAATCTTTAGTTAGGAGAAGTAAAGAAATATCAGTATGAAAAGAGAACCCACTGCTATTAAAAAAACTTGACATATTTCACAGTAGAAATACAAAGCTGAAAGGCCTATAGCAATTTTCAGCTGCTTGCAGTAGTATTCCCCAGTTACATTCTCACTAATACTACAGGAAGAGAATGTAGGGGTCAGGAAACAAAAACATGCTTACTGAAAAGTGTATCTTGATGTAGCCATGGTGGTTTCAACAGGCTGGCAGGGAAACTATAGTCCCAAGTACTAGAGAATACCATTTCAAAGTTATTAAGTGAAGGTTACCTTATCTTCCCCATTGATCTTTAAATCTGCACAGTCACATTCACAAGCAATGGCCTGGGCTTCCTCTTCACTGTCTCAGTGCATGAAATGAATAGAGAAGAGGGAAGGGAAAAACACGGCTGACACGCTATACTGTTTTCTCCTTTGTAACCATAGAGGCTTCCACAGCCATGGACCTTACCAGTGCAGAGCACAACATCCATAGTTAGTCCTGTACTTTTAGCAAAATCAGCTTAGATATAAGGTCCCTGTTTCCATACTGAAGAACTCTCTACCCATCTTTTAAGTGAATTAGATTAATCTCATCAGTTGCCTAGTCTGCATTTGATTGAACACTGACACATTTGTTCATCAGCTGGATGAGGAATCCTTTGACTGGGGTTTGACCTGAAATCTGAGCCAAATCTGTTTGTTTACTTATCTGAAGCTGATTAATGTCATTATTGATTGCTGCAGTTTGTTTACCACGGCTACAATGTCACAGGTTAATTCCACTTGCTGTGGTCTTAACACTATATTTCCTAAATTATTGACTTTTGTGCGTGCTACTCGTTCATTTTTTTACTCATAGTAATAAATCTTCAACTTTGTTTAAAAAGAAACAGCACAGCACTGCTTAAGTGACTTAAATGTCACTGCAAGGGAAAAAGCCTGCAACTGCATCAAATCTTCACCCCAAAGTAATGTTACTTTCTAGTATCCTTAGCACCCTGTTTGCTTCAAAAGTTATAGTTTGCTTTATGTCAAACAGTTAACTTTCATGATACTTACATGACTCAAAACATGACTCAGCTGTCAGGAAAAGTCTCTGATGGAGATGTATTTAAAGTTACACTGAAAAGCAATTTAACACAGATTATGACTTTTAACAGTTAAAACAATTAAGTAGGATTTTTTTTTTTATGAGACATTTACATTCTGGTAAAAGATTTCATACTGAAACAAAAACATAGAGTTAATTTTAAGATTTGTCTTCTTTGCCTAAAAATGTCAAAGGGCAGAAAAATTAGAACATCCACAGAAAGTATACAGTATGATCATCTGAGAATAGAGTAAGATTTATTTGAGCCAGGCATGTGTGTCTCATGGCAGCAGACGTCTCCAGCAGCAGGCCCAAAGTCCCAGAGCTGGGCTGGATCACAGATGCTCTGGAGCACAGGCAGTCAAACCAAGGACCCTCAACAACTCCTTATGGGTCCTGACCACGAAGGAGCAAGCATGGGTTGAATAAAGAGTTTCTATTCACAACCTCTTCATGCTGAGAAAGACAGTTTTCTGTTTTGCAGCAGCTTTCCCCCCAGTTTTCCTATTCAAAAAGCTGAATATGAAAGCAATCACTTTCAAAAAGTACAGAAGTTTTGAAGATGTACTGGAAAGAATTAAGGACAATGATTCAGCATACGGAGTTGTAGAATCAGTTTTTTTAAGGGTTCAAATGATTAAAAATCTGATTATATTCTACAGAGGGACTGAGAAGAAATGAGTTGATGCTGTCTATAAAGAGAATGACCAGTGTGGGAGGAAAAAAAATGCTACTGTGCAAACGATATGAGGTAAATAATTAAATACACTGATTTTCTTCCAGAAGTATTGTTAAAGAAATTAATATCTACCACATCTTCTGATTTAGAGGCCAAACAGAAAGTTGTTGAATTCATATGGCAATTGGACAAGCACTATTCAGGGCACTGAGACCAGAAAAAGTAGTATGACAGCTCTTCTTCAAGCCGCTATTTTACCTGCCTCATTAGAAATCAATTCAAATTGTCTCAGATAAATAATCTCCATAAATGATTGTTTGACTGTACTCGTGTACTCAAATGGGACAGTACCTTCACTAATTTTCCATATATGTATATTTCATATCAGTTATTTTCTAAAAGCATATTTTCTTTCTAGAAAAGTCATCCACTTGGCTACACAAAAGTTAAAAACTTCAATTCTGCCATATTAAGCCAACACTATGGTGATTTCATTAGGTATTCCAATTTATTAGTATATAGTATTCTAAAAAGAAAAAGCTTTTATAATATTTTTCATCCTTTCATGACCCCATTTGTCCAAAAATTTATTTAAGAAAAGGTCATGTCACCTGCCTGCCAAAGCTCTCATTTCCTCCAGTTTAAGTAGAGGTTTCAAATTTTGTTTTCCCTTTTTTAGACTTCAGAACTTGCTATGAATTCTTATCTTCTCAAAAGCCTTGAAATCCATTTAACAGTGCATCTGAACCACTTGGCAGATTTCAGAAAGCAATTTTAGGTATGGGAATGAGAAAGTGAATAGTGTAGAGTGGGGAACATTGTACCATAAAACCACAGATCTTCCGCAGGGATTTAAACTGCTGAACATTACTCATTCCTAGACAAAATTTTAGAGGAACAAAGTAAAAGCGAATGCATCCTAAAGTCCACTGATGGCAATTTTAATAATTTAAGACACAGCATGGCACACCTGAAAGAAACAGCATTAGTATCCACAACACCCAAGTTTTAACATGGTATTTAAATAGCTGGTGTTTCCAGGGTAATTTAGTCAGGCTCTTGAGGGCACCAGCAAGCCCTTCTGTCCCTGTTTGGCTTGTCCCAGGGCATCACTCTGCCCCTGTCCATGACTCAGGGCCCCATTTCACCTCAGCCCTTACAACAGAATAGGCCCTTTTTTGATCCCTGTTGGGGCACTGAGGGTTCCAGCAGCTCCCGGGAGCCTCTCCCGGGTGGGTGATGGCATGGCCTGGCAGCCAGGGACTGCCCCATCCCCAAGCAGGAGCAGGGCAGCCAGGGGCACCAGGTTGCAGCCCTTGCATCGGGCACCTCCCTGGGGACAGGGACAGGCTGAGAGTGGGCTGGGTCTTGGACCAGCAGGTGATTTCGCCTCAGCAGAGCCCGTGGTCGGGCAGGGCAGGGCTGTGGGGAGCTGAACACTGCTGCTGCAGGGTCACCGGGGAGGGGGTCACAGCCCCAGGGAGCTGACGTGGGGTTCGGAGCTGTGGGCAGAGTGAGGACAGCCCGGGGGCTGGGCAGGGTCAGGGAAGGCTTGCAGTGCCCTCGGGGCCGTGACCTGTTGTGCAAGGAGAGGTAGTGGATCAAGGGTTGGACTTGATGATCTCCTAGGTCCTTTCCAACCCTGTTGATTCTACGATTCTATGATTCTCCAGGAGTGGTTCGGAGAAGCAGTCCTTTAAGACTTTGAAATCCCCTCTGGAGTCAGTTCCTCCTTCAAGGAGTGAAGCAGATTGCTACAGAAGTTACTGTGTAAATTACGATGCAGCCAGGTGCTGAGCACAATGCCTGCTATTGCCATCATGTATGGCTTTCTACACATTTGGTCTATAGTTCAGTAAATTAAAATCTGCTGCCACTAGAAGGAAGCACAAGGCTCTATACTGCCCTAACAACTCAGGTATCAGGACCTGTCTGTTTGTAATATTTTGGCATGTGTTAATGTTAATTTGACCAGACTAATAAAAATTCTGTCTGTATTTTCATTAGACTGTTAACATGTTAGTTTGCTAACAGTAAATTGCTGGCTCCCCATGTCAGTTGGATCCCAGTTTCGTCCACAACAAGATTCTGAATTTATCAAATGCAATTGACTTTCTTGGGACCTCTAATTTTTACATTTAATGTAAACACACTATTGAATCTGAGCATAAGTGAATGCAAAGGCTGACATCCAGCCAGCCTAACAGATTACCAAATGGCTTTCAACTTTAGACACTTCACATGGTAGTCACCTTAAAGTACCAGTTTAAATGCATATATAGTCAAGATTATTGTTTTTGTTAGGGATTAAAACAAAATAAAATTTTTAAGTCATCTATCTGGCTTTTAGAAGTCTCCTAAATGCAATACAATTAGCGTTCATTAGAATGATATTTCTTTAAAAATACTTACAATATTCAGCCAGATAAGATACTAAAAAACTGATGGTTTTTTGGGGTTCCATAATTCATAATTCAGTGCAAGAGTCTTACTGCAATTCCTGTATGTTCACATTAACATGCAAAAATATTTCAGGAGTAAACAATTAAAATCTTTAGCACCTTCCTCCTCCACTTGATAATTTACTTTGATAAGAAAGAAGCATACAACAATCAGTCAGCCCTAGAGTGACATCTACAGTTCAGAAAGATACACAACAGAAGCAAAATTTACATCCACTCATCCAGTTTTAACTAGGAAACAGGGGCTTACTAATGATGAACTGCTGTATGAATTTTAGATATGAAAAAGGAATGCATTTTACCACAAAGCATTCTGATCGCCAGGCAGCAACAGAAATACCCCAACCCACCTGTCAATTCAACTCTTCTACCAGTAGTTTCCCACCTCTACTATTTGCAAACAGCTATAGAAAGCTTTAATCCTGGAATAGGAAAGGAACATCAATCAAGAGCAGCTGTGAAATGATCAGGTCTGAAGAAAGAAGTCATCTGATGAAGAATCTTTTTGGATAGAAATTAATGGTAAGGACATGTTGAGCAGGGATGCAAAAGACTCAGTACAATTATTGTGAGACAACAAACTTTACATCGTCTCTGTAGATAAAATGCCATCATATGATGATTGTACAGCACTTGCTTCAATGATAATAAATGGAACAAAGAATTTTAACCCTGAACAACAGACTTCTATTTTTTCCTTCTAAACACATTGTTTAGTAGACTTTTCTGAAAGAGGAAAACAGTTAATATTGGCTTTAATCACAGTAGTCAAAATAACTCCACCCCATTGATCAGGTCAATGTTATCATTGGCTTATTTGTTCTGATGGTATTTCTGGAACTTCAAATATGACATTTTAACTCCGAAGACTTCATCAACAGAAAAAAACTTAGTCATATTTAATGGATTAGTATGATGACAATCAGAAGAGATGAAAAGTTCATTAGAATGGTCATTAGAAAATAAAATGTGCTGGTTGTAACTCAGTTTGTGACCTGTTCAGACACAATAATGAATGATAGTTAATTTGGAAATGTGAGTCTATTATAATTCAACTAACTTTGAAATATCATTCAGAAATTATATTTTTTAATAATGTCAGGTTGTGAACAGTCAATACAGTACTTTACTTACAGAAGACTGATAATCTCATTGCATGTTGTTAGAACAGCTGCAGGAAAAATGACCGGGACCTATCAAAAAGACTTCCGTAAGAAAAAAAATCCATAAATTTTCCTTTAATAAGATTCTTTGGCTTGCTATTAATACTTTCAATTTTATTAGTCTTTTAGTATCTAGAAATGTAAAATTATTATTTTTGTGTACCAATGATGTTTTCTATGCACAAGGATTTTCAGAAGATATGAGAAGGAAGAAATAATTTTAAAAGGCACAAGGAAAGACAGGAGGAAGAACAGGGGAAGTACCACAATAAATAACACATTTGCAATAGACTTACTGTCTCTGTCAGAGAAGAACAGATGGTTTAAAAAGATTTATATATTATGGACATGACAGGTTTATTTTTACTGAACACAAGCTGAAGATAAAGCCAGTCTCAGTGAAAGTGAAATGAAAAAACTAATGCATGCACTTTGTGTCATTTTAACTACTTGGCATATAAATGTCTATGTGTCCTATCAGTCAGAACAGATACAGGGCTCATTCATTAATATGTGCTCCAACCTAAATTAGGTAGGTATCATCTTTAAAACCAACCAAAAAAAATCTGTATGGAAGAAAGTATTTCTATTTCTGGGTACAAATTGAAATACATAAAATTCTATTTAAACATAAGAAAAAGCCTTTTAACTGTGAGGGTGATTAAACACTGTAACTAGTTGTCCTGTGAAGCTATGGAATCTTTATCCGTGGAGATACTCAGAACCCAACTAGACAAAGTCCTGCACAACCAGATCTAGTCAATCGTATTTTCAGCAAAGGTCCCTTCCAACCTGACTCTATGACTTTGTGATATAAAGCATTTTTATTGGTCAGGGTAATGTTTTAGTCAGACGAACATTTCCAAAAATTGTTATGTATGTTTAAGCGTGTAACCTTTACTTCTCAAATTTAGGAAGGGTACATGAAAAATAGTCCATCCAATAATCAAATTAACCAAGTGTATCTTCCAACAACTGCATTTTTAGCAGATGTCAATTTAGATGTTTTTCTGGATATCTAGATGTATCAAATGACTTTTCAAGCTATTCTTTTTTTAGTCCTGCTGGGGGTTCATGCTCCCAGAAGCGTGGTGAGAACACGTAAATGATTTATTTTAATAGGATCTGTTTGGCACAGATATAAAAAAGATATTTTTGATGTATTGCTCAGTACTATTCCTGCATGATACAGTCCCTGGGCTAAATGAGAGGTACTCCAGAGAAGCTGAAATCCACTTTACATAGCTAAATGCTTGGAAATGGTATCTTTCTATAAAAAGCACATACAGTCATGCATTTCCGATAACCCAAGATGTTTCCTATGTCTCTGTAGAGGAAATTCAGCTAAATAGATACTACTGAATTTAACATAAAATCATGTGGGACTAGGGCAGCTCTACATTTCAGTGGAGAAAAATAGCTACTGCTAAAAGCTACAGAGAAAACACACAGGAAAGCATTTTATGAAAATTCTATGAAGAAAATTAATGATTTCTTTTCTTTGGGTTATTCTGGTTGGCTTTGTTGTGGTTTTTTTTAATTTATTTTTAGCTTAACCTAATTTTTAAAAAAATTACAATTATGATTTGTCTTGAAAGCTATCAAACACACACTCATGACGATCAAGAATATTTTTTTGGCTTGAATAAAACTACAAAAACATATAGTTAACAATTTATTTGATTTTTATAAATCATATTTTACTTAGAGAAACAATTTTTTTTCTAATTCTAGTGAGGTAACTATATGAAGTCTCACATTCTGCTGTATTATGAACAAGTAATGTCAGTTTTCCAGCAATTATTACCAACATGTTTTGTTAATTTTTAATGTGACAATGCATTCCCACAAATAATCATTTGCCTCTGAGAATTAATGATCATTAACACTGTAATTACGTATTTCATTAACGTTTATATTCCAGTGACACTGATAAGCATACATTTCCTACCCTTGTGTTATATATAAATTACTTTTTAAGCCTTAATGAAAAATAATGTGGGTTTATTAGTTTGTTTCTGGTACTAAATATTACCTTACATTTTTAAATCATAGTGAAAGACTGAAATATATGGTAGGCTGTCCACAGATGGTTTTGCATAAGTCATATCAAGCACTAAGCAGCAGTAAAACCTTCGGGGAAAAAAAAAAAAGATACACAGTCATACTAAGGATTACAATTCTCTTCATAAATAAGACAGACAGCAAACTGGTGCTTAATATTTTTCAGGAAGTTTTCCGACATTTCTTCGGTTCAATGCAGAAAAGCATGAAGAAAAGTGTAAACAGCAGCCAAAAGTTGAACAGTTTGTGTTCCTACTAGAATCTGGATCGAGTACAAGAGCTTTATACCAGCTCTGTTTTTCCTGTGTACTGTAAAGTAAATGTTAAAAAACCTGTTAATATACCTTGCCTGGTCAGCCTAATAACTTTCTACTATGAAATGAATCATTCAATGGGATTTTAACAAGACTTTGATACAGTCTCCAATTGCTATTGGAAGGTCCTTACAATCTTTTTCAAAGCACCTCATTCTCAGGCCGGTGTCCAACACTGGTTCCATTGCTCACCACTCTCTCCATACTGTTAATCAGACTCAAGCCAGCAGTATGGGCAAAGACAATTCTAGCACTTATCAGACCACAGCAGGAGGATTAAATACAGTTTAGTACTCACCACACCAACAAGGACCTTATCAAGCTACAGCAAATGCCTAAGAGGCCCAGGTGAGCAGGCAGACAGAACCCAGAATACACAAGGAAAGACTGCACAATGCATTTGAGTCTCTCTGGAGAACAAAGGCCAGTGGAGCCACATCCTGCTCTCTTCAGACTCTTCTCACAGCTTCACACTAAGGTCACAAGAAGCCAGAAAAGATGCTCAGGTAACATCTGTAACCAACGGAACACAAAGGACCAGCTGGATCTCCTAGTGACCACATGACAAAAGACTGGGAGAAGTCCAAGGGCTGCAAAGGTTTCTTTCCCCTGAGTTGTTGCTGAAACAGTCTACCCTTGGGCTGCCCAGGTGCCTGCACCTGGTAGCAGAGCTGAGGTGTGCAAGAAGCCTGAACTTCCTCTCTTGAAAGGACATTCAATTCACAAACCACTAGATGCTGTGATAGCAGAGCAATAACCAATTTGGTAAGATCAAAAAATGTGCATCTCCTCTAATAAGTTATCAATTAGAAGTAAGCCCTGCAAATATTAGTTTTCAGATACGTGACATGGTAAAATATATCAATTTTATGCATATAATTTGTAAGATTGTAGTGAATGTTACTTGGTAAATCTAGGCATATTTCTACATGTGATCAAGACAGGTTTTTCGCCAGTTTTCATTAAATTACACTATATTTTGATCTTATTTGTAGTAAGAAGGCAGGTCTCTCAAGCACAATACAGATAAAATACCATAGATAGAAGTTTCACTTTAAATTAAAGTTCTATTTTAATATGACATTAAATGCACATAAATCCAGTAAAATCAAGTTGTAAACAACTTAAACCTTAGATCGCCATAGCAGTGCATCCCAAACAAATTTCAGCATTCATGAGGACAATCAGCTGAGTATTTGCCCTGCTTCTTATTTGCCAGGAAAAAAAAGCAGAGACCAGTTACCTCATGTGTGACAAACAGAGAGACTGTAGCACAGTTTTGTTGATTTATAATTCTCCTTTAACAGGACACATCTTTATCAGCACTGATTTATACAAAGCATTTGTGTTGCGCTTTTGAATATTATTCTGCATCTGTTATGTCAGTCATACATAAAGTCAAATAAGTCTTTGTTTGATTCAAAACAACTTCCATTGAAAGATATATAAGCTTTGCCTGCACAAAGACTTACACTGTTAGCAACAAATAGAAGTAGAAATGAGTGTTATTTCTTCGTTCGAATATCCTTATGTAAAATCTGTGCCTTCAGCTAGTCATTGTACACAAAGGCCACAAGATGGTAGTCTTGCCTTGAAAATATGCTGATTAATTTTTTTTTTTTTTAACCTAAATAAGGAGTTGGCTGTCTCCTTTGTGTCACCAGGGATTTTCAGTTCCTACCTGATTTCTCTGAAATAGCTTCTGATGTGAAAGCGAAATTAAAGAGGGTTTAAATCTCAACTCAGATCACGAAAGCATGATATATTTCTAGGAAAATTAAGAGAGCTCGTAGATGAGTATTAACTTTAAAAAATTTAGAAAATTAGTACAGCTAACAAATAACAGTTATATTTTAGTGGGGTAAATCATTTACTTACAGGAAAATTATTGTAATTTTGGCCTAGGACTGATTGTTTCTTGTGATAAAAATAACTATGGTGGATTATCTGTAGTAATGAACTACTTCAGCTTGCATAGTACTAAAAATATACTGAACATCAGCAATTTTTAAAATCCAGGAGAGGTTTACAAAGGTTTGATATAATCAAGTGCTTAATTGGAGAATTATAGTACCAGTTTTCCAGATCCATAACTTATTCTAGCAGTTGCTAGTTCAAATTAGATATAGTAGCTAATTTCTTGCTTCCACTATAAGGTGATTCAGTTTTAGACAAGGACGGGTGGGGTTTAAAAAACACTGTTTGATGTAAATATATGAAGCCAATTCTTACATCTGTATCGTAAACTAGCCCACTAAAGGTAGTTGGGTTTTGAAGGGGGAAACCAATAAACCAATAAATAAACATCCATGAGAGTTGGGTTTCAGTTCTGGTCCCTAATTCCTCAAAGCTGATCTAGCACTCTGAGCTGAAAGAAAAACTTTATTTTCTTTGCCAAAAGTGGTAGCACACTCCGTAATGAACAGTTATTTCAAGAATATGGTGAAAGAATGAACCGAGTTTTCTCCCAGAAATTCTGTGATACACTAGTTCATTGAAAGGCAGACAGATGAATCATCACGTGCACAGCTTTTCTTGACAAATCTTGTTTTGCAATTGAGATAGACTTCAGCAATCATTCTGTACATCCTTTGCTCTCATCTCTTTATATCATATTTTACTTTTGATCCTATCAATGATGGCCTTGTTCAAAAAGTCAATTTTTTTTCATGTATTCAAGTTTTCATAATAATCATCACAATAAGCATTGCCAGATTATTTTTTTTCTAATTGGTAAACTTTCAGTATTTGAAATAAAAATTTTAAATACTTTCAAATAATGCTGGAAAAAGCATGTTTTAGGTTTCAGATGAGAAATAAGAGAACTTCTGAATTGCTGGTGGTCTACTTCTAATCTATGACATCAGAAGTATTAACTATTCTGTCACACTGAGATGATATGGTTAGAAAGGATTTACAATTCTATGGTGTCCAAGAGCTTCTGTCAAAGAAAAGACTCTTTTCTCAGTGCTCTTAGCTAGGAATGAACCAAAAGCTCAAAAAGCTAGCACAGCTTTGTGAAATTAGGAGATTTAAGTAGCTAGCTACAGGATACAGCAATAGAATTTTATTTTTATGTCAGTTTATTAAATTTAAAGCAAATGTTTGGGGTTTACTGGGAGATTTGTGGTCTGGTTCTCCCTCCCTCCAGTAGTTTTGCACAGAAACTACTTTTCAGCAAATAATATATTCCAGAAGCAAACTATCAGGAATTCAGTCAACAACCCTCTGGAGTTATTTTGCCATGAATATTTTGGGAGCTATAAATTAAACCAAGTAATTATGGAATAACTTTACACAAAAATAAGGCTATGTATAATTCCTTTAATGAAAGATATTTTATGTGTCAATAATTATTATACTCCATCCTCCAGGAAATTAGACTTAATATGTCTTTTCTAAGAGAAAGATAGCAAATATTACAAATAGCAAAAAGGAGTGTAGCAGAGCTTTTTTCATCCTTTAAATCAAAAAACAGAATAAGATGGTTTTTGTGTGCATGAGATGTCTACTCATAATTTACTTTATGCATTGCTTCTCTCATCTTCTTTACCTCCCTCTCCACAAATAAATCATTAAATGGCAAAGTTTTAATAAATTTCAGCCAAAAGTTATTACTTTTTTGAGTTCCTGCTAGAATGAACTCAACTAACACATGCAACCAGATGTCTGACAATTTGAGGTCAAAAGATCAATTATGGAGAAGTTACACTTTTTTTTTATCACTGTCTCCTGACTTAGAGAAGCAGAGATACCTACAAATGCTTCCGTAAATGTAGTAACAAACAAAAATTTTTACATTCTGAAGCTTTCCTAAATCAGCATATGTTACAGCAAAACAAAATAAGCTTTTTTTTTTTTCCATTTTTGCTGACACATATTTAATGCCACAAACCAAGAATGGCTATTTGGAAGACAATCAAATTACTTGGTGTTCACCACTGAACCTAATCCCAAACATTCCACATCCTCTTTCTGAGAGCAACGTTAGCGTCATAACAATTCAGAAAAATCATCAGTAAACTGCTCAACACAAAATATTTCAAATCATATTTGACTAGTTTACCTAGTCCAACATGACTTTACCTAATGGTCATATTTGGGCCTCTGCACTGTTTTCATTCTTAGAGTGAAAAAGTAAAAATGCAGTAGATTAACCAATATTCCAGATCTCATAAAAAAAAAGACATAGAAGTGATGCTGAGCCTGTATTGTTTGTTGAGCTATAAAGAAAATTGAATAGACAGAGTTTATAGCACAATAGTTATTATATTCAGCATTACATGTGTGATAAGGTTGAGAGAAATACTGACAGTTGCTGAGAAACATGCCCAATCTTTAACATGATTCAGATAACACAGTGTAGTAGGAACTCCACAACTAAGACCGGAAAGCCAGTGCAAAAATATTGTGATTTGTCTCCTATACTTAAGGAATTTCTAAAACAGTGTTCTTGGAGGCATAGGTCCCTAGAAAGAATATAGAATCAAAGGAAAACATGGGTTGGTGTTAGAAAATGATGTCTGGAAGTTATTGTGTCCAAAATTTGGCTTCAAGCAGAAGTAGCTTCAAGGTCAGACCATGTTGCTTTGGATTTATTCAGTTCAGTTCAGAAGATCTCCATTAATGACAATTTCTTCTTATTGTGATAATATTTTTCCTCACATCCATCTAGACTTCTATTTGCTGTCATTTATGACTACACTTTTCATCCTTCCACAGTGTACCTCTGAGAATAATCTGATTTGATTTTCTTCATAATCCTTCTTAAGGTATTTGAAGACAGCAAACAGGAATCTCCTTAGCCTTCTCTGCTAAGGCTAAGTAAATCCAGTTCCCTCAGCCGCTATAACCAGGAGGTAGGCAGGAATCCTTGCTTCCTCTGAGTTCTGAATCTGGCGGTAGGCAATAAACAGTGACTTTGAGGGGCGCTAGTATTCAATACCTGGCTCTGCACTAACCCCCTGAAGGTCATGACTATCATCTCTAAATAGTTGTCTCATTCAAGATGACTGGATCTTCCGTCAGCTTCAAGTAACATGCACATTGAAGACCATTTAGGTAGCGATTGATAAAGGGAGTATCTTGCATACACCACCTCTGAAGTATAGAACTCCGAGACAAGAGGCTGTTTTGCAGAGAATATCTTTAATTTGTTATTCTTCCTGCATTTCTGTGACATTTTAAATAAATTTTTGTCTCTTTTATTCAGTAATATGACCAGAGGAAGAAAATCTTTCCTACTAGAACAAGCCTCTACTGAATGAATTTCTTGGCCGTTGCAGTTTAGTCCCACAGCCACTGGATGCCACTGCTAGCAATAACTTTTTTTCATATGTAAAAATTTAAATGCTTTCTCTTTGCTGACTAGCTTTTGACTTTTTCACAAATCACAAAATGACAGGTTTAGACTCTTTGGCAGATAAGAAGGGGGGTTCACCAGAACATATATCTTGGACTTTTGCCATTGTGGGCGTCTTGATGACAGACCCCTGGGAGGCAGTCCTGAAGGGCAGAAGAGTCCAGGAAGGCTAACCATTTTCAGGAAGAAAATCCTATAGGTGCAGGAGCAGGACATTCCTATGTGCCAAAAGATGAGCTATCGGGGAATACCAGCCTAGCTAAACAGAGAGATTTGAGTAAAATTCAGGAAAAACAGGAGAGTTTATAACCTTTGGAAGATGGGGCAGGCAACTCAGGAGGACTAAAAGGATGTTGTGAGGTTATGCAGAGAGAAAATTAGATGGATCAAAGCCCACTTAGAACTTAATCTAGCTATTGTCATCAGCATAGTTTTATGAAAGTCAGATCCTGCTTGACTAACCTGATCTCTTTCAATGACAAGGTGACCTGCCTAGTGGGTGAGGGAAAGGCTGCGCATATTTTCTACCTGGACTTCAGTAAAGCCTTTGACTCCTTTTCCCACAGCATTCTCCTGGGGAAACTCTGCTCATAGCTTGGATAGGTGTACTATTGGCAGACTAAAAAACTGGCTGGATGACCAAGCCCAGAGTGTTGATGAACAGAGTTACATCCAGCTGGTGGCCAGTCACGAGTGGTCTTCCCCAGGGCTCAGCATTTGGGCCATCCCTGTTCGGTATCTTTATCAGGGACGTGGACAAGCAGATCAAGTGCACTCTCAGTAAGTTCACAGATGACACCAAGCTCAGTGGGGGTGTTGACCTGATGGAGGGTAGGAAAGCTTTGCTGAGGGATTTGGACAGGCTGGATTGATGAATCAAGGCCAGTTTTATAAGGCTCAACAAGGCAAAGTGCTGGGTCCTGCCCTTGGGTCACAACTGATTTCCAAAATTTATTATAGCAAAAATGTCTTCTCTAGAGCAAGACTGAATACATCTGCTAGATAGATTTTGCTAGCTAACTTCTGATCAAATGATTAGCATTCAACTAATAAAACTACCTACAACTGCTTGTGGAATAACCAATATGCAGAAATTCCCTCAAAATTACAGTGCAAATCTTGTGAATTTACAGCCTTGTTAGCAAAGACTACTCTGGCTTATAAATGATTCTGTTCTGTCCCAGGTAGTAGTCTTCAGTTGTAGCATTATTTATATCACAGTGAGTTCTGAAAAAATCAGGAAAAAACACCTTATTGTCTCAGATGTACAATTATGTCAATGTAGCCTACAAAATAAATATTCTATTATATTTACCATGGAAAAATATTTGTTAAGAAGCAAAAAGCTACTAAAATCAATGTGTAATATCTAACTGCTCTTAATCTAAAGATACATTGATGAATATGGATAAAATAAAGACTCAGACACCTTCACTAACAAGAATCTAAGCTCCATCAGAGAACAAAAACCAATTTCCAATCCTACTTTCAAGAGGAAATTAGCATAGGAAAAAGAAACTAGTGGTTTAGAGAACTACTGGTCAGGCAGGTTATGCAGCTATTTGACTCATGAATTGTAGTATTCTAAGGAAGCTAAGATTATAAGCCATCATTGTAGGATGGAGTAGCAATAAATGTAAAAACAGAGTGCAAATAAATTTGAAAAAGAATGAGACTAGAATGCAAATGGAACTGATTAGATGCTTTTTCCCCCTTTTCTATGCATAAAATTCTAGGGGAGAAATGGTATAACTTCTTCAAGGTACCGGAAGCGAGTGGGTACAAAGTAAAATAACAAGAGCTAATGAGAAAATGTCCCAGTATCTTATTCTCAAGCATGTCACAATTTCCAGGTCAAACTAATTCAGGGAACCAAGGTCAAAACTCTTACAACTGCAGATATCATTCTTCATGCAAACTGAAAGGAGAAACATGGGAAGATGCAAGTGTAACAGTTTCTATGTTAATTTCTTAGGAGATTAACTGCATTCTTCGTTGCTGCTAATGAATGTTTGTCTTATAAGGTGCTCAAAAGCTAGTTGAAAGTGAATCAAAGCCCCACTAAGCACACCTTTCAGTTCGCAGAAACACCAGTGAAGAATTTTTCAGGGAACTTTTCAGAGAAAAATTGAAGGTCTGACACACGAAAATCAGAATCTCACCACAGATATTCAAGGCATGGTGAAGAAACTAAAGAAAAGTAGCAAAAGTATTTCCTGTACTGTACCTGTATATAGAATTAATTTGTTAACCACACCCCTTTCACAAGGTTTATATTTAGTGCTACCATTTAAAATTACAGAAAAAATGTGTGCTGTTGTGCTATAGTCTTACCAATTTATATATTTTACATCGCTTGGAAAGTTTAGTACAAACTTTATATAACTCTTTTGGACAGCTTGAAAGCTGGTGATAAAAGATGATAAAAATATTACTGTTTTACAGTGGTAGAATAAATAAAGCCATTGATAAAGCCAAATATGCTTACTTTCTCTATCCAGCTTCTTTGGGAAATTCAAAGAAAACATCGAACTTTTTCCCCTGAAAAATCTCTTTCTTTAATTGGTGATTATACAAATGTGGATTCTTGGTTGCTCTTTTTCCCATACAGACCAAGTCTACCACAAAGCGTGAAGAGACTAGTAGGTTGCACCTAGACTCTGTACAACTGGGGATCAAATCACAACAGATGTGCAGGAAATAAGAGCTATTAATATAAACCCTACTTATTCAAGCTTTTATTCACTTTTCACTCTTAAAAAAATTTCTTTCCTTCATGTCAGCCTCAGTTAGCTTTTCAGTAAAGAGACAACCAAACACCTGTTATAAGACAGTGCAGACCTTACCTGGAAACAGAACACAGGGCAAAACAAACTCCAGACTTGTAGGGATTTAAAAATATATTCTAAATTTTCCTTTAGGCTCATTAGAAATCTATATTAAATATATTTTCCCTCTCCTTTTCTAGGCCTACATATCTATTCTTCAAGGAGTATCACAGACACGTTCTTGGGTCTCCAGATAACTTTGCACATAGCAACAGGCAATATTGTGCCCCTTCAAAAACATGCTCAGATAATTTAATTAGGTCTTATATCCATTTGGGCCTTTAACTGCTGAACTCAGAAAATACTTGCTAATAGAAGGTGTTTTTTATGGTTTGGGGTTTTTTCTTCACACACAGTAGAAGAGCTAATTTGCACATGTAGCCGTGTTTTGCTCTCAAAAGCTCATGCATGCCTGACCTCCTATAAATGAGAACACACTCTCAGAATATGTCTAGAAGAAGTCAACCACTTTTGAGAAACCAACACAGAGGTTTTTAGCAGTAAGCCTGATTTTTTCTTTGGCGTTGGTTGGCTTTCTGTGTGTTGCACAGACTTTTAAGTGATGATTCCACTGCTTTTTTTCTTAGCTATATGCAAGTCACCCATTTTTCAAACTGTACAATGAAATCCCAGATAGAATAGTTCTATTATTAACAACTTTAATTTATTTCTGGAATATCATGTCTTTTAAACTTAGTTACTTTCTCCCTACTAATTTAAAACCCTTTTCCTAACTTTTGTTTCTTCTCTTGACAGATTTTGCTTAATTTCTGCAAAGAGGGAATATATGCTTAGAAAACAGTACACTTATATAACTGTTTTTATTATTCCTTGGTTTTACTTTCTTCGGATGATTTCTGTTAGGGCCTAACAACATTAAAATTTTTTGCAAGAGAAAAAAAAGACCAGAAGCGTGACAAGCTCAACTTGGCAAAAGAAACATTTTTGTTGGACTTCATAAATACTTTGCTCAACAATTTTTGATCTTCTTATGGTTGAATAACTCATATTTTAAAAGATATGATCTCATTTTCTGGTGAGAAAATGCCTTACTCAGGCTATGAATTTCAGAGAAAGATTATACAACTGCAATGCATCTATACAGAGACATATCTCAGGAAGTTTGCTTTGGATCCATTTCCTAAATAAGGACTGACTAATCTATTGTTAAATCTGTCCTAACTTATCTTCATAAACTGGGAGATGTCTCAGATTACTGCCAAGCCTTCAAATCTTATTTAGAGGCAGAACTTTCAGAATTCCTGAAATTGTGGTTTCTGATAGCTGGGCACCTCTTACCATATAAAATTCAACAAGATTTTCACTCATCCAATTCCTCAGGATTTTTGGCTAGAATCAATACCAGCTTTACTGTTTTAGTGGTCAAAAGCAGTAATAATCTGAGTATAAGCACATCACTACCTCTCTTGCCTAGGATCCTGGACATTGCCCAAGTATTCTGAGATCTATTAAAACACTGATGGATTGAATTTCTTAGCTTTTGAGGTTCTTCAGTTTAACAGCTTGTCAAAATTGAAAGTTTTAAAACTAAGCTTCTTCCTAGTTAGAATTTAAAAAAATCCCATTATAATAATTGTAAATATTATCTGTGTTCTTCCCATAAATGAACAGTAATAGTATTTAGTGTTTCCATCTTTTTTAGCCTCACTGCCAGGACAAAACTATCATTGCTGTAATTTAATTTGTTCCAGCATTTTGGTTCTTGGATATTTAAGTATTTTTAAGTATTTATCTATTTAAATTATTTAAATATAATCAGGCAAGATTAGGTAATAATTTTGTTTAGGTTAGTGATCAATTCACTTTTGTATATTAAACTGGAACCTAACACAGAATTATCCTGAGCAAGTGTCAGAAAAGTCTGCTTGTGTCAGAAAAGTCTTTTCTGTTTAAAATGTCCCAAAAAGCTAAAGCCTAAAATGTGCAACATTTCAGTGCTTCACTTAAAACTTGTAACAACTTTTCTCCCAATTATTTGAAGTTCTGCTATCTCCTTGGGTAATTCAGCGAGCTAGAAAAAATTCCAACCTATTTTACCATTTGTTTAATTAGAACAGTCTTTAGTGTACAAAAAACCCCACATATGATTATGTTATAAAGAGCAAGAAGAGGATGCAGAAGATTCAAACTGAGATTAGTAGGAAGGCAGAAAGGATGCGTTATCTTAGCCGACTGAAGTTAAATTTTACTATCTGAAAAATTAGGATCTGTGGATGATGAAATATAATATATATTGCATAAAATTGCTTAATGAAAAAGGACAATAAGTATTTTTAAAAATTGATTCAGATTATGAGCCAGGATGAAATGAACGCCTGTCCTCCCAGGGAAGTCTCTAGAGTTGTGAACATGCTAGATGACACAGGAACACAGAAGGAAAGCTAGAGGAGTAACCACGCTCATATGGATGGTACCCTCCTCGAGTTGAGTATAGTATAATATAATGCAGTACATTTAAAAAGTTACGAAAGTAAACAAATAGAAAAGTGGAAGCGAACAAACCACAGGTGAGAATGGCCTTGCTAGGTGAGGCACAGCACCATATCAAAGTGACTTGACCAGCTTCCAGAGCAGTGAAGATCAGGTCACCCTCGTGCAGTCATGTGGATACACCCTGACCAATTTCAGCAAACAATGCAAGCGTTTTTGAGGAAATACTTTGCGTTTCTCCAGATTCTCCACTGCTTCTCCAAAAGCAATGTGTGTTTCTTAGCACATATTTCCTGTGTGTCAATATCCAGCTTGGGAATTTCAACATACGCTACTTTGAACACTTGGTTGGAATGATTATATGAAATTCAGCTATGTGAAACAGTGAGTGCATGTTGTATCTCCAGCTCTTTTGCTCAAAACAGGTGGAGAGTTTTCTTAAAAGAGAGGGTTTTTATTTGAGATAACAATTAATTTAACAAAAGAGGAAGGTTTAATTAAAGCAAGTGAAAATTTGCAGCTGAGGTTCGATCTTTGTATCAAAACAAAGTAAGGAAACTGTGAACAGAGTTATAGAACAGTTATGTTCAGTTCATTGCCCAGAAATAATAAGTCAACACAGATACAGTAAATGACATAAGTAATACTTAAAAAACCTGAGAAGGGCATTCAATAACAAAATCATAGAAAGGTGCCATGGTCCAAAGAGAAGAGAGATGCATTTACTGTCAAATGCTAAAGGAGAACTGATAGATGCCTTTCAGAAACTAAGGAAACATTCTTGTGTGAAGGAGTGTTCATATTTATATTGTATATTGCTAGATTTAAATATTAAGAAAAAAGGGCCTGAAGGTCAACAGTGGGAACTGTTTGTAATACTTTAGAACAAGTGATGCCAATAAAAAATTTATATAAAATGTTAATAGGCATACAAAGGACTAATATTATGGAGCTGACCTAAATCCAAAAAATATGGGATGTATAGTATTCACATGGAAGAAAAATGTTGCAAACATGTCTCTTAAAGTGTATAACTGAGCTAAAATAGTATTTTTTTAATTTTAAAATATATAAAAAAAACAGTTTTATAGTTACATTGACAGCTTGTATATTTCTTCATTAAATTGTAAAAGTATCCCTGCAAGATGCATAATTAAACATGCAACCTTTGTATTTATTTTTTTCCAGGAAGCTAGTAAAATTCTAAACCTTGTGGCACTTAATGGCATGAAATACAAATCACACGGGGAGCTCATAAAGTGTTTCCTATGTATATTCAATCTGAGTATCAGGGCAATATAAGCCATTTATCTCAGAGGCATATCTTAACACGAGCTTATCTCATTCAAAATTCTGAGCCTGTCTAAGTCATCTCAGGTGTCTTGTTTTGCTCTATATGTCTCACAGGACAAGATTACGCAACATCATTTTACTATTACAAAATATTTAAAATGATACCTGTTGTTGGTTTCAGCTTTTCCTTGTCAGCTAATGACAGTTACAAATATTTATGAAGTATTTTAGAGCTCAGTTAGACACAAACAAAGCTCTCCATGCATTTAGGGCTTACAAAATCATTACTCCATCATGATATCAAAAGCAAAAGCAGTATATATATAAACTGTGAGAAAATTCCATTGGCAAATTCCTTACTGATGGATTATTTTATTTCTTAAATTTTTTATTTTCTTTAATCTTAAATCTTGAGATTCAATACAAATGGTTCTGTTTCCAGTTTCTTAGAAATCAGTATCAGGAAAATAAAATATTAGAAAAAAATCTAAGTTAACTTTCATTAGCCTCTGAAAATTATTCCCCAGTCCAAGAATTATGGAATATCCTTTAGTATTTTCTTATCTCTAGTATCTTAATGTGACAGATTTTAGGAAGATCCTTTCCAAAGAGAATCATTTCTAACAGAAATTTACCAAGATAATTTCTTAATAATTTAATTAAATACTAGTAATATTTAGTAGTATTGTATGTGTTTATTCATACACTCACATAAGAGAAAGATAAGAGGGAGAGGGAGCTATACACATTACTTTTGGTTCAGGTACAGTTCAATCCCAACCTCCTATCACAGTTCTACAGTGCTATTCATAGACTTGATTCCTTTCCAATATTTACAGTAATTATGTACATACATTAATAACATGCTATTATAAGTATACAGTGAGTATTTCTTGAGATGATAAAGCATATCCTTAGCAAAATGAGCCCTTTTCTCTTAAGATGATTGTAAGCCATTTATTGATAACAGGGCTGTCAGAACACCTCACAGAAAAGATTGAAAGATTAATTCATCACTAGATACTGATGGGTTGTTAAAGGTTGATGTTTATGTACTTATCCGGAAACAATGCTTTCTCTTTTCAAAATAACATCATCCTAGGTTACGGTTTTGTTTGACCATGTTGATAGGAATCAAATACAAACAAACAGAATATATTGAAATAAGTAATGTATCCTCTTAGAAAACACTACACATTATGAAATAGAAAAATATTATTAGAATATCACTAAAGAGTGGATTAATGCCGGGAGTGTCCATGTCATTTATTCCAGTCTATAGCATAAGGATCACTATCACTAAAGAGTCAATATATATAACATCATGGAAAACTGGAAGAATGAAAAAAGCCTTTGTCTTCCGTTTCATTTTAAGAAGCTTGGTCCTTTCTACTTTTGTTGTCCCACTTCACTTCTGTGTTGGTTTCTACTCGGATAGCTAGTTTTCTCCATAGTAGCTGGTATGGGCTATGTTTTGAATTTGTGGTGCAAATAGCATTGAGAATTGAGGGGTATTTTCCTTATCAGTGAGCAGTGCTTACATAGAGTCAAGGCTTTTTCTGCTTCTCACCCACTCCATCACTGGGGAGTCTGGGGGTGCATGAGAGTTGGGAGGGGACACAGCCGGGGCAGCTGAACCCAAATGAACACAGGGATATTCCACACCACTGATGTCATGCTCAGCATACAAAGCTGGGGGAAGAATGAAGAAGGAAGGGACAGTCAGAGTGATGTTGCTTGTCTTCCCAAGTCATCACTACACGTGATGGAGCCTGGCTTTCCTGGGGATGGCTGAACCCACTCCTGCCCTTGAGAAGTAGTGAATAAGACCTCGTTCTGCTTTGCTTGCATGTGTAGCTTTAACTTTCCCTATTAAACAGTCTTTATCTCAACCCATAAGTTTTTTCTCTTTTGCTTTTGCAGTTCTCTCCTCCATTCCACTGGGAAGAATGAGCGAGCAGATCTGTGGGACTTAGTTGCCAGCTGGTGTTAAACCACAACAACCTTAAAAATTACCTGGATTAACTCCATTTTGATCACTTTGTTCATATTATTTAACCTCTTAACACACTTAATAAGGCCATATGTATCCAAGGGAGCCTTTTGAGGATAGAGAATAAGCCTGTTTGATTCACAAAGATCATGTGCTCAGATTTTTCTAAAATTCCAGTTCCTTCAAAGTTGTCACTCCACAAATGAAAATTTTCTGGATTTTTTTTTAATTTTTCTTTTTCTTACTCTCCTGCCTGAATTTGACTTTTAAAATTTTATTCACTCTCTAGACAATTCCAAGTGTTGTATAAGTGCTCTTCATATATGTTCTTTGTGGAAATCTTCCATACTTTAAGCAAGGGAAGATATTCATAACAATGACATCTATCATATGCAGCATAATCTCCACTTTCTGCAGGTAGTTATACCTTCTTTTTTTTAAAATAAGTGCCTACGCCTGTGTCTTCTGACTGACCATCCTGCTGTCTTCATCCTTAAGTGTAGGATCAGGCCCTGCCCAACACCTCTGCCTGCTGCAGAATTCCCATCGGTCTCATCAAGGCTTTCGTTTCTTGGACGCTGGCTGCTGTACTCAGTTTCTGTTCTCTTGAAGCTCAAATATCAGCTTGAGGCTTCATTTTAAATTAGGATAGTTGGTTTGCCAAGATAAATTGAAACACGGATTTTCCATCTTTGATGAAGATATCTTCCCTTTCAGTCAGGCACCATGTTCTACCATGTAGTGTAGAACAGCCAAATCCAAAAATCTCTGGAAGTTCCCTTCTAATAATACTCCTTAGAGCTAGCTCCAAGGGATATAGTTTACTATCTAGTAAGTTACAGTTGTTATACTGTAAAAAAAGAAGATAATCTAAGACTGCTTAAGAGCAACAAGGACTAATGCATGATTAATCAGAAATAGCGTGTAGGCGAAAAAAATAGCTCCATACATCTATTTTTCAAGTTTTTCATCATCATCCCTGGACTCAAACTCAAACTTGTCATCGCAGCCTACTTTAGGTCCTGCTTGTTTCATGCAGCATTGAAGCTAGCAATATTCAATTTGTTTAAATATGATTTGAATATGCTTTTTCTTTTGCATGTCACAAATAGGATTTAATCAGATAAAATATGTCAAATATCTGAAGCGTATGAAGAGTTTTCATCCCATATATCTGTCTGAACAGCATAGTGGAGAAAACAAATAAACTATAAAGTTAATGAAATAAATATATGAAATAATTCCACAGTAAATTCTTTGTATAGAAATTGTGATACCATTCAGGGACTGATTCAGGGTCAAGGTTCTCCTGTTTCAGATTCAAAGGCTCAGTTCCTCAGCCTTTATCTCATCTCTGTTAACTGCTTACTGTCTAACCAAGATTTATCTCAAATTGCTTGGAGATATTTTGACTGCTTTAAACTACAAGCTACTATTTATTTCTAAGAAGATAGAATATGTCTTTCAAAACTTTGTTGTGGGCTTTCAAAATAAATCCCAGTCCACCATAGTACAGTAGGCAGTTGGAGTTGTAAAATTATGGACACTTATTTGTGGATATCTTTAGTGTAACAAAAAGCCAGCGTAACTCATGACTTCACTTCCTCATTCACTTTTTTTTTTTTTTCCCCATTTGGAAAAAAGACTAGTTTTGTTAGAAAAAAAAAGCTCTTGGGATTAAATTATTTTGCTCGTTTTGCAGATTATGAGATAAGAGATGTTGTTTTACCTTTCTAATAATGGAAAAGACAACAGGAGAGCAGAGAAAGTCAGATACTAGATATGACCACTGAATACAGTACAGGCGCCTGTATAATAGCACATTTATTAAACTACCCCAATTTCATAAATGAAAAATAAAGCTGGAAAGAATAATTTTAGACGTATTTCATATATAGAAGAAATACAAGAATTATTTTCTGACTATACTATAACATCCAGTGGGGAAAAATACTAATATTAAATGAGAAGTTTATGCAGGTAGGAAATTCTAATAGCTCCTCCTTAGCTTCCTCAATAATGGAAGTGTGTACATTTATCACCATTTTTTAAATTTCCCCAATTCCAGTTTCCATCCTCTGGATCTTATTTTTATCATTCTGACAAGTTCAAGAGATGTTATCACAGCTTTAATCCTTTGACATAGCAGACAGTTGTACCTAAAACATCTCTCAAAATGAATTGATCTGCTGAGGCTCATAGTATTATCTAGGTGTCTGATCATTTTCATGACTCTATTTTAGTTTAAGAGTTTACTTTCCGTTTTCCAGCTTTTGTTGAGTATGGGTCAAGTAACTCAGAACTAACCATACCACAGAGACATAAGAAACTTGCTGCAGATCCACTGTGGATTATGCACAAGAAAGATCATACTGACTTTCCTGAATATATAACCCCCACCTTCAAAAGTTAAACTGTTTCTCTTAGATTTTAAAACAGGGAAAAACAAATAAGTTAAGTAATTTATTGTATTAATAAAACACCTGCATTTAAGGTTAACTGATCCTAAACACAACATTTTTTTACCTTTCCAAGTGTTTAGAGGTAATTCTATCACTCTGTAGGAGGAGGATATTTCAGTTTTGCACAACTGCTGTTTAAGTGTAAATTGTATATTGGAATACTGCAGAATTCTGTGTCTCTAGCACACCTCAGGCTTTCTGTTTTCTTTTTAAAATAAACTAGCAGTAGAGCACCAAAAGAGATTATGAACTAATTTGTATCTGATGACACTTCTAAAGATTATGGAGAAGTCAGAGAAAAGTAAAGAAAGGTTTCATACATTTATGTTTAATGTGAATGTACACAGTACAACAGGCATAAAAATAGGTTTGTTTGTATTTCAAGTGCCCTCTAATGAGTGAGCTAAGAGATTGTCCACACCTAATTTTTTTTTGTTTTATTTGTTTGGTGATTTTTGGCAATTCTATTCAATTGTTTCAAAGTTGAATTACTGTGGAAATGCCAATACAGTTTTACTGGTGTTACTTGAACCATGAATGAAGGAAAATATTATTAAAATTAAATTCTGTAGGTCCACCTGACCCCAAAAAAATTGATCCTCAAAGCAAAGGTACAGCTAGGGATAAAATTTAACAAGCCAGTCTTGACTTTTCATTTCATATGAGATACTTAGTTCCGGTTTGTTGGGGAAAGAGGATTAGAGAAGGGTTAGTTTTGGAATAGACAGGAAGGATATAAGTTTTGAGACCTATCTGCAAAACTGTTCAAAATTGTTGCAAAGGGATGAAGTAAAAAAACATTCTCTGCAATTCTAGAATCACAGTACCTTGCCCCGGTTCTGATATTTAGGATTTAGGATTGATGAGGAAGATAGAGTTTTCCTGTACATCCTGCTCTAGTGACAATGCTGAAATACATATTTTTTGCTGTAAAAAATTTTAAAAAAATTTAAACCTTAATCATTAAAAAACTAAATGCTTCTTCTTCTGTGCTTTTCACTTATTATTCACATATTATATCAAATCATTATATTCACACATTATATCAAATCAAAAGAGGAGAAAAGAGAAGCACTTTGAAACTAAAAATGTCAGAAAAATCAGATGACCAGAATATTTGTCTATACTAGGAAACAGAAGAGATCTTGTACAGTACAGATCTTGTACAGATCTTGTACAGATACAGTACAGTACAGATCTTGTACAGATACAGTACATAGCATTTTACACATTAAGATCTTAACCAGAATAACAAGTTCAAACCTGACAGTAAATGAAGTTTAATATACTACTGTTCAGAGTTGCTGAAAAAATGCGACACCAGCACTCCCAAAATAAGTATTTTCAAAAGTAAGACTAATGGTCCCCACAGATAACTATCAGAAGTGGCTTGGGTTTAGCTGACCTTGACCATGACTGGAGGATAAATTAGATGCATTTTCAGGATTCCCTTTGACATGGGACTCTCATATCCTTTATAAGAGTTCAACGCATTTTCTAACTTATTACAATCTTTGTTTCTCAACGTGATATAAGGAACTAATAATAGACATTGCAAGAAGTATTTCTCCCTGTTTTGACACTGTATAACAGCATCTATGGGCTTATGGATGGATTTTTAAGTGATAATTCATCTTGTGAAAGCTACATCAGACAATAGTTAACGTATTCTAGAGCTATGCATAAAGAGTGCAGATCATTCCAGCTGTACTAAATGCAGTAAAATGAAATCTAATACTTAGATTTTTTTTAATTGAAGTAATAAAAATGTGTAAAAATTGAGTCTGTACATTTTATACATGCTAAGAAGACAAACAGACCACCGATGTAAAGTCATTTGAGTTGTCTCTGGTATTAACATGGGGTAAATGTAAAAATAATAAAACTTATCATATCTGTGAATTAGGACAAGTTGCTTGTCCTGTCTCGTTATATAAACACAGCAAAATAATGTTTTAGGACACTGGTTAGTTGAAGGTAAAACATGAATGATGAATGAAAGCATCTCGTCAGCTTTTGTGAGACTGAAAAAGGCATAGAACTTTCTGCACAAGGCAATAAACCAAAATATACTCTGGTAAGAATAAATATTCCAGTATAATAGCCATGATTTCTACTGGGGGAAAATCAAGTGACTAATTAATAATTTATTACGGCTGAACAGAATTTTAAACTTGTTTACCTAGTCATCATTTGAGGTCTTTAAACTACATATTTGCATTCATCTATTTGCTTATACTTGTTTCAATGAGATTTTGGGAACTAGTGGCAGTGGTCCCTTTCTGAATCCCTTTTTCTGTTTTGCTGTCTGCCAACACCTCATATTCTCAATTGTGTAAGGTTCTTATGAGCCTCCTCCAGCCAACTTTGTAAGCAAACAAATCACACAAAGTTCCGTGTTTTAATCAGGTGTGCAATGTGGCAGTTTAGATGATAAAACCTCAAAAGAGAAAACAGCCTGCAGTGCTTTGCACTGCTGTAAAATGACAAAGACAATACAATTAGGTTAAAAAGTCTAAAACATTACCCACAGCACTGTGTAGGAAAACTTCACAAGCCTTAGTAGTATGATATTTCATCATAATTCTGTATAAATAAGTTACAACTGATACACCTTCACATTTGAGGATAAAAATAATAAAAAATTCAAAGACAAATGTAATTTGTATTGACTTACTCAAAAGACTAGCTGGAGATGTAATTTCACATGTATGAAAATCTAGGCCTTCCTCTATAATTTTTTTCTACCTACATAAAAAGATAGAATATTTTTATTCATGTCCAATTTAAGAAGAGCAATACAGTGTTATGATTAATACAGCACCACAATGAACAGTTCAAATAAAATGAATAATTTAAGAATGTTTTAACTCCTGCATATTCACAATATTTCTGCAGAGTCACAGCACAAACAGAAAATAGACTTGACGAAATTGATTTCAGCTTTGATGGAAAGCATGGAATTCTGAATCAGGTTTCCCAGGGACACTGTAATTCCCTAAATATTCTGGCTCACAAAACTTTTGAGGACTCCCTGGTGTTTGAGGAAAACCGTGACCTTTTACATCAAACAGAAGATGAAAACCCAAAGCCTTCAGATCTCAGGATTAGTAATTGGTGCAATATGAGTGGGAACACACTGGCTGGAAGAACGATCGATCAGTCGTCAGTGTGGGAGTAGGTTGCCTCCAGCTGGGGCTGCCCATTATCTCCGGTAGCACCAGAGAACATGCAACTACTGTAGCAGCCACGTGCTGTGGTCAACAAGCAACTAATACCTGTTGAAAAATATGTTCTGTGTGTACCACTATTAAGCAAAAGCATAATACACTGGAAACGTGCGAGAACTATGCATCTTTTCGGGAAAATAAATAGATTCTTGAACAATACTGCAAACTGTAAAGAGATTTAGGGGATTTATAAGAACAACAAAGCAGAAGGAAAAATATAGAGGGGAAGAAGGATCCAGTTGAATGCTGGGGGAAGGATGACAGAGACAAAAGTGGGAATAGGATTCCCATCATTAGGTGGGAACAGGATTTTCTGCATACAGGGACTGGAAAGACCTGCCTAAGAGCAAAACAGTCTTTGTAAAATTAGAACAATGGAATAGGGGTGAAGAAATTAACATGGGAAGGACAAAGTCCCAGGTCTATCAAAAAAGAGAGTTCCGCCTATAGTTAATGCTATCAGCAAATTTCATGTCTGGCAAAGCAGATAAAATCCACTCATATATGCTATTTTCTTTCATGCAAGGTGCTGTCAGCCAGAGCTCACAGTTGTTCCATGATCCGGGCCGCCTGCCTCAAGATGCCTGGCTAACATATACAATACTGCACTAAAATCATTGCTGATTTCATTTTGTGTGTGTAATTCAGTCTAATGACATGTTTGCACACATCTGCAGAGCACTACCACCTCCTTTTGTTCCCAAGAGGGACACTGCTCGTTAAATGAGCAGCTGTTACATAGTTTATTCTGTTATTCAATGTCATTATTAAGTCTTATTTACCATGCACTGTTTGATTCCACTTTGAAGGAAAACCCACTGAATTTTTGATTTCCCTGGGGCGTTTCACTGCCCCATCATTATAGCATTTGAAGACTTTGATATATATCTTCACAATACCTTCTAAGTGAGGAAAGACCCTAATCTCATTTGGAAGACAGAACTCTAAGGGCTTCTAATAACTCCATGTGCCCATTTTGAGAGATATTGCTATTTACAGATCATGCCCAATTTGAATAGATTCCTCTCTTGCAACTTTGAGCATTCAGCCTTCGGTGCTTGTCTTTAGAATTTCAAATGGTCAGCCTCCAAAACGTTTAGGCAGCTTTCCTAGTCTTGCAGATACTGATGGAGACACTGGAGAAATATGTTTGTTCTGTCTGTTTTGTGGGCTGTGAAAGTGTCTGTTGCCTTCATGAATCCTTCCCTGCCTGCACAGGAATAAAGGCCGAAATCCAGAAAGTAGTTCTCTTCTGCAGTTGTTACCAGGGATTTTTGTTCATAAAGCTATTCAACACATCATTTCCAACTCCTTTATTTTTTTAAGAAAGTCAAGGTAGGTAAGGATTGCCATTTAAGATTTTTCAGAGCAAGATTAATATTAGGAATCTTATACAGATATTGCAAAACCCAGATAGATAACAAAACAAATGCATATGTTCCATATAGAGTCACTTCTTAACCTTTCTCTTCCATGAGAGAAAAGGAAGAAATGAACAACAAAAAGGAAAGAGGCAATATATTGCTAGATGGAGATATAATTTCCCTCCCCACAATTTGATAGTAATTGTGTACCAGTAGGAAGATGAACCTCAATTCATTCAGGTTCTCTTTATGATTGAAAAGGTCTATAAGACATGTTTATTCAATGCAAACGTGCATATGGATGTATAATTACACAAAACTACCACGCTAAAACAGAATCTATAGAAAGAAAATGCAGCTCCAATTAAAAAAGTACCTTGTTGCTAGTGGGGTATTTTTTCTACTTATGTATTATTCCTTTGCATATGAATTATACATATATTCTATATTTAATATTGCCATTTACTAAGAAAAATGCTGATGTTAAACATCTTTTTGAAAATATATGCTGAAGTATCCCTAAGAAAATACTCTGCTTCAATTAAACTCTGATACGCTCATCTTCACCAAATAGAACTCTCATGACAACATCATTTGAAGCCCTTTTAAAACATAAAACGTATACAAGATTTTTGGATTTCTTAATTTTCACTGCTCAGGACAGTAAGAAAACACATGAAACCTATGGACTAGCTAAATAATATAAACCTATAGAATCATGTGAGACTTCCTTGACTGCTTTAACCTGATCTAGGTGGCATTAACAACTTGTACCTATATGGGCAACCAGAATTTTCTGTCTCACTTTCTGGTAAACCTCATTTCCCATCCATGAGAATACATTTTATTCCAGCTGCCTGTCCCCTACCATTGTTATGATTTTTCAGTAATATTATTCAACTGCAAAGAGAAATAGATTTGTACTACTACTACTACAGGCTGTCAGATCAGGAATTCCAAAAATTACAAGCTTTCACAACATAAAAAATGCTACTTGCTGGGGAAAATCTTAATACAGATACAGGCAGAGCAAACACTGTAAGCCTTTACATCTCAAAAAGTCAAGGGAGTTAGATAATCTCTTTTTTATATTTTCTTGTCTTACATTTTCATTTATATGATGGAACTTCAAAAGATTTTAACAGAGTGACTTACCTATGGGCAAAAGTAGTCAAAAGAGTAGAGTAAATAGTTTGACTGAATCCTGTATAAGAGTTTTTTTTCCTATGGAAACATTCTACCCCATCAGACAACAAAAATCAAATACAAAGACAGTAATCTGTTATGGTTCATCTCTCTTGCATCCTCCTGTCAACCTTCACTATTATCATGGAACGGATTGGATTGGAAGGGACCTTAAAGATCACATAGTTCTAAATTCCCTTCTCTGTGCAGAGACATCTTTAACTAGATTAGGTTGTTCAAAGCCACATCCAACATGACCTTGAACCTTTCCAGGGATGGGGCATCCACAAATTCTCTGGGCAACCTGTTTCAGTGAGAGTAAAGAGTTTCTTCCTAAGACCTAACCTAAACCTATGCTCCTTCAGTTTAAAGCCATTACCGCCCATCCTATCATTACAGATCCTATAAAAAAATCTGTCCCTGTCTTTCTTATAAGCCTCCTCTAAGTATTGTAAGGCTGCAATAAGGTGTCCCTAGAGCCTTCTCTTCTCCAGGCTGAGCAACCTCAACCCTCTAACCTTTCGTCATAGGAGAGGAGTTCCATTCCTCTGATCATTTTCATGACCCTCTTGTGGACCAACTCTAACAGGTACATATAGATCCTGTGGTGAGGTCCCCAGAACTGCATGCAGTACTCCAGGTGGGGTTTCAGAAGAGGAGAGTAGAGAAGTAGAATTGGCTCCCTTGACCTGCTGGCCGCACTTCTTTCTAATGCATCCCAGGATACAACTGACTTTCAGGGATGAAGTGCACATTGCCAGCTGATGTCTAAATTTTCATCTCCCAGTATCCCCAAGTTGTCCTCTGCAGGGCTACTCTCAATCAATTCTTCACGCAGTCTGCATCAATATAAGGAATTGCTGGACCCAGGTGCAGGACCTTGCACTTGGCTTTGTGGAATTTCATGAGGCTCACATGGGACCGCTTCTCAAATGTGTCAAGGTCCCTCTGGATGACAACCTGTCCCTCTAGAATATCAGCTATACCACTCAGCATGGTGTCATCTGCTGAGGACAAGCATGATCTCTCTCTGTCACTTATGAAGATCTTAAATAGTACTGGTCTCAATACAGACCCCTGAGGGAGCTGTCACTGATCTGCATTTGGACATTAAACCGTTGACTACAACTCTTTGGATACGGACATCCAGCCAATTTTTTATCCAAAAAAAAAAAAAAGAGTTCATCAAACCCATATCTATCCAATATAGTGACAAGAATGTTGTGTGAAACACTGTCAGTCTTACAGAAGTCAAGATAGATGACATCAGTTGCTTTTCCATTACCCACCAATGCAGTCACTCCATCATACTGCGTTATCACAGTTATTTAGGAAGACAGAACATAACAGTTCGGTTGGAAATCCTAGAATTGCTACTGACACTTGACTTTCTGTCTCACAAATCTCATGCCCTTTTGCTTCATAACACAGAAAAAATTATATATGTTAGTAAAACTTGAAGCAAATTATCAGAAATTCTCATACTAAATCTCCACCAGACAATAAGGAATGTCCCGAGGACAACAAACTAGCCTTATTATTAGAGATTAAAACCAAACAAAAAAGAAGCACAAGGTCAGTACATTTCCAGGAGAAATTCAAAACTGTCCTACTTGAATTTAGCTAAAGTACAATTATTAGTTTCACTGTTTTGAAAATTAAGAAGACCTACAGATTTTGGTTTCCCTGGTACTTCAGTTACTTATCAATAGAAATCTATGAAACTGAACCTTTTTCATATTAACATGTTTTGTTCTTTATTCTCAGCAAGTATTAGACAAATCATATTTGAATTCTACTATGGGATCAGTGCAGCATTTATTGGAAGAGACTGTGTAGATCGGACTTCCACTCAAAATAAGATAATAGCCAACTTTATAAGATAGCTGTGATTTTGACAGAGTCTTCAAAACTTTCAAGGATTATATCTCAACAGCCTGTTCCTGTGCTGCACTGTTCTCCCAGCATTTTTACCAATGTTCAACCTGAAGGGTCTCAAGTCATGGTTTTTTGGCTATTGTTCCCTTTTATATTGTCTGTCACTACCATAGAGAACGTAGGACAATCATCTCTGTATACCCCCTTTCATTCAGTTGTAGTCTGCTATGAGGTGGCTCCTTAATCCCCTCTTTGTCAGTCTGAGCAAGACCAGTCCCCCCACCGCCAGCCTCTCCCCTTAGCTGGTGTGCTCCGTGCCCTCAGATATCTTAAGGTTGCATGTAGGAACCTCACACTACTGCTTATTGAGTTTCAATTAAACAACTGTTGAAAATATACATAACAAAACATAGTGAAGTTAATTCTATTTGTACTTTGAGATGCATTACCTTAGTCTGACATTAGCACACTAATACTAACATATATGCTTCAAGACACTAATGTATGTTTCAGGACATGGAAATCAGAATAGTTTGTTCTTTGGAAGAAGAATGGGAATTACTTTACTTTCAAGTCTCTGCCCATTAACTTGGGATATTCAGCATGGTTATTATTTATCCATTCACTTAAACTTTCCTTAATTATTAGCCTGAAATCTTCTGGTAACAGAAGTGCCCTAATTAATACATTCTAATTCGGAAACTCCATATCCCTTTGTTTAAAGGAAATATAACATTCAAGCTTTTCATTCAGACATTGCATTGCTTCCACAAGTGACTATATCCCTTAACATGATTTTTAAAATTCATAATCTTAGCAGATCACAGAGTTATTTAGAAACATACATTAATACTCTATTTTCATATGTAAACACTTAAATCTGATTTCAAGAAACCTCTTGTTCCATCTATAGAATTATCAGATGTCTGCAGTGCTATGTTGAAGAAAAGAAAACTTTACTGCCTCTTTCTGTAATCAATATGATAAATTAAAATAATAAATAGGTTTGTGATGGGGAGAATGGTTCCATCTTTCTTTAACACTATATAATTAAACATATTGATTACATTGCTTATAGTATTATTTATCAAAATAAATATCAGACAAAAACAAAATCAGTACTGAGATCCAAAATAGCAACAGGTCTTACCACTATGGTTATGAAACTTGTTAGAAGAAACATAATCCTGACTAATTATGAGATTTTGTGAAAAGCATACAGCTTTACGTTTCTTGTGTTTGGGGTTTTTTCGGTTGGTTGGTTTGTTTGCTAAGTTGTTTTTTTTCCTCACAGAAAAGCAAACTTTCTTCAAAATTCAAACAAGAAAGACTACATATTTACCTATGGGAAATAGCTTTCCCAGAACATCTAATTTCATCTGCTGACCAGATAACTGCCACAGTTCAGTGCTTGCCTTTCTAGATGAGGAGAGGAGATTGAATCCTCGAAATTTCTCAGATGAGAAACATGCCAAAAATGGGTCCCCAAGCCCTGTGGTATCTGCCCAAAACTCACCACATCAAAAACATGAAAAACTTCATAGGTTTTAGACTGATGTAAGCAGTGTAGGCCATATCCTTTAGTCCTCACCAGCCTCGTAAGACGGGAAGTAGCTCTAACCACCTTTTTTTTGCTATTCAAAGTTGCACCCCAAAATAATTATGCAACAGATGGAGTTGCATTTGTCTTCAAGTAAAAGACACTTAGTTCAGCACTAGAAAAGGTGTTAGAGGGCATCAACTATTGAGAATGAAGTGTTTATTTAAAAGAACTGCACCCTATCATGCATTTTTATTGCAGTATTGTAAATACAATCCCATGCCCTTTTTTTTTAATTTTTAAAAATCAATTAAATGAGAAAAAAATATGTGAACTACTAACTGAACAAATTCTATGAGACCTTCTTATGTACCTTTGAAAACGGATGAAAACAGTACCACAAGAAAAGGTTTCTGAAAAGCCAAATATTTTTCAAGGTTAATAAATTATTAAAAAAAAAAATCCAAAAATATTGGCATTGCTGCAGGAAGGATTAACTACATCATTTTATCTAGAATTTAGTTTTAATTTGTCAAAAATATGTCATGTAAAAAATGGTTATAAATGCTTTATTGACCTTTGTCCACAGCAAAATAATCAAAAGATTCTCTGGAATAAAATATTTTGACATTTAGATTTCCTTAACCTTCCTGTATAACCTTCCTTCAATTACTAATCATATGTTCACTCAAGATCCATTTAGATAAACAAAAGTAGCAGCTGATTCTGCCTGATACTTCCAGAAGTTCTTGTCATTTTATTTTCAATGATTTTGTAATTTACTTTTTGTTATTCTGTAAGCAACTACAGTAAAGTTTTAAACTTGGACTCCAGGATATATCGTAGAATGGTTTGAATTACAGAACTATAAAAGCTTGAGCTACATCATGGGCTAAAATGCCTGGAAAAACATGGAATAACATAACGCAGCTATAAGCAAATAGTATCTCCTGAATTTTAGCTTCTTGACCTTTCATTAAGAAGTTTGCAATGACAAAGAATTTTTGTACATACAATAATTCAATATTAAAGTCATAGGTCCTTAAAATGTAGATAGATCATAAATAAACCTTTACTTATTGATAATAACTATATGGGCTGCCTAGATATTCAGTTTTTCATTACTTTATAGCTGAAGATAATATCCTCATCTTTTCTATGAAAGCATATAGAACATATTAATACACAGACAGCTTATCCCAAAATAACACTTTTACCTTGTTTCTGTCAATCAATTCAGATAGTCCATCATATGTTTTAAGAGTGGATTATGCCCTGCTAATACGTAAGTGCGGAGTGATTTTTTGACCAAGCAGTGCAGAATGCCATTTTCAGAAGCTACCCCAGTTTCATATGACACTTCGAGCATTTCAGCATTTCCCATCAGATATACTGTCAATCAAGAAGCCTGTATGTAATTCAAAGTGCTTGAAAATGTATTGAAATGTATTGAAAATGCTCATTCTTCCTCAACAGGCCTGGGATTCACATAATTGGTTGATTACTTTTTTTTAATCTTGGAAAGAGGGAAATACATTTTCTTTTTTTAAATTGTTATAAAAGATATGATCTCAAATTTTACCTCCTAAATCCCTCCAGGAATAAACCTTTCTGGGAAAAAAAAAAAAAAAAAAAGTGAAATGATAATGGAAATTTTAAACTTGCTCAGATTTAAATTCTTCTGATAGGGGGTAGTATTTTATTCTTTGTACACCAATTTTCCCTCTGTAAAACTCTAAAATTCTTATTACAGTAAGTTACTATTTGTCCTGACCCATCTTGGCAAATGAGGCAAAAATAATATTGTATTATTTTAAATTGCTCCAAATGAAGTATTTCTATTCGCAGGTGTTCGCATGACATGGTTTTGGGAATGGGGGGAGGCTTCTGAAAGAAGCTGCTAGAAGCTTCCCTTGTGTCTGGTAGAGCAAATTGCAGCCAGTTCCAAGATGGACACACCAGTGTCTGGGCCCATCAGTGACAGCGGTGGTGCATCTGGGATAACATATTTAAGAAGGGGAGAAAAAAAATCTGCACAACAGCAGCCAGAGAAGAGTGACACTATGTCAGAAGAACAGCTCTGCAGACCCCCAGGCCATTGAAGGACAGGGAGGAGATGCTTCAGGTGCCAGAGCTGAGATTCCCTTGCAGCCCATGGTGCAGACCAGGCAGGTCCACAGGTGTGAAGAGATCCATCTGCAGCCCACGGAGGACCCCACGCTGGAGCAGGTGGATGTCCCTGAAGGAGGCTGTGACCCCATCAGGAAACCTTAGCTAGCTCCTGGCAGGACCTGTGGCCCTCTGGAGAGAAGAGTCCATGCTGGAGCAGGTTTACTAGCAGGACTTGTGACCCCATGGGGAAGCACATTTCAGCAGCCTGTTCCTGAAGGAACTTTATCCTGTGGAAGGGACCCATGCTTGAGCAGTTTGTGAAGAACTGCAACATATGGGAAGGACTCACATTGGAGAAGTTCATGGAGGACTGTCTCCTATGGGGGAGACGGCATGAGGGAACATGATGAGTCGTCCCCTTCCTGAGGAGGAAGGAGCAGCAGAAACAACATATGATGAACTGACTGCAGCCTCCATTCCATGTCCTCTGCACCACGGGTGAGGAGGAGGTAAAGAAATCAATCCCTCTGAAGGAGAGAGTACTGGGGGGAAGGTGTTTGAAGATTTACTTATTATTTTTCGTTATTCTACTCTGATTTGACTGATAATAAATTAAACTAACTTACCTGAGTCAAGTCTGTGTTGCCTGTGATGGTAATTAGCGAGTGACCTCTGCCTGTCCTTATCTTGACCCATTATCTTTTGTTACGCTTCCTTTCCCTTGCCCAGCAGCTTTGGCAGGAATCTGATGCCCAGCCAGGGTCAATTACCACTGTGTTTTAAATGAATATTAAAGATACCACTTCTTTTTCTTCTGGACTTTTGTTCACACCCCCACACCCACCATAACTAGCCCCAAAAGTTCCATAAACTTATTTTCCTAAAGATAATCTTTGAGTTATGAATTTGTATTGTCCTCAAATTTATACAGTGCATCTACAGTAACTGCAGATAATCTGACCAAGACATAGATAGAGACAAGGAGAGGAGATTCAATTCAGTTAAAACAACCTAATTTTTTAAGGGAATTAACAAAGTAATTTGGAAGGAGCAAAGTCTGACCCCTACAGATAAATCAGATAAATGATAATTTTTCAGATCTGCAGCTACAGAAATATCTGTTGTAAGGTGAGCATGGATATCTGCTATAGGCTGGAGATATCACCATGGGAACAGCTATTACTGTCACTATCTGACACACAGGAAGATATAAGATACTCTTTAAGTGAACTCACTGACATCCACACATGCATTTAAGAAGGCTGTGAAAACAAGTGCTTTAGGATGACTGAAAGGTTCTGTTTGGGCAAAGACAGATACATTGAGAGAAAATGTCAGAGAGGATTAACTAATTTCCTGAAGAAAGAGGTATCTTCCACTATTCTTTATGTACAGATAGATATATACAACAGAGAGATTTTTAATGAACAAGTGAAAATAGAAAACCTAAGCTCAGAACAAAAGGTACCTGAAAGGCTTTTTACCACTTATCTTTCAAATAACATATAATGTGTTTTTTCATGAAACACAGTCATTACTCAGAGCAGCTATGCCTTTGCTAGTCCAGGAAAATGTGTACCCTTCAGCATATGGTTATTCCCTAAATGTCTTTGCTGAAGGAAAAAAATTCTTTCAGTTCTTCCAGATGAGTTTGATAGTGATTTAATGATTTTAATTGACCTCCGGTGTTTCTTCTCATGTGCCAGCTCTGCACCTCGTTTGACCTCAGGCTTGAAGAAACTAATTAAATATGAGCATAGAGGCAACTTTAAAATTCTAGAGCCAAGGCAGATAACAAAAGACTTTCTCTACATTTTTCCCCTATTTCTTTAAGACAAGAGTGCTTTATTCTTAGTAAAATCCACATACTGTCCAAGTTAATAAGATCATCTGGGATCAATTACTACCAGGCATAATGATTCTTTACTCCAGATGTGAGAATGAGATAGCTGTATGTCTCTGTAGAAAATGAGCACTGGCATTCACCTTAAAATTTTAGGCTTGCATCATTTTCACACACACATATTTGGAGAGCCTTCTGTCCACTAGATTTCTCCTAAAGGGGACAATTAGTGAGGCAAATGAGCTTGTATAAAGAGTAGCACCCTATTTAAAAAAAGGCACTTTCTTCTCCCTACTTAAATAGTAGTCAAGTGATTTCAAAGAATTATGCCTGCATGTACATGTTCTCTATGAAACCCAAGTTTCTGCCTAAAGAAGGACGCATTTTCAAAAGCCTGTCTAAACCTGAGCTGCCAGGGGAGATGGCTCCACCTTACTCTGTGAGTACTCTGTTTTGCACTCTCCTCCAGCTCTTCCTCTCATGCAGTCAGCCAGATCTGATACACTGGAAACTAACAAACAGGTTTAGCTCAAGTATGATTTTGACTGCCATACAAGTATCAGTCCCAAAATGGGAAGGAATGGTAACATTTTCAGTAGCAGGAGGCTTAAGGTATTTATATCAATCAAGAAATTAATTACTGTAAGGAAAATGAGATTACTTTCATTACCTGTGCAGTGCAGGGTTTACAAATAGGCACCCTGTAGTGTTACCCTACTATACTACAGCACTTTTGCAGGATACTGTCCCTTCACAGAGGAGTTGTTTTTTTCCACATGCTCCAAATTGGTGATCAGCAGAACGACAGGCTGAAAAAGCCACAATATGTTATGAAACAAAATTTACACAGTTGTATCCACTTCCAAAGGAAGGCTAATTCACTGAAGTCTTTTTTACATTTTTCTGTACACTGTTATTCCTGAACCAAATAATCTCATCCCAGGGTACTACATCATGTAAGACTGCCTGGTAAGATGTGAAAAGTGCCAAGTGCTGTAGTGAATGCTTACCAACTCTTCCAAGACAGTGTTCAATCAATTGAATGATAAAATTTAAAACAAAAAACCCAAACAATCCCCCAGCTCCAAAACCGACCAACAAAAAAAGCAAACCACAACAAAACAGCACAGAGACACAGGAACCCTGTATAGCAGCCACCTTCATTGCCTCATCTTCTGCTTACAGCTTCTAAAATCACAATTCATTTTCATGTCTCTGGTGCTATAGGCTTTGCACATTTCAGAATATATCTGAAAGTGTCACTTGCTATGATTCTACCTATCAGAAAATGGATATTACCCTACTGGCTATAAATACTTCTGAATATTGTACAATTGACTGTCCACACAGGTAGGTATCTAAGCCACTGGGAAGGCCTAGGAATTAGTTCTGAATAATTTGTTTGCAATTGAACAACTCAAACTGCCTTCACGGTATTGCCTCACTTATAATAGAGATATGTGGGGCAATGTTATCTGTTGGAATACATCCAATCCCCTTGAGTGAATGAATTAAAAATAGGCTAACCTACTCCAAAACTACTTAGTACAAATGCAGCAGTTTTGGAGCATCAGCACAGAAATGTTGTCAATCCCAAACAGGATTTTACTATACAAGTAGCCCATTGTGTAATACATATTGCCTGCATGCTTCTCTGCTTCTCTGCTGGGAAGGCTGCAATATCTTCCTTGGAGCCAGCAGGTGGTGAAATTTTTCCATTAAAAAAAATATCAGTGGGAAAAGACAAGTTCAGCTGCTATGGAGGGAAAGCAGCTGTGCTTTCCAAATCTATTCCTTCCTTATAATCACAAAATCTATACCAGTCAGTTTCCTAGGTAACCCTATGAAATGGAGACTACTAGTAGAGACCGGATGAAGTAAAAAACAGATATAATTTTAAGTTCACCTTCCATAAAATAGGTTAAGAAATGTCAGCTTTGACAGAATTCAGTCATTTAGATTGATTTTTCCCCCCTCCCCTCAATGGCTTGTATATGACACAGCCATTTCCACACAATAGTTTGGAAAGATTTTATAAGATACTAGAATATTGCGCCTTTTTTTTTTTTTCTTTTAAGAATGCATACACTGGCATCTCCTGGTTTTTACAGTTGGCACATAGTATTTTTATTGACCACGTGTACTGAACACAAGCATGAACACTGATACTAGGGAATATGAACATCATACTGTTTTACTGAGAAATTCTGCTCAGATAACAGTCAGCAGCTGACAGCTATTAACATAGGAATAGAAGAGTAGATAAATAGATAATAAAATAATAGAATAAATTATTCTTCTTATATGTTCTTCTGGGGAAAACAAACAAACAAACAAACAAACAAACTAACCAAAAATCTCAAATGGGTTGTACTGGAATAGATCTGCATTTAAAATGTACACAGAATTCAAGTAAAGCCAAACTAGTCACAGTCTTCTTTCTCAAAATGAAATTTCTTGCCCTCCATATTCACACCATCCCATCCGTATCTATCTTATAGAAAGTATGGGGACACGGACTTTAAAATGATCTAGATGATGAGAGGCTATAAACCAAGGAAAGAGCAAAACTGTGTGATATAACTGTTTTCTAATTCATATACATCCACTCTACCCTTTTGTCATTTACAGAGCATGCACAGGTCTGAAATGAGATCTGTGTATTTCACCACAGCACTGCTCACAAAGCTCAACTGGGCCAACAAAGTGGACTGACAGGTTGACAAAGTTGGTCATTATATTTTCGATACCAGTTTTCTAGAGAATTTAAGGATAATAGCATTAAGTATATCTATAATTTAAGCAGTCTTTCTGCCTAATTTCTGTTTTTTTTCAACTTCAACCCATCTTTTTTTTCAAAACTCCTTGGTGACGGGTACAGGTACCAGTATGACCCTATAGCTGCTCCATCTGTTAATGCAGGCTTTCAGCTGGAGATCTGCAGTAAAATGTGAGAAAGCTGACTTTATACAAGATGGTCTTTATGTACTCATAAGTTATATTGAATCCACAAACCAAGCATCTGACCTAATCACTCAGTAATACAATTTCTAAAGAAACAGTTCCTACAATATTTGTAGTATTAGAAAAGTATTTATATGCAATTAAGAGATGTATCCCAGCACCCAAAATACTTAAAAACATATTCAACGTATTAGTCTTTGAAAAAGTAAGCAATAAGATTTCTAAAGAGTACAGAAGAGGTTTCAACTAGTGCTGCCTGCTTTTCAGCATCACATAAACTGATTTCCATTTCACATATGATTTAAAATCAGAATTTTTCTTATTATTGATATTTTCTGCATTTAATTTTTGAGGAGTAAAATGCAGGAGGAGCATGCAGCCTTTCTCTACTAAGCTTCAGATCAGCTACAATTAATCAAAGGTCAAACTCTCTGTGACTTCTTACCTGACATGATTTTTCACAATTTTGAGGGCTTTCTGTCATTCTCACAACTACACAGACCTGTAATCCTTCCGCTGTGTGCTCTGTGCCAGTGTCTGCAGCACACAGTGCTGAATGAAGGCTGCATTTGATACATCTGCAATGCCTCAATAACATAGGGGACCAACAGTTTCACAATTTAGAAGTCCAGCTGAAACTCTAAAGCATTTTATCCGGGCAGGTGAAGGCAGAAATTAGCATTAACCCGTGTCTTGGACAGACTTGCCAACCTGACTGTAATCTAGAAGCCCAAATTAGCCTGGAACGAAACCTGAATATATGTGCCCTGTCATTGCTGTGATCTATACAGCTTAGACTTGCTGTCAGCCAGGTCTGTAGATTTACTCAGATGTACCCCTATATGTAGCTGCCTCAGAATGTTGAATTAAGGCATTTATCTCATAATTGATAGCTCTTTTCTAGGTAAAATTTTCCCAGCAGTATTAATTGGTTGAGGCATTTTACATATTTTTTTCTAAATATAGAAGAAGTAAACCTCAGCTGCTCTCTAGTCACCATAGTAACTGTAAGGTATTATGGTTCTTATGTGAGTGCATACATATAGCATTTTCCATGTATAAAATGAATATCTGAATCAACATTTATATATGCTGAGAACACTTTTTTTTATAATTTTATCTTTTTTACAGGTGACTTTTCACTGGAAATATAGGAGCAGAAACCTGTTAGAATATTGCTAGAATCATAAAATTATTTAGGTTGGAAAAGACCTTTAAGATCAACTCCTACCATCAACATAGTACTGCCAAGTCTACCACTAAACCATGTCCCTAAGTGTCACATCCCCACATCTTTTATACACCTCCAGGGATGGTGACACAACCACTTCACCACCTCTAAATTGCAATAGTGCAACTTAAGGCAAGACAACTGAGTTACATCAGTTTTATATCATCATATTTATCCTCTTCTGGGCATCCACTTCAACAAAACAACAAACCACAAAATCTATCACTGACTGAACTGACAAAAAGACTTAGATGTTTATTTCGACACCCTAAGTTACATTAACAAACATCACTGTGCTCAAACGCACAGTGGGTTTTCAGAAGAAAGGTATGACTTGAAGCTCAAAATGAGTGCTGAGAAGACTCCCACACTCTGAGGTAAGGATTCCCATATTAGCAGCAACAGCAGCAATTCCATCTAGCTCTGGGCTAGGCACTAGGGCAGGAGGATTTCTATTGCTCATAAAATATGCACTGACTGCTTTGAAGTAACCTCAGTGCTAATGGCTCACACACTGTAATTTAGGGAACACTTCTCAGAGGTTGTTAAGTGCTTGCCATGGGATACATCATCATTATGTTGGAGAAAGGTGCAGGCTCCCTATGCCCATATTTAACTAAATGTGAATCAGCTCTGAACTGAACTGAAAGCTGAATAGGCAGAATATATTTATGTGGCTCTCTGCTATGCTAACACAGTTACTCTGCTAAGTAGCTTATAGTACAGGCAAAGG
This sequence comes from Pseudotriccus pelzelni, assembly GCA_035584735.1. Lineage (NCBI taxonomy): Eukaryota > Metazoa > Chordata > Aves > Passeriformes > Tyrannidae > Pseudotriccus > Pseudotriccus pelzelni. The sequence continues at coordinate 74,989,635 of JAWMRA010000078.1, forward strand.
GAGCCCACATCTGCCTGCATCAGATATACTGATCACAGGAAGGAATAAGCACCTGAGGAATCAGAAATCTAGGAGTCTTTAGTAATCTGGGCTTTAACTTCTAAATATAAGGCTTGTATAAGTGTAATGATTGGATAAGCAAGTGTGTCATGGGCTTATATTCAAAGTTTATGTGCAAAAGTAGAGCAATATTTAATTACTCTGATCACCCTAAAGAACCAATTCTGCTTTACTTCTAGTACTGGAACAGGTTCCCCAGGGAAGTGGTCACAGCACCAAGCCTACCTGAGTTCAGGAAGGATTTGAACGACGTTCTCATGTGTGATTCCTAGGAAGTCCTGTGCAAGACCAGGAGTTGAATTAGATGATCCTTCCTGATGGGCCCCTTCCAACTCAGTATATTCTATAATTCTATCATATTTTCTACTTTCATGCCAATTCAAATAACCAAAGAGAGAGAAATACGTTTCTCATTTTTATGAATCCTACATGTTGAAGAACTGTAAAAGTACAATAGTTGCCCTCTATACCTCACACTCAGGGAGTCCCAGATGCAATAGTATTTACAGTTTATCAACAAACCTCAGGAAAGTTTCAACTAAAATTAAGAGCTCAGTATCTGAGGACTTGTTTCCTTTTACTCTTAAACTTAAAAAAAAAAAAAAAAAGGAAAAGCTGAGATAAGAACATCTTCCTCGACAGAACTAATTTTGCATAGCTTCCTTTCATTTAAAACAGTACATCCACACTTAAAAGAACTTTGGAGATTCACTGTAGTCCTATGCAAAAAATCCACAGCTATAAAACTAACTTTATTCAAACATTAAATAGTTCATGTGTATAATTCCATGTTACATTTAGGCCTCTAAGTCAGTCTCTTCAATTATCAGAGGCTGATCTGTTTATCTAGTTTATTTGTCTGAATAAGCCTTCTCACACCTTCACTGGAAAGGAGATCTGTTGTGAAAGCTAGGAGATTAATTGAAAGTTAATTCATCTCCTAGATCAGAAATAAATCACCAAAAATAAATCGCCCTTACTCTGATGTAGAGTCCCAGTGATGGTACATGTGGCAAACTACATGCTAAAATCATGTCATAGAGATAGACATTACCAGAACATATAAAAGCCTATGAGCAGCAGTTTCAGGTCTTGGTGTTATATGTCTGCATGAGCACACTTTATAAAAGCATTCTGATACCAAATGCTGCTACAGCAGCCTTTGCTGTTGTGCCCCACATTTAAAAATTTTTGACATGAACATTTTACATTAATATATTATTAAAAATTTTATATTTATATTTATAATATAATATATACTGTATAATATTTGTTATATATAATATTATGGTACAAGATGTACTAAAAAAAAAGCAGGTCTTTATTGCAGTCATTCTATCTTCTGGGTTTTATGGAAAACTGTGCATTAGTTGTTGGATTATTATACTTTACCTACAATGATCCACGGGAGTAATACACATACATATATGTACAGAACTGTATAAACCGAGAAAGTTAATTAAGAAATAAAATTTCTGATATATATACTTAATCCCTGCTAAAAATAACCAGACATACATTAGCACAGAAGAAATATGCTAATAGCAATAGACATAGCTAACCCTGAAATACTAAAAAAAGTAAAAATCAAATGAATGGTTCAGAACAATAAAGTTAGCAGATACATTTCACAATGGAAAAAACTTGTATCCTTGAGGACATTCCAAACAACAGCACGATATCTGAAAAGTGGTGAAATGCCAAAAATTTATGAACTTCCTTGACAAGATATTCATCCATATCACAAAAAGCAGAACTAGTGCTGTAGTTAACTTCACTCTTTGTCAGAAAACAAGTAGAACTTTGATTGCATACAGTTTCTAAGTTAAATTTTGAATATCAAACTAAACTTGACTAAATTAGTGCCGATGTTAGTAACAGCATTGTCTTACCTACTGTCGTAAAATGTTCTTCTTAGTGCATAGCAAGAAGCTGCCAAATTAACACAAAATTGGAAGTTTGCTGGAAAATGGAATAAGACAGGGACACAGCACCACAGCCATCACAATTTCAGGAACATTAATAAATTAAATTCTGTCATCATTCACTTCTCTGTTGAAAGAGTAATATCAAACAAAATTAATAAAATAAAAATGAATAAACATTCAGTTTGGTTTGGACTAAATGGCTTAGAACTTAATCACTTTATAGGTAGGAAAGAAATGGCAGGCAGAAAGAGAGTGATGAACTTTAACTAACCTGTTCTAATTCTGTCAAAATAGTTAGGATGTGTAATGTTAATAATTTCCCTTCAGATGTACCTGTGTTCATGATCAGATTTTTTTCTGTTATTGCACATGAAATGTAAGCTTGTTTGTGTATTTTTTAAAAAAATATTCCCTTTTTTGGTCTGTTTTCCAAACTAAGTGAGCTAAATTCAGCTATACGTTGAAAGACAGATTTTATTTTAATGGGGTTTAGATTTAAAACCATGAAAATTATAAAAAACTTAGTCTTTGGTGTATTCCAATTTTTCTCAAAGCAGAATAGTTGCTAATCAGCTGTGACAGCTCTCATAACTTCAGGATGACATCTTGAAAGAATACAATCATGCAGACGAAATGTGAACTACAGTTCTGTAAAACTATAAATCTTTCAGGGAAATTAATAGTAGAGTGGAATAAGAAATACTGTTTAACAGCTAAGAGTCTTTTCAGGAGAATTGACTGAATGCTAGCTTCTCTCTCCGAAGACTACACAGAATATCATTTCTGTGAAGTGAGTGGTTGGACAAACAGGCTGTGACATGCCATAGGGCCTGAACTCAGAAAGTGGCTTTTAGGAATTTTTAAGAAGCCAGGCTGCTCATTTATTTGGAAATAAATTTGCCCAACAATTTTTTAAGGTGGCAAGAGATTTCTTCTGGAGGAATCCGTACAGTGTAACAACCATTACACTGAGAAATCTGGTGAGTAGGAACTAAAGACATGACCTGATGACCTGAGGAAAGGGTCTTTGACAGTGTGAGAAAAAGTACTTCTGCTTTTTGTCATTCTGACTTAGGTCAAGTTCAAATTCAGGTTTATGCTGAGACTGGAACACAAAAACTGCAAAATATACTTAACTAGATTTTACAATATTCATTGCCTGTCCTTCGCAAGTGAACCTTGAAAGTGTCCTTAGCAAATGCTGAGTGAGGATTTGAAAGGGAGGTGGTTTTTATACCAGATACTCTACTTGATCTTCTTTCATATTCTGAGAGCAAATTCCCCTCAGATGTAGCGCAGCATCAAAGACCTACTACCAGGCTGCTTTCAGCACTTGGAATGCTCTAAGAGAGAGGTGCAGTGGTGCCATGCTATGTAGTGACAACAGTGTCATCTGGGTTGTGGTCTTCCTCAGTATAAAAAAATGTGAGGGTTCAGTACACTGATCCAGTAGAAAAGAATGTGCAGACACAAGTTTTATTTATTCTTCTAGATCTGCAAAAGACTCATTGAAATACTGAAAGAGTGCACTCACTGTTTTTTCTAAGAAACAACTCAGACAAGAAAATTTGTTTCTTCAGCTGAAGTGGACTCTTCAGATAAAAATTTAATTTCCCGAGCAAGAATAAGCAGATCATACTTTTCAATGTTAAGAAAATACGTTAAGGTGAAGCAAGTTCAAGAAGACTCTGCCACTCTACTAGAGGTTCTTTAGGAAGGTGTATTATACAAATGGTCACAAAATACAAAATCTGACTTTTCAAGTCTGAAAAATTTCAAAGTGTATCAAAAAGGTGAAAAACATACTGATGAAATTAAATTTCCTGCTTATAATGATATACTGATTGCTTTTTATACTAACATCCTGGTTTAATTGTTTTCACTCATGTAAATTATTTCTTTCCTAGAGATGTTAATTGTGGTGTATACTCATTTTTATGCTCTATAAAGATGTTATATATAAGATCTCCACCACAAATCTCTTCAGGCTTTACCAGCTGTCTTTATGCAATTCTTTTCTAAACACTTAGGTGTTGGAGGTGGCTTATATGATGAAGAGAAATTTCAGCAGTGGAAAATGAAACTGCAAGAAACTCTAGATGAGGACCTGGATAATGAAAGCACCTTGTGATCAAACTATGAACAGATTCAATGGACTGAGACAGCTTTATAAGAAAGTTTTAATGTTTACTGCTAATGCATGCTTTACTATATTGCACCCTTGCACTTTTATAAAATCCCACAGTTGTTTTTTCTTTATGTTCTATCCCCATTTTCTATTGGTTAATTTGTGCTGCAGTGTAGACCTCCATAATAAGGTCATGTCCTTCCCCTACTTCCCTTATATAGATGTAATCCCCCCTATGATTTTCCTTATGAGCCAAGTTCCCTCCTTACTTTTCCTTGTATGTATTGTTCACATTCCCATTGCCAGAAAAATCCTCTCTCCCCCTATATACGGGGAAAGCTATTCTGAATAAACAGACCTAATTCCTTCATGAATCTGAGTAGGTTGTTACTTTCGTCTGGACTGTGACACTAAGGAATGAATGCTTTTAAACTCCATTTCCATCAGGGTCACTCTACACCAACATATATTTAATTATATATAATCCCTTACTCTGGAGTAGAGCCCTAGTGATGGTACATGTAGCAAACTACATGTTAAAATCAAGGTGTGGTGGCAATACTTCTGAATTGATCCCAAAAAATGAAAACAACCACCCTCCTAGTAAGTTGGTCTTGTTTGAAGCCAGTCTACCTCCAGAACATCAGATTACACAGCCCTATGAAAGCAGTCGTGTGAGGAGCAAAAGATCTTTTTAAGCTGCAATAGCTGCAATCAAGTTCATTTGTCCAGAGTCAAATGCAAATTCCTCTCTGCAGAAAGAGAGGAGAGCATCAAACATGGCAACAAGTTCTACAGCTCAGCTGAAGAGCCCTTAATTCAACTGGAGAGAAAATAATTCCCTCACAATCTTCCCTTGCTTATTTTCTCACGTTGAGTCTCAACTCTGGAGCATTAGGAGCTCCTGTTCACAGACCTGCTAAGACTCAGGCTCACTTGCCTCTGTGTTCTGGTTTTGGCTGGTGCAGAGCTAATCTTCACAATGACTAATATGGAACTAATTTGTGTTTGTGCTGAAGGCAGCACTGATAGTATAGAGATGCCTTTGTTATTGCTGAGCAGTGTTTACACAGAGCCAAAGCCTTTCTGTTTCTCATACTGCATCGCAGGGGAGAAGACTTGGGGTGCATGGGAAGTTGGGAGGAGACACAGCTGAGATAGGTGACCCAAACTGACCAAAAGGATATTCCATAACATATGACATCATGCTTAGCACATAAAGAGGAGGGAAGAAGGAATAAGGGATACTTGTTCAGAATGATGGTGTTTGTCTTTCCAAGTCACTGTTACATGTGATGGATGGCAGCAGACCTTCCTGCCAGTGGGAAGCAGTGAATGAATTCCTTCTTCTGCTCTGCTTGTGTTGTGTTTTGCTTTTGCTAGTAAACTTTTATCTCAACCCATAAGTTTTCTGACTTTTTTTTCTTTCCCCCATCCCCTTTGTGGGGGAGTGAGTGAGCAGCTGCATAGTGCTTAGTTGGCAGCTGGGGTTAAGTCATGACACTCAGTCTGTTTCTTGTATTCACTCTGATTATAATAAAGGCTGATGAAGAGGATCTAGAGATGGTAGAGAAGAGGATCTATAGACTCATTCTGTGTGCAAGAGACCCAAGAGTCATGCAGGTTTATAGAGCTGAATGATGTGAGGCAACTGGACTCTGCCCAGACATCAGTCTTCTCCCTGGGAAGAAGGTAGTATTCAGCATCCTTGCTATGTCCTTGCTTATGCAGTAATTTAAGTAGAGTCTAAATCTTAGAATGCTTCAACCATTGCCAAAGTAATTGCCAACTGAATAAAACTTAAGCTGCAACGTATCTCCTTGAGACATGTACAGTAAATATTACTTTTTTGGGCACTTATGTTTTCTGCTCTCCTATGAGAAACTTCCCTTCCACTTCATACTCATGTTCTCCATGTAGCTGCCCTGACATTTCAGCTTTCACATTGCTTGGTCTGAGCCTTCTGTCCTCTCATGAAGCACACAAATGCCTGAACTGTAAAATGTAAGCACTGATGTTTCAAGGAGATTGAAGAAATAACTTCATCACTGTATGCACATGCTAGAAAGCTTACTGAAGTTGTTACTTAGATGTAATGTTTCACTGAAAAGGAAACTGGTATTTACATATGGCTTTAACAACACTGCAAATTTGTGAGTTAGAGGCCTAATTGCATATGGGGACTGTAGTTAGCTCACAGCAGAAGGTGGAACATGCAGGGAAATGACCAGGGTCATGACCAAGGGCCGGCTCTCTGAAACAAATTGAAGGTATTCTGGGCAACAGTTGTGGCTGGTGGAGTGCTGTGTCTCAGTTGCAACCCTGAACATGTCACTAAGGCAAAATGCTTCCCACAGAAATCCACAATGATATAGAAGAAAAAAGCCAAGGTTTCTGAAAGGAAAAATGCCAACAATTCACAGAGAAAAAGTTCAATCTGATCTCAAGCCATTCTAAAGCATCATGATGAAATATATTCTTGACTGTAGCTGGACATTACTGTGAGGAAACCTGCACTCGAGTGCAAAGGTTAACAACTGTCCCAAAAAAATATTTTCGGAAAGTCTTGTTACAATATTGCAAAAGTATAAGTTCAAAGAGAGCAACAAATATCCTCTGAAAACTGCCGGCATGTAGCCATGCTTTAGTCATGCAAAGGGCTGCATACGTCTGCCGGTTCTGGCAAGAAATTTTCTACCCAAGGCGATCCACTGGCTTCATGAACAACCTGTTCCAACACCTCCACAGAACAGCAGAATCTGGCTCTCTAGGCTATAACTGTGGTGCAAACAACATCAACAGATAAGATCACACATGTGGCCAGGAGTGAAGCGATGTTTTATAAAACTGTGTCTAAGACAAGGCTAACTGAAATATTCCCCCACTTAACGTGCTTAGAGTGCAAAACAACTATTGCATAGCTTAACAAGTAGGAAAATCAATTAAAATACCCAAAGACTTAGTGTGGGGCCATGGTTTTAAACATTTCATTTTTATTACTTTTCTGTAGAGTTTTAGTACACGTGATAGATAATTATGATATTTATCACCACTATGATAAGCTTCATCACACCTTTACAGCTGACTTCTTGTCCTATGGTACTGTAATAAGATCAGTTTTATCCATTAACCAGCCTTAGTCAACCAGTCTATCCTAAAACAAGTTAAAAACTGGAAGAGAGGTGACAGTGTGACTACAATAAAGGGAAATGACAACTAATACCTTCGAGGGGCTGCTTGACCTTGAGAGTACAGCCCTCTCAACCTCCTATTTAGAAAGTGCTCATGCTTGACTTTGTAGAAGCTTAATAGCTTTTAAACTGTTCAGCAATTGGCAGTACCTCTGCATCAGAAGATCTAGATTTGATATCTCCTTGAAGAAAGAGAATGAGTCTTCAAGAAATTCCTTCTTGGCTGTATAATACTATCTTCTTAAAATAGAAAAGTTATAGGAAACTGAAAAATAAATCTTATATTTAACCTTCTTGCTCTCCTCTACCTTTCCACAACATTTCCACCCCTAAAACTGAGTATTTCTTAAAAACCCTAAACTTCCCCAGCATGACTTTTAGTTGTGTCAAAACTTTTATCTTGGAATGGAAAACAAGTAAAATGTTTAAATAACAAAAATAATGGTTATTAGACTATTTTATGTCACTATTACAGCCAAAGTAAAGCCTCTCTGAGTGTTTAAAAATATCAAGCCCATAGACTAGAAGTAATTCTTAATAAAAATCAAAGTTCAAATCAAACTGAACATTTAAACGTAACTTAAATTATGAATTTATGTTATCTCATTTTATTATTTTTTTAACCTTCTTCAAAGCCACTAAATAAATATCCATGAGTTACAAAAATGAAAGTATGATCATCACCTTCACACACTTTTTGCTAGATTTTGCTTGATTTGTTCTCTACAGTGTTGTTTGTCACTGTAGAAAGCCTAAAGCCTCTATGCAACCCTACCTTCAAATTTTCCATTTTCCAAGTGTCTAGCCTTCATATGCACAGATCCCCTGCAGTTTTCAGAAAGCAGCTCAACAGTACTCTAAAAAATATACCTTTTAAAATGCGTCGCTTAGAACAAAATCTTTGAAACTAGTACATTTTTGTTTACAGATTTTTGAAAAACTGAGTCAGTTTTAGATGTCTGCATCTCTAGTACACATATTTCCTCTCATTCTAGAGATGACTATGGCAAATGAACACCAGATTACACATATCATTAAAAGAAAAAAAGAAATACTGTTAAATTTATCTTTTAGTAGAGTCTGTAACAACTTTTCACATAAAATAGATGTCTCAGGATCTATAGTTAAGCTAGATAGAGTAGCTGGTAAGCATTAGAGTGGCTACCAAAACTGATTCAAGATCTCACCTAAGCACATTTAATACATAGGATAAAGGTTGAATTGACAGCCCTCGAAAAAGCCACCTGTTTTTCCACAGAACAGCATAATGGCAGAAGCTGCATGCAGTACTCACATGAGCATGAGAGGGATCACTGCTATTGTGAAATCATACTTTCACTTTACCTCTAATTCAAACCTTACCATGATGTTAAGCCCATGGCAGAGAGGCTGGCTGTTGTGCTGCAGACATGGTAGGGAGGCATATAAATTCCAGAAGGAAATATCTGTTTGATGAGATTAGCAACTGAGGTTTTAATCTGAGCTTTAGCCCTGAAGTCAAACTGGAGGAATCCATAGACAGCCCTGTGCAAGATATAATCTCTCCTCAGAATGTCTACATAGCAGATATAGGAACATTTTCACTGAAATAAAATGCAGAAAACTTCTAGCACTTAGCAAAAAACATTTAGTTTGAAGTTTAAGGAAAGTGACTATTCAATGTCATTAATCTTCTGCTCCTACTGAAGACAGTAAGGAGGTTTCCAGCTTTATGGTCATAAATTATGAAATTTCTTTTAAGAAAACAATTTTTTTTGGTACTATTTGAATCAAGTATCGCTTGTATTACCTCATGTCCACTACCTAATTACTATAAATCTCGTAGATTTATGCTATAAAGATACATCTATTCTGCCATTTTAAAACTGTGTTTTGTGTGCAATACAGATAACTAAAGAGTCAAATAATTACTGCTTTAAAAATCCTCACATTTCGTACTGCCTTGTGTTGTATTTTAAGCTTTCTTTGTAATTATTTGCTTGAATGAAAATAGGTTATATGGATTATAAGTTGAGAAAGTTATGAGAAATGAAAATCAAAGCAATATTGGATTCTTATTTGATCTCACATATAATGCCTTGTAAAGTTTAGGTAAGCTGCGATGGAAACTGTTTCAGCAGATCTTGGGGTAATTTTAAAATCAGAAAAAATCTAAGAGTGTCATATCAAAATAGTAAATTTTACTACTAGAAAAGGAAAGCTGAAATCCTTTCAAGGCTGTGGCATCCACTGAACAAACAACAAAGATGTCTGATTTGTAAAATCAGGATGGAATTTATAGCCCGTATAAACTGATGTCTCATAATGACCTGCTGAATTCAGGTTCAGCAGGCAACTTCATCAGCTTCAGCAGGCAAATATAATACCTTCCACTGCTGTTATAAATAAAAAACAGAGAAGTCTTCACAGAGATCTCTAGATTTTTAAGCTCTCATTACTCCAGGGGACATCAGTTTAAATAGATCCCTTCATTTACCTCTAAAAATGCCACTGCTGATTAGAAAAATTCCTATATAAAAAAGAGGAAAAAATTATAAAATATACATTAGAGTACGATCACTCCTGTTTTGGAATAATACCTCATCTTACTCTGAAACAAAGTTGTATGCAAGCATAACCATGGACCGCAAACTTACTGATAGCAAGGATAAATTTAAATTACTAGAATTCTTGACACTGAAATAAATCAACAAGTTGTACAAGAAATTAGTACTACAATGAATCACAGAAGATAAGAAATGTAGAGAACTAGTAACTGTGGTTTGATATTTTTAACACATTGTAGTGTCAATATTAAAATATCCAATAAAGTAAAACATACACTGCTGCTAAGATTTAAAACAAAAAAAAACCAATATATTTTGAAATACAATTTTCTATAGGAGAAAAAGTAGTAATTTTAACAGAACATGTTTTAAGGCTCTCTATTCCTTACTATATTTCAGTAGGCTCAATAGTTTTTTATGAAACTCACATTATATTGCCCTAATTCATCAGTTTACATACACCACTATTGAAGATTGCAACCATGCACATGCTGCATATTGTGAAAAAAAGTTTTGAAATTTCATTTAGTTAGTTTTTCTGATACTATTTTAATAATCTTAGATAAGAATGGCATTATCCTTTCTGAAAGGGAAGATTTCTCTTCCGTCTATGAATTCCAGTGTCCTTGTTAATTACCAAATTTCTACCAAATTCAGTTCAGATTAAACAAAGGATTATTTTCATTAAAATATCTGTCACATATTTGTTCCTATGGGTAACAAGTGCATGAAAGAGATCAAGAAGGTATATTTACAAAATAATGCATTTTTTCCTGATATTTTCCTCAATCTGTTCTGTGTTAAGAATAAATACATAAACATATTAAATAGTCTTAAGTACTTGGAGATAATGTGGCAAAAACCCCAGACTGTGTCGCACTTGAGATATTCAGCGTCACAGGGAAATGAAGTGTACATCTGAAGCAGTGCTGAAGATGTTGTTTGCCTGTCACATCTGCTAAACATCAGCAGAAAGAGAGCATATCTGCTCCTAAAATTCCTTAGCAACACATAAAAGTCCTTATACTGACCTTCGTGGATAGAAGTCCACTGAAACCGGCCTCAAACTTTTATAAGATAGTAACTCTTGTTCTTTGTGATGTGTGTTGGCTAGCTGGGTGTAAATAGCAGGATGTCACAGTGAGGGGCTGCAGTGGCAAATTCGGTGACGAGTGACTGAACACAGCCAGTTCCAGTGGCCCCACTGCAGCGGGGTTCATTAACTATAAAGTTTATGCTAAAAGAATTCAAGAAAATTGTAGTTTCTTAGGATGCAAAGCTCCATACTTGCACCTCTGAAGCATGAAAATTTGCAATTGCACAAACAGAGGTATCAGTTTCTGCATCCCTGTGCCACCTACTTTTGCTTGGGAGCAAGGTTCTGAATCTTCAGAAGTCTAGCTGTCATAATGAGCAAATTAAATTCGGTTAACAGAGGCTGATTCCAAAACAGCTTGCTTTTGATATTTCAAATGCAAGTAAATGAAGCCAGATAACCAATAAAAACATTCCCAAAATGTTTTCCAAATGCAATGTAGAAGCAGACAGCTATGCTCATCGTCAGTCTTATCTTTACTGCCTAGCAGACATGAGGCTTAGTAAGAGATTTTTAAAAAAGAAAATTAAAAAAAAAAAAGAAATAAAAATTAAAAAGGTAAATAAACTGTTGATGGACAGTGTTTGTTCATTTTAATGAATTAAGCATTCTCCCTTCTGATTTAGTTTTAATTATTAAAATAAACAGAAATCTTGTAGTTAAAGAGTGAAACCCACAATGTTTTGAAGGGAAAGCAAAATAAAAGCTTCCAAGAGAAACAAAAACAAATACTAAAACTTCTCGAAGTGTGCATTTAGGAGTCCATATGACTGATCTTTAAAGTGCACACACATTTTAAAAAAAATAACTGTTGCTGAATTTACACATATCCAATTACATACTCCTCTAACAGTTTAAGTCATCAATAGCTCAACGAACAATGCATCAGTAAAACACTTTTGCTAGAACTCGTCTTGCAATATGAGTTTGCTTCAAGAAGGAAGATACTGTTCAAAACAAAGATTTGGAAAATACAAAGAATGCAAATTCTTAAATATATATGACTAAGTGTACTACTAAGAGTAGCTTGCACTGAAGTTACTGAGGTTTTTTAACTACTAAAGCTAAATGTATGCAAACTGAATAAAGAAGTAAGGAGAAAAGGTGCTCCTGTCTTTACTTCCACCTGTAATATGAAAAAATGTATACTTGATGTACTCTTCCATTTTCCAATGTTGTCTTAAATATGAGAGATTAAGATTAAAAGACAATGGGTCAATATAATTTATCTATATATAAGATGTTTAATACCAGTTTCATTTCAGAGAGAGGCTACTACACAGAGGAAAGAATAAGTACTGATATGTCCTAGTACATTTTAACAAACATTCCACACTAAAAGAAAACCATAGAAAATGTAACAATTCATTATACTGTTCTATTCACATGAGAGAATAAAAATCATTGTAGTGGATCTGTCCAGGTATTTTTATAACTAGTTCTCTCTTGAGGCAGAAAGAGGAGAAAAGGCTTTCAATTTCAAACATCATGTTTTACTAGAACATAAATTAAGATAGTTTCTTAAGTAGAAAACTTGCTAAAAAAGGTAGAACAGAAACAGAAAATGACCATTAAGTCACAACCAACCAACGCCTCTAGATCTAATCCCTGCTTTCTCATGGTTATCTTGTATTGGAAACTGCACTCATGAATCAATGTATTATCTGCTGCTTTACTCCAATTCATGTAAGTTGCAGCTATAAGCAGAGTGCTGCTGATATGCAGGATAGGGTAGGATGAAAGTTGCATTCTGGTCACATTCAGAATTTCTAATTTTACTTACTTAGCAAAGTTAGACACAAAAACTCAAAAGCTATGAAACTTGGCAAATCATGGCTAAAATTGAATAAAGACTGACCTTACATGACAAACAAATCTCACAAATAAATAAAGGAGCATGCAGCTTTAGGCAAAATAATCAGACAGCTGATGTCCACTGAACATTCAGTACGACTGTCTGGTTTCAATGTCAACACAAATTTCTTTCTAGAGTATTTTATCAGACACACCAAAATTGTTTGAAGCAATTGGAATGTGGGACTGCTTATCCGCTTGCTGGTGACTAATGGCTGATATAGAAAAAATTCCCCTGGTGTCTGAATGTCTGTCTGAATGACTAATGATGGATATTTGGGGTTAGATTTCATTATCCGGCTCAGAACTATGTATTCAATACTTCACTATAAAAAAAATGTGTGTGATTAAGCTCTGAACTCATTGTAACAAAAAAATTCTGTTTCTCATTACAAGAGTGTTTGTCATATTATAGAACTGATTTCAGCTTCGGCTTATTCCTTCAGTGTGTTTGTTAACTAACAAATATTCGCCATCACTCACTGCTTTAATAACGTCATCAAACCAGATTAGAACACAGGAAAATATGAGAAAAACTAGACATTTGCGTTTATTTTCCAAGTCTATACTTACATTATTTCTAAAACCAACAGCATATATACTTGGGAACTAAAAACCTATGATTCCCACTTTTGCTCCAAATAATTTCATTAATGAAATATAACAATATCATCAAGTGTGAGTGAAACTGAGTCCAGATCACTGTATAACGTGACACTTAATGGCTTGTCACCCACACTGACCATGGACATTGTAGTGGGAAGGACTGATGTTATTCCCAATCTCTTCCACTGTTCGAGTCTTCTCACAGTGAGAAGGCCAAGATTCCATCACCATTGCCTCCTGTAAATCTACCATTCACTCCCCGTGTTGACTTACAAGTGCACAGAGGCAAAACATTTTCCTTCAGACTGAATGAAATCTGCATGCCATTAGTCTCAACTTAGTCTTCTGTCCAGGATAACTCTTCTTGGATTCTCAAGAGTTTGAGCACTGACTCCAAAATGGTCAGTCATTCACACAACGTTCATGAAAGGGAGCTTATAGAAAAGCAGCACAGTACAAGATGCTGGTTGACTTTAGCTGCAGCTGAATGGGATGACTATGTGAATGTCTAGGCCAGCAAAACTGTGCTGTAGTACATTTTAATGAGAGCTGTACATTTGTGCAGCTCCTCAGCCCTGGTAGTAAGTCAGCTACAGAACTAAATCCCATATGAAAAAACATATCACAAATCATATGAAAGTTACTTTTTTTAAAGAAATCTATTATTATTTAGCCAGGCAAGAGTAAAGATAGATTCAATAATGAATTGCAGAGACATTCAGGCTGGAAAAGCCTCAGGAAGTCTCTAGTCCAACTAAAGCAGGGTCAGCTCTGAGGTCAGACTGGGTTGCTCAGGGCTTTACGAAGTCTGGTCTTGAAAATCTCCAGCACAGACATTTAGCATCATCTCTGGGAACCCTGCTCCAACACTTTTCTCTCTTCATGGCATGCCCACTCCTCCCACCCCTTAAAAAGGAATCTTCTGTCTCTTTCAATTTATGTCCATTATTCCATGTCATCCTGTCACGCACATATCTAAAGAGCCTGACTCCATTTTCTCATAACCTCCCCACAAGGACTGGAAGGCTTCTATTATGTTTCCTTCGCAGCCCATCTCCCCATTTACTCTCTAGGCTAAAAATTCCAGCTGCTTGAGCGTTTTCTGGTGAGTCATGTGTTTCAGAGTAAGTCACAATTAACTTCAGCAGTAGGACGCAGACTTGAATAAGCAATATGCAAAAAGTCAGCTCCCCTTGCCCTAATCTACTTTAAGTTCAGAACCTTCTTTTCTACATGACCCTTCAGTTTTATTCTGTAACTGTCTAAATGTCCTTGCATGCCATGAGTGATTATCCACTTGGCTTGATTATTGAAGGATAAATTTTCAGAGTATTTCCTAATTTGATATAGACTTTCGATTCAAGAATCACCCTGCTCATTGAACAAAAAACAAATGTCATTTAGATACATTCCAGATTTGGTACTGGGTTTAGTGAATTTCAGTTCTCAGATGCTTATCCGGAAAAAAAACAGATCTGTAGTTCAAAGATGCAATTCTCATAACTTAATGTTTACCTGTTCTTCTATGGTTTTCAAACTGGATTTCCAGTAAGTCTAAAAAAGCGTTGGGCCTGCACCTGTTACATTTGGAGAGGGAATTGCTGGGGGAGGAATAAAAGGAAGAGACAGAGAACCCAGAATCTTTAAATGTGTAATGTTTCGATTTTGTATGGTGTGGAAAGCCAATTTAAGAACAAATTTTCATCCAAAGATAATATTTTTCTCTGAAAAAGTGCAAAATGGAGATTTTAAAGTATGGTTGCATAGCCAGCACAAATCCCCTGTATTTTTGTAAGTAATCAACAGCAATTATTGATAGATGCACTATAGAATTGCCTGGAAAAATAAAAATATTTTACTTGAATCTTTCTTGTCTTTCCAAATGATTATGTTGTAGTAAATGACTAAAAAGTTAATGTTTGCTGAAAGAAAGGTATTCTTTGCAAGGAGAGAAGTTAAATACTAAAAGAGGTGCCAAGAGAGGCTGAGTCATGAAAGTTTAAAAAAGGAAAATAATAACAATAGGGAACAAGCTAATGTGACTGTGAAATTAATCCTGTATGATGGCATGTTGATCTTGGCTGGCTGCCAGACTCTCATTCTCTTTTTTTTACCCCCACTCCTTAACAGTACAGGGTAGAAAATTTAAAAAAAAAAAAAAATCTCATTGAGGGTACAGATAAAGACAGGGAAATCACTCACCAATTGTCATCACTGGTAAAACAGACTCAACCTGGAAAATTAATTTCATTAGTCAGTAATCAAAATAGAGTTTGTTGGTAAACAAAGACAAAAAACTCTAAAACATCTTCCCCCACCCAGCCTTCTTCTCAGGCCCAGCTTCACTCCTTCATCTCCAACTCCTCTGTCTTCTCTATTTAAGACTAAATTGCCAAATAACTGCTAAATTAACATGCCGTGAGTGGATAAAATTCACTTATACACTAGAAAATGCAAACAAGATCTTCTACAATAATATTTTTTCTCACCAGGGCTCTCAGTCTTTGCCTTTCCACCACAGATAAAAACTGTGTGCTTTGAATGCAGTTAGTATTCTCTTATTGCAAGCCAATTCACCATTTTTGCTCAGATGCTCATCAATATTGACTATCTACAATTTTCCACAAAATACTCCTAGACCCACTGCCATTTTAATCTGTAATAACGTGCAATTAATTTGTCAGTTAACCAAAGGTTCTGAAGAATTTTTATTCTCTTCACATGAAATGTCCATTTTTAGTTTGCTTATCAAACCCAAAGATTTTCCACTGAGTTAGTTTGTGCAATGCAGTTGCTAGGCAACCAAAATAATTTTTCCTATCTTAGTTCAGCAACGGAAGATATGAGTTTACCAGCCTGAACCTTGCAGGCGTTTTTGTGGTTTAATTAAATCTCTAACTTTTATAATCCCTTGTCACTCATATCTCTCCATACTAATTTATTTTCATTGGAGTTTCATGGAAGTGGGAACAGATGTAGCAGTTCTCAGACTGCCTGCTATCTTCACAAGTCAATAACAAATTACCTGGATTCATAATTTAGGAGGGAGCAGCATAAACATATCAAACTTTTCTGTAGCTTTCTATTTGGTGAAACAATATGTCATAAGTCACTAAAGTAAACTTCAAAAGTCAAACAGGGAACAGCTATCAGTTTTCTCAGTGGATAGATATTTCTAGGTGGATAGAATGCTAAGAAGAATCATAATGGCTATTGTTTTCTGTGTATACTATTTTACCTTCCCCTCCTAGCTTATTATTTCATATTTAAAATTGGACACATGCCATATTTAGATGTTTCTGATTAAGTGATCTCAAAAAATTTTACTCATTAGATTGCGTTGTTTCAATCTGCAGTGAAGTGTTTGCATCCAGACGTGTGTCCAATGCAGTAATCACGAATACATGGATACAGCTTTAAAACCACAAGATTTAGCGTATTCAATGAGTCATAAATTATATATAGCATATTAAAACTGGGAGAGGAAGATGGGTCAGTCAAGCATACAACTATATTCCATTCAAGATTAGGGCAGTTAAGAAGCAAAAAAAGAACTAGCAAATCATTATTGATCCCTTCATGATGAGAAGAAATCACTACAGGAAAGGTAAGATGGTATTAGCAAAAAAGTCTATGCTTTGGTGAATAATAGCACTCTTTGAAAGGGTTCTTCAGCTCCCACAGTATTTTTCAGCAGAATTGCAGATTTGCATGCTGATTCAGTGTTTTCTACACACACGAGTTCTGAGATAACTGCTAAAGCAGACTGAACTTCAAGAATAGCCCCCAGAAAAGAGGTTTTGGTTAACATAACAGATTCCCTAACTGATGAACAGATGCAATTCATTGAATGTTGGGTACCAAGAAAAAGGTGGAGTTTTTATTATCTCCACAACAGTTTTCAATTTCAATAACTAAAGCTGGGAAATGCTTATCTTTCAGAATGGCTGATTAAAAAAAAAAAAATCCAGTTAGATTCCAAATAACATTTTCTTTCCCACTCAGCACTTCCTTTTTAAATTCTAGACTATCATATTAAAAACCCCAAAACACTGAGAGCTACAGTGAGAACTAGAGCTCAGAAGGATTTAAGCAAGGTTTCATGGGAACCAGGTAAGGGAAGAATTTAATCATAAATATACCACTTTTAAAGAAAGATTTTTAGCATGAAACATAATATGCAGATCTACTATAAAAAGATAGATCATCTTTGAAGAACTAATTTGGTGGGTTACAAAGATAGGGTTAAGTGAAAGCAATACCTGCAAAAGGATCTAATATACCAGCTTTGGAGGCTATGATACCCAAAAAGACATGTATGTCAGGGGCAAGAGAAATCTGAGGGTCATTACAGAGAAAGATAATGGACAGTGGCAGACAGTAGTTTAGGATGCCAAATGATTCATTACCTCAACTCTGCTTCTGCTATTTATGCAGAATAAAATAATTAGGACTCTCTACTTGGAGGCAGAACAACACTACTTTTTTCATACATGGCATAAAAATCCAGGCACACTGAAATAAACCAGCATGAACCATTGTAAAAAGGATACTGCTGGAACACAGAACTTTACTATGCCAAACTGCATAGAGGAACACCTGCTATCTTTATACTAACAAGGCATTTGGCATCTTCTTAAAAAAGAAAACAAAACAAGCAAACAAAACCCCACCAAAACAAAACTGTAGACTGCAAGAACATTAGACACTGAGCTTGCTGTTTTATGCAGCAAAAATGTGAGCATTACTTTGATACTTATTTTGTCAGTAACTTCAAGCCACACTTTATAGCAAAATCATCTAAAATGTTAAGACTGTGTACTCTTACTGGTTTACAAATAGCATGCCAAACAGCAAGTAACTAAAAGCAACATTGCAACTGTGGAAGTTACCTCTGATTTTTCATTTTCATTACACAGACGTGCACAACATTACACTCTTGTGTTGGTGTAGCATGTGTACCCCATTTCTGTTCAGACATTCATTCAGTTGAATCAACCTTTCCAAAACACTGAGGTGCATCTTCCATCTTTAAGCCAGCACGGATACAATGAGAGCCGAAGCACGATGCAAAAAGGAGAAAAGGTTTTCCTTGAGGTCACATTCAAGCCTTCATGTTTATTCAGCCAATTACCCTGACTTACAGCTATGCGCAAGCACATGCATGTATTGTAGTATAAGCCAGACCAATGGCACAAATAGTCAAAGACAAGTAATTAACATCTGTACATCTGAAACTTGCCAATAATTATACACAGGGCCAGACCCTTTTCTGAGTGACTGAAAGCTGAAGGCCTGAATGTCAAAAGGGAAGGAAAACTAGACTTCCATTCAGGTTTGCATCAAATACCCAGAGCTATTATGTGCTGCCAGGTGAACAACTAGCAGAATTTCCAAACAGCCTGAACTGTTGTGGAGCCTTCAGATCACAACATTGCCCCTGCAGGTCCTTAACTGAAAATGATGAAGGGAGGGATATGCATAGTGCTGGCAAAGGTACTTAGAGGAAAGGGAAACTGACCAGCAGAAGCAGGAGCCTCTTCAGAGCAGCAGCAGCAGCAGCAGCAGCAGCCAAGCAGAGTCCTTTATCAGAAGGGGAAAGCCAGGACAGACGTACCCAGCTGCCTGCTAAAGCCATCAGTGTCATTCCTTGTTCCCTTGATGCCTGCAGGCAACCAAAATGCCACATATAGTAGGTAAAAGGAGAGGTTCCTAGTTCTTATTCCCACTTAGTTCACCTGTGCTAAAATGACTGGAATATGAGGGCAAACAGTCTGAACACAAGATTTACTTAAATCAAAAGCTTGAAAAACGTGCAGTAGGAAAAGAGTGCCCAGGATATTTTCAGGAGTTCATAATACAGATGTATAGAAAAAGATCACCATTAAATTTCTTTTCTTGGACCCATTTCTCTTTCATAGTCATGACAGACATCTTACAGTAATATCTTACATAGAAGAATGACAGAAAAAAATATGCATTTAAGATAACTAAAACTGTTCAGTTACTGATATTTCCTTCTTTGGAAAGATAACTATCTGAGCCATCTTCTTTTTTCCCCTAATATTTGCAGTAAGACAAAAGAAACTGTGAGCAAGGACTTCATCATAAAACGTGCTATACAAAAATAAAGGAACAGTTCTACTTGGCTGTTCCTGGAACACACTAGGCCAATTAAAACTGAAGGAAAACTAAGGAATAAAGGGAAAAGACAAAACTCCAG
Organism: Pseudotriccus pelzelni; assembly: GCA_035584735.1. Lineage (NCBI taxonomy): Eukaryota > Metazoa > Chordata > Aves > Passeriformes > Tyrannidae > Pseudotriccus > Pseudotriccus pelzelni. Next base: position 75,009,267 of record JAWMRA010000078.1, read on the forward strand.
AGATTCATAATGACCTATTTTAAGTCAGGGTATATGTAATGACTAAATAACACCATTAAAATGTGGAGAATTATATAAATAATATCACCAACAAATTAAGTTTCATCTCTTCCTGAGTTGGCCAACAAAATTATAACCCAAACCCTCAGCTTAAAACACTAACTTTCCCATGGCTTGCAGCGTTCAGTAAAGTTGTACATATGGCTATTATCTTAGCCAAGAAAGGCTTCTTTAGTGTGCTTGTACACATGGGAAAGATGGTGTTCTGAGGTAAGAGATGCTAAAATGATGTGTTATGTAGCTAATATGAAGGGAAAGTTGATACACTGTGCAAAATCAGCCATATAAAAGTCTCTGCCTGTAAATTTGAACCCTTACAAAAGTTACATAATTCTTAAGTCTAGATTACCCTTTGAAGATATTGATTGAAGTAGTGTCAGAAATATACCAAGCTCAGTTTTATTCAGTATAATGGAAAATTTCAGAATTAAATGTCTTTATAAAGAACAGAAACCAAGCAACTCGTATTCCTGAAATAACTAGCACAGAACAGATTTTGGCAGCAAGGGCATTGCTTGCATTTCAAAACTTATCTGAAGCTCTTTTAAAAATAACTGGTCTGTCAACTTGAGTCAATCATTTTATTTTTTAAATCCTTTAATACACTGTTGAGTTTCTCTCCAAGGAATGTTTCCGGTGTGCTGTCATGTCATATTAGGGAGTTGATATGGAGATTGTATATATTGGTGAAATCATTAAGTTCAATCTTTATCCCAAGAGATAGTACAGCAATGCACTCTCCAATGAAGTTGTACTCAACCTCTTACGTACATTTTAAAATACTTCAATGAGTTGAAGTTATATGATATTTTACTGATTTCAACACAAAATCTTAAGAACAGCTTTTCAGAGAACAAAATTGCCTTTTTGCTGTCAATGTGAAAATTTCCACTGTTGTAACTTACTTAAATGAAACACCTTATTGAATATCTCTAAACATTAACTGGATATTTTTTAAGTACTCAATTTATCTTTCTTACAAAGCTAGATTAGAACTATGGCTTTCTCAGGGGGTCCCATACCTACTCCTTAGCTTGCCTAAAATCTGAACACTGATTTTTACTAAATCATCCCATATCTGCTTTTATTTCTTTGCACCAAAGTACACACCATGCTGCAGATTTTTGGAATTTAGGACTTTTTCCTATTCACAGTTTCTTGTCTCATCTTTTACAGTACGTTGGAAGGAATAAATATGGTCTTTTCAGCCATAGAACCTCTTAAATATTTTTTGAGTGGTTCAGATGCTCTCCTGAACAAAAAATTTGAGTTTGGATGCTCTCCTGAAAAAAACCACCTTTCTACTTTTTTCTGCTACCCAATCTACTAATTTTGTGACATTCACTTTCCCTTGTCCAAGACAGGTGCTAAAGAATATCATTAGTATCTGTTAACTATTCTGCTGCAGAGATAATTAATTCTTCTAAATATTTTCTGCATGTTGATCTCCTTGGCTTCGGTCATTTTATTCCTACTGATCTGGAAATATATAACCCAGTCATGAGAGGCTGTAGTTCACACCCTATATGTCAGGGATTTCTTTAGCAAGAACATTAAAAACATTTTATCGTTCTATTACCAATACTTGCCTAAACCAGAGCATTACATTTCAGTAAATTATATATTAATGTAACAATATTTCTCTATACTCTTTTTTTCTTATTTCACAAAATACACGTATTTCAGATCAGGAAAAAAAATCGAACCATTATATCCATCAAAAATTCTTAGTCATAAGTTGCAATTTATTTAAGTATTTTATTGACAACAAAGATTAAATTGTATCTTCTACTAAGCATGTATTCAAACAACTGCGTAATAACGGATTAATAGCTGTTCTGATGTCTTTTAATACATTCCCTATCTCTCCACTAAGTGTGCATAAGAATGTTTAAAATGTGAATGGCATATGATTTTAATGTTCTCAATATATATTATCTATGCTTGCTAAACACACTAATATAAAACATTTGCAATAATTCTAAGCATTATCAAGTAAACCTGTCATCCCTTAGTTTGCAATTTTTCTAAATAAGAACAGGATGCATGTATGTTTAGAATAAACATCATGGCTTTGGAAGATGCATTAAAAAAATCCACAGAGTAAACTTAATATAAAAGAAACAAATTAGCAATAGTAACATTTGAGTTTGTAGGCCATTTTCAGGTTAAAGAAATTTTGCTACACTTTTGTTTTACTATCCTTTAATAACAAATGCTAACATTTTCTTGCCTTTTTAGTGAAGATATATGTTACAAAATGGTGAAATATCAGCTTTAGAGAAATATTGATCGATTAAAAAAATAGTAATTCATTTTGGTTAATATAACATAAGACATGCATGTGTATCAAAAGCCAAGAGGTTATTGCAACAGATAGGTCCCAGGCAAAGAGATGCTTTTTGATATGTACATTCATATCAAATTATATGAATGTACAGAGTGTCCAGTAACAAGGTGTAGCACAAGCCAGAACTTTGCTTTTAGCAGGGATACCAGAATTTCTGGAACAATTTTTCTTCATCATAGGTTCCTCTAAGCTAACTAAATGAGGAATAAGTCACCAATTCTTCACAGACATTGAAAATTACACATGGTATTGCATCTGTGAAAAAATTATCCATTAATTATCACAATGATCTTTCTAGACCAACTCCTTTCCTGCTGATTTAACTATACGATATTAGCAAAGCCATTCACGTAAACAAACCAAAGCAGAGAAGGCCTGACCTTATAGCAGAACAGTGCTGCTGCTGTCTATGATTTCACATTTCAGTGGTTAACTTGCCTAAGTTGGGCCACCAGATGAACATGGGTGGCTAAGAAAAGCTTTGTTTGAAGTCGATAATAGTGCGATACTAGATGATAGCTCTGTTATGTTGCCTGTTATCCAGCAATCTGAAATTGTTTCTGTGCCACTTTCCATTCAGCCATCTACTTCTTCAGCTCTTTTGCAAGGTGAAACAACGTTGTCAATGCACACACCAAGCCCACCACTAAACAGGTATTCTAGCTTGTCTTCTGTGATTAGTTATTTAAAAATATGACTGGTTATTACTATCCGGACTCAACTGTGCTTCAATGAACCATTATTTCAAATCTAAATTCAAAGCTGAACCATCCTTTGAATCAATTGTTCAGAGCCTATTGAACCTGAAACTGAAATGACAGCAGAGACTTGCCTAGTACAGCCGTCACAAAAATAAAAAAACAAACAAACAAACAAAAAATTCAATTAAAGAATGTAATAATTTTGAAAATGTTTATGGAAAAGTATATCAGGAAGTTTCTATTGATGCTAGATAACCAAAATTCTTTTAACACAACAATTTAAAAATTAACAGGAGTGTGTGTATGGAATTCCTGTTCCGAGTAACATAGTAATATCATTCTGAAAGGTAAAACATGACACACAGTCTGGAAGATGTGGAAGGCATTTAATGAAAATAAGGGTAAACAAACTGCTATGCTGCTTTTAAATGCTTTTTTCATTTCTTTTGCCTCCATGAGCCCCAACTGTTGTACATTCAATTGTAGGCAAGAATCACTGAGTCAAGATCAGGCTTTCAATGCACTTTCAAATATCTCTTTGGAATATACTTCTCTGTCCTGCTGTTTGAAGTATGAAGTGACTTCAGGTTAACTAATGTGTGACTCAACACAGCAGAAGTTTTTGTATGTGATATGGCTTTGTTTTGAAATTTACAACCTTTCCTCTCAGTTTTCCCCCATATGGAAGATGCCAAAGTTAGCTTCATTCATTTTAGAAATACTTTGTCCTCTTTTGGCTATAAATAGAATATGTGTTACTAAAATCAGTATAGTCAGTTATCTTACTTCTGTGATCTGAATGACTCCCTGAAAAACTGGTGTAAAATGTCATGTAAACACCAAGTCTAAAACTTTTAAGCATTTTTCTCTTAATACTTGCCTTATTTTGACAATAGATAGTACAGAGATAAAGAGGGAAATGGGGTAGAAATAAGATCAGAATTCATTAGTGGGAGACAAATTTGCCTCACACACATTCCAAAACAAATACAATTTCAGGTGGAAAAAGGAATGAAAAAGAAGATAAGAAAATTGAAACCTGAGTAAAATATACAGTGTAGTTCACTGACAAACAGAGAATACAAGAAAACACATCTGAAGGATTATGTTTTATAAACAAGTTTCTGACTCCCTTTCTTCTCTATGGAGAAGAGATGTGCAACTGAGGAAACAAACAAGTTTAGAGGCTTGTGAGTTATGTCACTGTGACCTGCAGGAATTGCACTTCAGCCAATAGCATTGTCTGCCAGTGACACAGCCAGTCTGATCTACTGAGGATTTTTAATAGACACAAGGGAAAATATGAGGCCATGAGGAAAGCAAATTATAAGTTTTTCTTACAGATATCATTTCCCAAGATTTGAAAGAGTGCAGGTAGGACATTTTTTCATTACTTGGCATTAATAATAAGTACACATTCGACTAACTCTTCTTACCAATTAGTGTACCTGTGATTTCTCCTTCAAGGGCTTAAATTCACAGGTTGAGTTAGGTGAAGTTGGTTCTCCCTTTACTTATTTTTCCCTGTAATAGAAACTGAGAGTGCTGGGCATATTCAAGTAAAAAACTCAAATAAAGATCAGTGCAGGTCAGTTGAAAAAATATCAACTCTGAAACATCTTATATCCCAAAAGTAAATTTTATTTTGTTTTCCATGACAGTATACTTCTGAAATTCAGTTTTGTTTGCTGACGCCTTTTTTGACATCAGAACTTTAGACAGTTTCTGAAAAATATTTCAAGAAATTGTGATTTTTGTTCCTTTCAGTATAAAAAGATTCAAGCTGATGCTTCAGATGTTCATAGAATGGTTCAACATTCAGTAGTTTAGCTCTGTTGTAAGTCAGTGATTATCTAGAAATATAATTACTATTACTTAATACACAAACAAAACTACATAGTAGCTCTTAAGAGTGGCTTACAAACCTCAAGCTGCACTAAAACTGGTCAAAGATGTTAAGTTCAAGAAAAATAGGAGCAGTAAGCAGAAGCATAAGGGAGACATAAAGCCATTGCTAAACCAGGTAGAGAAACTAGTTATTAATAATGTGATGAGGAAAAGATTTCTGATATTTTCTTTGCCTCTGTCTTTACTGACATAGCTGGACTCCAGGTCACAAGATCAAGTAGGTAAGACAGCACATGTATGTCAACACACCAGTGGTAGAAGCAGGGCTGGTCTGCAGCTACTTGCAAGGTCTCAGCCCATATAAATCTATGGGCCTGGAGGGAATCCACCCCAGAGAATCAGAAGAAGTGGCTGACATGTTGCAAACCTACTGACTGTAATATTTGAAAAGTGTTTAAGACCAGGTGATGTCTCTGACGACTGGAAGAAGGTGATGATCAATTCCTTCAGCTGGGTCAGAATTACTGAAGAGCCCAGTACAGGCTAGGGTCTGTGTGGCTGGGGAGCAGCCTTGGTGTAAGGCACCTGGGGGATTTTGTGGACAAAAAGTTGAACCTAAGTCACTACAATTCTGCTGCAACAACAAAGGCAAATTGGATATTGGGTTGCATCCTCAGGAGCATCACTAGCAGAGATAGATATAGGTCATCCCAATCTACTCAGTTCATTTCAGATTGCACCTGGAGTGTCATGTACAGTTTTGGTCCCCACATTTCCAGAATGATGTGAACAGGCTGGAGAGGGTTTAAAGGAGGACCACCAAGGTGACCAGTGGACTAGAGAGCATGCTCTATGAGGAAAGACTGAAGGAGTTAGGTCTTTTCTCCTTGAAGAAAAGGTTTGGGGTGTGCTTTTTACAGTATTCTGGTATTTAAAGGGCAACTACAAAGGGAATAGAGGCTCTCTCTTCATAATAAGCCACATGGAGAGGACAAGGGATTAGAGGTACAAGTTGCACCAGTTTCATCTCAACATAAGAGAGGAATTTTTACAATAAGAATAATCATTCACTGGAACAACCTTCCCAGGGGCATGTCAGAGCCCACATTGCTGGAGGTTTTCAACATGCAATTGGACAAAGTGATAGATAATCCCATCTTCTATGAAATCTGGAATTATTTTCAATAAGAAAATTTCAGGATCCTGCTGTTATTGCATGCTTCTTGCATTAACAAGTTCCTGAATTACTGCAGATCATTAAGAGGATTTACAGACTTATTAAAAGGTGAATGTGCATGATTTTTTTCCATATTTTCTCAGATTTTGTAATTTGTTTTGATGGTATGCTTACTATAAATATTTATAGGACCAGTAGGACAGTAGAAGCTCGAAAGCAAAATGATAAATTTTATCTGTAGGTATTTCTATAGTAAAATACTTATAGCACTCTACATTCCACTGATTTTTATGAGTAAATAGTAACTCCAGAACACTTAGGCAATATTAACTCCATTTTACTCTGTTACCTTATCATAACAATAAGACACAAAAAATGTAACAGTTACTGGGATGTTTCAGCTTATTTAAAAGAAGTCAGTAACAAGCAGAATATTGTGCAGTGAAGTCATCACTAGAGGGGAATGCTTTTCAGTACAGTCCTTCAGAATTCAACTCTGTTTTGTTATTCTTAGTCTTTGATCCCATTTGCCATGCTGGTTAGGCTGAAAAAAGTCCCAGACACACCATCCATACATGAATAGACATCACTATTTGTGATTCCATCCTTTAGAGCGCATTTGTTTTCTATACTGAAAACAGTTTCTGATTAGTTTGATGCTGTTGAAGTAGTGGAGCACACCATGTCAGGCCAGATGGTTTAATCCTCTACAGACATGGAAGAACTTTTGTTCTCCTTCTAGGTCTCTCTCCAATTGAAATTCAGCACAACTCTGTGCCTCTCCCATGTGCCAAACAGACCTATTGTTTCCTTCCCTTTCAGTAAAATTTCAGACCTATAAGTGTTTTAGGGCTATTTCACATCCAACCTCTATCCTGATATGAGGGGTGGCTTCATTGCCAAGCTGGCACTGTAGAACTTTCTGTTCTGTAGTGTATTTCTATTTCAATCTTCCCAATCTGATCAGGAGATCAGTGAGTATAAAATATATATTTTAAAAGACTTTGCTTATTCACCACTGCAAAAAGAAGGCTCAGAAAGTTGCCTATAGATAGGCTTGTTGTAGTAGCAGCATTAGCAAAGAAGAGATTGTAATTAAAAATTCTATAATGGCATAAAAATGAGTTACCATTTAAAATATACAGTCTTTGAAACAAAGAATGTTTCTAAATGTCTAGAAAGTAAAAAACATGATCATACCTGCAGTTAAAAAAAAAAAAAAAAAAGAAAAAAAAAGGAAAAATGGACTGATAACCTGAACAGTTTGCTACAGGCATATATTTTTGTTATCTGCTTGCCAACACAGCTTTGTGCCTACAATTTTAGCAGGCTGGAGTTAATCCAATCCATCACTTTTTAACTTTAATACTAAGAGATAGTAAGCTTGGTATTTTCACATTTCATCTTAAAATGAGGCCCAAATGACAGTCACAACTTGAACTCAGATAACAAACACTGGAAGAGTAGGTGCTAGGTTAGAATGCTTAGCAGGTGGCCATGAAGTGTGTGATTCTTCATTTACGTGTAAGATGTGAAAAATGGAAAAGAGTAAACATAGATTTAAATTATTTATGCTACCCACTACTAGAAATACCAAGAAACTTTGGAAAACATATTGAGCATGACAAAAATAATTTTTTTTTTTTTTCTCAACAAGTAGGTTCCTGTGTTTCAAAGGACAGAATGCTGAAAGTTGTAAAAACGAAGTGAGGCAGAGGCTTGCGCAGGTGGAGGCAAGTCATCAGAGATTAGAGGTGATGTTTCTGACGGGGTTGTCTACCAAATGAGTCTGGAAGAAGGGAATCCTTCAGAGCCTGGCTTTGCTCATACAAAGAGCTATATTTCAACTCTTTTTATACATTTTAACTCCTGGCATGGCAGAAATACCTTAACCAGTTTGGTTCTGCTCCCAGAAAATCCTGTTCTGAAATCACAAGGACAACAGCAAAACACCTTTCAGGAACATAATTTCTGTCCAAATAAGAGAACAATCTTTGATGAAGGTTCTTGTGTGTATCCAGTTTGTCATTCTGCTATTGGCCTCCACTCTCTAATGTTCAGTGGCAGATTGTTATTGGGCCCCATAATGAAATAAAAATTCTCCCCAAAGAGATAAGGAAAGAATCTACCATTCAAGGCTGTTGAAATGAAGTACAATGAATGGAGTCAAATGACTTTTGGCTTGGGTTTGTGGGTTTGGTTTTTTAAAATCCAGAGGGACCTTAACAGGCTCAAGAGGTGGGGCTGTTTGAAGTTCAATAAGGCCAAGTGCAAGGTCCAGCATCTGGGTTGGGCCATTCTCAAGCACAAGGACAGAGTGGGTAGAGAATGGATTGAGACTAGCCCTGAGGAGAAAGACTTGTGGTATTTGTAGAAGAGAAGCTAAGTGCGACTTTTCTAGAAGCTCTCATAGCGCAGAAAGCCAACTGTATCCCAGGCTGCATCAAAAGAGGAGTGACCAGCAGGGTGGGACAGATGATTCTCCCTCTCTACTCTGCTTTCATGAGACCACACCTGGAATACTGCATCCAGTTCTGGGGTCTCCAGCACAAGAAAGACATGGACTTATTAGAGCAAGTCCAGAGGAGGGGCACTAATCGCAGGGCTAGAGCACCTCTCCTATGAAGACAGGCTGAGAGAGTTGGGGCTGTTCAGCCTGGAGAAGAGAAGGATCTGGAGAGACCTTAGACCACCTTCCAGTACCTGAAAGGGACCTACAAGAAGGCCGAAGAAAGACTTTTCACAAGTGTATGTCATGATACAACAAGGGGGAAAGACCTTATGCTGAAGAAGAAGGGTAGGTTTAGATTAGATATTAGGAAGAAATTCTTTACTGGGACAGTGTTGAGGCATTGCAACAGGTTGCCCAATGAGGTTGTGGACTTCCCATGCCTTGTAGTGTTCAAGGCCAGGTTGGATGGGGCCCTGAGTAACCTGATCTAGTGAAAGCTGTCCCTGCACACACCCTTCTATGAATCTATGAAAATCAAAGCTAGAGGATTTTAGAGAAACTCAACAGGATATAAGATTTACTAACCAGGGAGGAGTTGTACCATGACACTAAATCACTCGTCAGTGTTTTCTTCTCTACTGTATTACCTGAGAGACCTCATTTTTCCTTTAAGGTAAACTGGACAATTCTTAAATGGTGGTTTACTTTGAGGACACTTGATACTATAGAAGAGATCACAGCAGCAATTTCTTGAGAACAGCTAGACTAGAAAGCATGCTTTCCCTTCAGTCCTCTGTGCCTAACTTGTTTTAAGTTCTCTGCTTTTTGTTTAGATAGTAGCCTAAGGACCTATCTTCCTCCTGAGAGATGCCGTAACAGAAATTTAGAAAGAAAGATTCTTATTATGTAAGGTTTCAAAGACTGAATACCACGTTTTGATTACACAAGAGTTGAGTGGCAGTAACAGTCCACCTGTTTTTTCCAAAGTCTAATTCATTCCAAATACTATAACTGCATCCAAAATTCTGAATTGTGAAATTGCATTCTTGCAGATAGTTCATATTCGTATATCAGCAGTTCTTCCCAGCATAGGGGAAGAAGATTCTCTTAAGATTACACTTGCTCCTTGATTTAGGTGGGAGAGAAATGAGTAACACACCAGTGACTGAGAAATAAATAAAGATGAGAAACCTAGAATAAGTTCATTTCTGTTGCCTCATTTCCCAATCCTAGAAGTTGATTTCAAATATGTTGAGAGTTTTAAGTGCTCAAACTATTTGTAACTATTCCCAGTTTTGCCACTGCTTTGTCTTTCATTAAAATATGCCCTGCTCAGCATCTTAAAAGTGAAAACCAGACCTTGTAGACTGCTTTCAGACAATGCTTGTTCTGAGGAGAGAAGAAAAAACAGCTCTATCATTTTAAGAGGCCCAACTATTCAAAGAAAATTTATGAAAACATAAGGATATGTGGATCAGTTTAAATGATGTCTCATGTCTCATTGATAACTCATTCCTGGAATATGTTGATGTAATTAATACCTCCCTGCATTGATTTAGGCCCAGATTTTTTAAGAAGAGGTTTTAAAATCACTCTTGCTTTAATGAATGTCATCTACCATCATCTCTGCTGCCTTGTTTGAAGTGATGACTTCTGAGGCTTGTCAGGCACTTAAAGACTTGAGTCAGACATGCTTTCTGCTGTCAGCCTCAACTGACTGCTCTGCAGCAAACACATGTGAGGCAGTCAGGCTTTTCACTGGATTCCATTGACATTAAATTTTTGATCACTCCCTCTCTGATTAATTTGTAATTAATTAATATTTGGAATTTTTACAATTAATATTAAAATTGAATAGAAAGTATTATCTGCATATATAACTCCATTATTAATTGTCAGCATTTTTAATTTCCTATAATGAATTTATTACATTATCTGTTTATGAGCTTAACTTGTTCTCCCAATTAATAATTTTCTACTTTGAAAGTTCTATACATTGTTTCTCTGAATCACTATTTTATGAATCAGTTTTAGATAATATTGATCAAATATAATATTTTCCCAGAGGTCTCGATTACTGTAACACCAGTAGCTACAAATGTCTCATTCCAGCCACAAACTTAATTTAATTCTATTCTTACCCTTGAAATACCTTTATTCTTTCCAAATTTAGGCCTTTCATAATCTTGCATTATTCATTAATCCTATTTCTATTGAAGAAAGCATATCACACCCACAAAACTTGCTTCTACCAATCTCACTTGACATACTCCTCCACAAGACAGTGCTCAGCCCACTCCAGCTAACAAAGATTTATTCTTCTCTACTACATTTTTGATAAAGCCTCACTTTTCCCTACTAGATGACCTGTTTCTCAGATATGCACTGGTGGTTTCTCAATCTCTCAGTCACATCTTTTTACACCCTGCAAATCCACGCGGGATGTGTTCAGTTTTGAGTACATCAATATAGGAAGGACATCAAACTATTATAGTGTGTCCAGGGGAGGACAGACAAGGTGGTGAAAGGTCTCCAGGGCAAGACTTATGAGAAGTGTCTGAGGTCTCTTGGCTTGTTCAGCCTAGAGGAGAGAAGGCTGAGAGTGACTTCATCACAGTCTACAACTTCATCAAGGGGAGCAGTGGAGAGGGAGGAGTTGATGTCTGCTTTCTAGTGACAAGCATCAGGACACAAAGAAATGAAATGAAGTTGTGTCAGGGGAAGTTCAGATTGGACATCAGGAAAAGGTTCTTCACCGAAAGGATGGGTGGTCATGGGAAGTGGTCATGGCACCAACCTTGCCAGAATCCGAAGTGTGTCTGGATGATGCCCTTAGTCATACAGTTTAGTGTTAGGTGGTCCTGCAAGGAGCAGGGAGTTGTACCCAATGATCTGTATGTGTGCCTTCCAACTTATCATATTCTATGGTTTTATGATTCTAATTAATAACTAATTCAAATTATTTAAGAAAAGGACAAAATTACCTTGCAACAATGTAAAGCCATTGTAATAGGGAAAGATTTCAAAACTGACTTTGATAGCTTATCACAAAAATGTTTTCAGCATGATCTACCCTTCTAAATTTAGAAATTTTCAGGTTTAGGATCCCACTCTATCCTATAACTTACGATATAGAAAGCGTACTTAGTGGTAAAGCAATGTTAGAATAAGAAATTAGTGAAGAATTTACATGGTTCTGCACCTTCAGAGTCCTAGGCTTTAATAAATAGCTGGATTGGATACATGAAACTAGTGTTGCTAAAATCAATACAGTTTATAATTTACTTTTTAGGGTACAACATTCCATTTGTCATTTTAAACCAGCTTCTCTACAATTGTGTGGAGTTTTAACATTTTATTTTTTTTACAAACACAAAATCATAAAGGATCATATTTTATTATCTCCTTTCTATACTACCCATACTTCAGCAGTTTTGTAGGCTCTCTATCTCTTTCCTTAAATTTTTATGTTGAAGCTATTCCCAAAGTTTCCACCTGTGAACATACAAAAAAATACCGAACATAAATGTCTCAAGTAGACTACTACGTTAAAAATATTATTGCTTATCTAATAGCCCACGGCAGATTTTTGGGATTCTACATATTAAATATATAAAGGATACTTTTGATAAATGAAAGCCAAGTCTTTCCCTGGATGATGAGGAAGAGGAACTTCGCATTTTTATCTTCATAATGCTCAGTAAGGAATTTGCACTCCAAATAAATCTAAAATTTAACACAGCAGGCAATCTGCTTTATGTGGTTTCCTTTGAAGCCTCTATAGCAAGTTTCTGAGCAGCTGCAGTGTGCTACAACTAAAGGAAAGGAAAACTGCTCATCTTATTAAGACTGATGTGTCTCAGACCACTGAATTCCTTGGTCTCATCATACAACTTACATCTAAAAACCAGTAGCTTTTTCTTTTAGAGAAGATTGTGATTTAAGCAATTATTTGTTAAGTTCACAAGAGTAACCACAACACTCTCTGTTGATTAGCAACAGTTGGGGGGAAATATTTTAGAATTTATTCTACTGCAGGAAAAGAAAGGTTCTACTGAAAACACATCTGCACAGAAAATGTGTCATGTCTGTCTTTTTACTGCCTTCCTAATTTCATTGAATGACTTAAAAGGTTGGACTCAAATATCTCAAAGACCTTTTCCAACCTACTTGATTCTGTGATTCTGTAAAACGTGATCTTCCCTTATTTAATGTCAATGTGAGCTGAGATTTCTGGATCTTAAAGTCATTTCTTCTTCCAAGAAGGTTTCAGAACCTGCAGTTCTCTTAATATCTATACGGCAGGCCTATCTGAAGCATAGGGCAATCTTTCCTTTTTCTGTGCCCATCCACTTCAGCTAGGAGTCAGTGCACACCAGAAATTGAGCTGGCAATTCTGGAGGGAGTTCTTCCATGTCCAAGTCCTGATGAATGTAGTAACACTATTTCACAGCTTGTACACTCTAGTATTGCTGGAGGTAGAGAATTTCTTTCTTTTTTTAGGCTTGACACACAAGACTTTCTGCCCTCTCACATTTTCCTCCCCCTCGCTATCCCCTTTTCCATGTTTGTATCTTTTCTGGACATTTTATTTAGTAGATAAAACCCTAAATCATCCCTGGACCATACTGCCTTGCAAATAATTATAGAACAATATATCAGAACAAAGTTGCTTGTACAACTGTGGAGGGCAGAGATATGTGTTGAAGCTTCAGGTTCAATCAAGATTAAATATTTCAAGTCTCAATACAAATAATGAGGAATTATGTCTTCTTGTCACCATATGTCTTTGCATGTAAGGATCAGTCTTGAACACAGTGTAGACTGATGAGGATAATCAGTTCAGAAGACAAGGCAATAGTTCACAGTGGTTCAAAACAAAGCTGGAAAGGTTTTGAAAGTATTGCAATCTTAAAGAATAGGAAAAATGACAATAAAGAAATATTAGTCTTGAACAGGATCCCACGCTAAAGCAGAAAAAGGTTATATTATTCAGATCAGGAAGCAGAGAAAATACAGTCCTAAAGCAAGGACTTGATTCAAGACTAACATCCAAGTCCCAGTGTTTAACCATTAAAAAGCAAAACAAAACAAAAAATTCCAAAACAACACACGCATTCTACAGCTACTTGAATTGAATGTTTTCTCTGAAGTGTAAAGAGGAAAAAAAATAACAAAACCACCAAACAAAAAAACCACAACAAACAAAACACACATACCATTCACACTACCCACAAAAACAGACAAATACTTTGATGCAGAAGTTCTCTAAAAAGTCTAGTGATTGTATTTCTGGACGCCCTTGAGTAGGCAAGAGCTTTTTTTTTACCTAATCTCCCTTGATCTTCTGTGTAGGTCTCCACAGGACTTGCTTCAGGAGCTCCATGTCTCTCCTGTACTGAGAAGCCCAGAACTGAACACAGCACTTCAGATGTGGCCTCGTCAAGGCTGAGTAGAGTGGCTGGATCACCTCCCTTGACCTTCTGGCAGTGCTCTTCCTAATACATTCTAGGATTCTGTTGGTCTTCTTGACCACAAGGCCACTCTGTTGGCTCCTGGACAGCTTGTTGTCCATCAGGATATACAGGTCTTTCTCTGCAGCACTTTTTTCCAGCAGGTCAGTCCCCAGCCTGTGCTGGTGCATGGGATTATTCTTCCCCACATGCAGGATCCTCTACTTGCCTTCATTGAATTTCAGAAGGTTCTTCTCTGCCCATGTCTCCAAACTGTTGAGGCCCTTCTGAAGGGCTGTGCAGCACTCTGGTGTATTGGCTATTCCTCACAGTTTTCTATCACCAGCAAACTTGCTGAGGAGGCACTCTACTCCCTTATCCAAATCATTGATGAACAAGTTAAACAATATTGGGTCCAGTACAGAACCTTGTGGGACACCACTGGTGACAGAATTCCAACTAGACCCTGTGCCACTGATTATGACCTCTAAGACCTGCCATTTAGCCAGTTCTCAATCCATCTCACTGATCACTCACCTAGCTCACATTTTTTGAGTTTTCCTACGATGATGTTGCCAGCAACAGCGTTGAAAGTGTTGCTGGACTTGTGGTAGACAATATCCATTGCTCTCCCTTTATCCATCCAAATCGCTGTTCTGTCTTAGAAGGTTGGTCAAGCATGATTTACCCTTAGTGAAGGCATGTTGACTACTCCTGACCGCCTTCTTGTCTTTCATGTGGGTAGAGGTGGCCTTCAAAATAAGATGCTCCATCACCTTTACAGTGATTGAGGGGAGGCTGATTGGATGACAGTTTCCTGGGTCCTCCTTCTTGCCCTTTTTGAAGGTCAGGATGACATTTGTATCTTAAAGTCCTCGGGCACCTCTCCTGATCTCTGTGACCTTTCAAAGGTGATTGTGAATGGCTTGGCTAAGGTGTCTCCTAGCTCTCAGCACTTAGCCCCTCTCCTGTCAGGGCCTGTGGACTTGTGGATGTCAAGTTTGTTTAGGTGTTCTCTGACCCAAACCTCTTTGACCAAACCAAGGTCTTCCTTCCAACATAACATTCTTTGTCATGTCATGACTGTTAACATAACATTCAAGATGTAATTGGTGAATCATAGTCGTATTATAATAACCTATTTCTATGTAAGGCTTGCCTTCTCCCTGCTGTGAGTCAGAACTTTTTCTCTCCACTCAGAATTTCTCTCTAATTTAATCCTGCCAGAAGAAAAACTGTCACAAATGCACATATGATATATAAATGCTCTAATTAATGCCTCATTACTAATCCTTCAGGTGGTACATTAGGTGACAAGTAGCAATTGGGTGAAGGGTGCTTCATTTAGGTTTTGGTATTTTGTAATTTATATGACATAGTAAGCAGAAAGCAAGTCCTCTGCAGGTGATGATTTGACAACGGGAGAAGCTTGTAGTTGCCACATAACCCCAGAGATGTTCTAGTAATAACAGCAACACAATGACCTTAAGAGGTAACCACGCATCCACTGTGGAGCAGTAACAAATACATCTAGCTCATCCACCTCTATGTAGTACTACATAGTTTAGTGGCTTTTCCAAAGTTTCTTATTCTACACGGATTGCAACAAGTCATGTCATATAATGAGATTTAAGAGCTACATATCTACACAGCTTTTGAATCTGTTCTAGCCATATGTGCCACTTTCCTTTCAGGGGAAGGATAATTTTGCTTTAAGTAAAGTTGATAGAATGGATTTGTGCTATCTACAAACACACCTGAATTTCCATGCAGTAACTACAGCAGTAACTTATCTCAGTAACTCTGGTCTCCCAATTTCTGCTCACAGCCATCACTGCACTATTTAAGCTTAGATGGCTACACTGCAAACAAGGTGTCATGACTTTGATGTGATATTGACAATACCTGTATCCTATCTGATACTTGAATTTCTTTTGCCCCTCCTGCAGCTGAATCACACTTTTATTCTGGGTTCACCTGTCACATTCAGGTGTCTACTTTAACTTCAGGGTGTAAAACTCCAAGCAGCAGAATTTCCAGAATTAGTTTTGAAGTTCATGCCCTTGTCTTTTATACTTATGAGCACCATCAAACTTTTGTTACAGTCCCATAGTTCACCTGAGACATATTATACACTAACAAATCCCATAACCTGCAAAGAAAATCACATAAACTAAACCCCAGGAGGTATAATTTAAATTCTGCCAGCAATCTCATGCCTACAAACTTCTGCCTTCAAAAAAATTTTGATCACCTTTTCTATTACTTCTTTTCCATTGTTTATGACACCTCATGAAGTGTTACTCAGTCAGTTGATTAGAGTACTTTCTTTACTTCCCACTCTCCCTACCATTTATGTTGGCATGACTGGCACCCAATAAACTTATATTAAAGTTGGAACTGATTTTCCACTAACCTTCAGAGCTTTCCTAAATTTAAGGTCATTGCATCCTCTGTAACTATAATAACATCCCAGTATAACAATAAAGCCTATCAGTGTTGACTTTCATTGCCAAGTTAAAAATTGAATAAATCACCAGATAATTCTAGACATTCTGGAAAATACACAATGTGGATCCTATTTCCACAGCTTTAGAAAAACATCTGGCACTTCATATGTTTAATCACAATTTTGAGTTTATTTTACCTGAAAGTGTTGCTGTTTCAGGCTCATAAATAGAATGTCTCTTGAGATTTCCTCCACTGCGCTTTTGAAAACATTCTGAGTTCAAATATTTCTTTCTCAAGGATTTAGTAAGCAGATTTAGTACTAGAGAGCATTAATAAAAAAAACCTGTCATATGTGAAGTGTATCACTTATTTACTATTTAAAACCAAAATGAACAGAAATTACTTATCAAGCAGACGGTTATTTACACAGTTAAATAGGTTTGTAGACTGGAAAAAGTTATATTTTTCATATTATTTTTGCTTTATGGCAACCATTTTCTTGCTCTTTTCACGTAGACCTCAGTAACACCCCAAGATCTGACTTGCTGCAGTGTTTATGAGGTAAGACAACTAACAACCGGTAAGGTCTGTTTCTGTTTCCTGTTGACAACCAGCTCCTGCAGTTGTGTATGAAATAGATACAGATGATGAAGCTATTTCTAAACCACTGTTTTTGACAAGGATAAAAAAACCCCATATCCTCCTCTATTCAACTGTGGGATTTCTCAGAGTCTGGGAAGGTTGAACAAACTCTGTATTGTGCATACCATAGTTTAGCAAACCAAATATATAATGAAATAGTAAAGAGGCAAGTTAATTGCATGGGGATTACTAAATACTTCTGCACATCTACAAAAAAAATGGGAGGAGAGAACAACTCAAGTTTTAGGCCTTTAATATTTTATTTGGAAAAGGTTAGAGAGTATATGTCATTCAGAAACAAGTCATTGTCAGGTAAGCTGCTGATGTAATTTTGAAAACATCCATCAGATACCCTTTCTTCAGTCACTTCTTTTTGATTATTGCTCAGTCCAGAAATGAAAGGTCCAGGCAAGGCAGAGAGGTAATACTTTTATGGTATCATTTGCTACTCACAAGTCATCTAGTGGCAGATATTTCTTTAGTGTTCTTTCTTGACAATAATGCTAGTTCCTGTGAACGAGCTCCAGATGGCTCACCACAAGTATCACCAAGGTACTAGGACAGTGCATGCTGCCTCGATAAGAAGTCAAGCTCCAATTAACTGTTAGAGGATTTTCATCCATGAAGTTGCAACACCTCTGTAATTCAAATTATTTTCCTGAATCATTCTTGGTTACCACTTTTTTTTTTTTTTTTATTTCTTAGTGAGTGTCCAGAAAAGGGGAATCATCAAAATGATACTGTTTTGCCATTTCTTAGAAAATACTTTCTAAGAGATGAAAGGACAAAGCACTGAATTACACAGATTCTTCTGCAAAGATCAATCAAAACCAGCATTTTCAAGACACTGCCTTAAAT
Organism: Pseudotriccus pelzelni; assembly: GCA_035584735.1. Classification (NCBI taxonomy): domain Eukaryota; kingdom Metazoa; phylum Chordata; class Aves; order Passeriformes; family Tyrannidae; genus Pseudotriccus; species Pseudotriccus pelzelni. The sequence continues at coordinate 75,027,259 of JAWMRA010000078.1, forward strand.
TCCAGGTAGTGTATAGAAACATGTCCAGAAAAATTAGCAAACTGGGTTAAGATAAGTTAAACTTTGTCCTAGTGAGAAACTGTACTCTATCCTCCAAGAAAAACTGTATTCATTCCTTTGTTCTGTTGCCCATGAAGCTTGTTATATTATTTTTTATAAATTTAATTATTTTATTGAGGAACTGTCAGTAAAAAGCAGCCTCAATATCACTTATCTTCTACCAGTAAAAATGTTTCAGACAGTCTTGAGAAAGACTCTTGGCATTCCAAATTCATCAGAGTTAGCAAAATAGGTAGACCCTTTAATAGTCCGTTAATCCTTCAATTTTCTGACCATTCATTAGGCCTGTGCTGTCCTAAAACACTTGTGAAAACTACTGAAGAATCTACTTCACATCTGCATAAACTTAAAACCCACAGAGCTCTAAAGATCTACACTATTTAAGAGAACAAGGAGGCAGAAATTACTACTTCACCTTTTGGACTCTAGAAGGGCAGCTCTGCAGTTTTGTGACTCCTGTTAGGCACTATCTGTCAGGAAACAATGAAATGTTTCACAGGTCAGAGTTCCCAAACCTGTTCTTCTCCATTCATGTAGCTATGTTAATTACATCATGATTAATGAAAAGGAGAGTCATCTTCTCCAATTCCCACTGCACACCTCAAGTACTGAACACAAAGTCAAGGACTAGTTGTTACTGCAAATGTGCTCTGTCAACCATAGTAAACCACTTAGTGTTATAGTTTTCTACTGACTTTAGCAAAACTTGATTTCCAGGGCAGAAAATAATTTTTTAAAAAGTCAGAAATTTGTTTATTGGAGCCCATTCAAAATGGCTTTTCTAGTCCTGAGGGAATGTCTGTTGGTAAGTTTCTATAAGATGTAAATGCAGCATAAAAAGATGTAAGTGATGTCTCCTGACACACCAATATATGTTGTCTTTTCAATTACATGCAGCTCGAGAGCCTTGCAGCTCAGCCATCGGGCACCCAAGAAAACCATAGTTCATATAAAGTTCATGCTCTCTAAGTCCTCAAAACCTCAAACTATGAAAGTAAGTAAAATAAAACCCACTTACATATGGGCAAGCCTTACTGAATAACCACATGATATTGTCAATATGCTCCTCTCCTCTTGTTTCCATTTATGACCCCTTACTTGCCATGACTTGTTCCCTTTTGATGAGTAAGTTCTTTATGGGAGAAGGAACATTCCTTAACTTGCCAGCTACAGTGCCCAGTTTCCCTGGTCAGCATTCAAACAGAATTCAAAATAAAATAAAATAATAAGTTAAAGTCACTATTTGTATGACCTGTAATTAAGTTCCTACAATTTTTTAAATTAAACATGTGGAAACTTTTTAGCTCTTTTTACAAAAGGAGAAGATGTTAGTTTACAAATGCTACGTAGCAAAGAACAATATACCCGTGAAAGCAAATGGTCTACAGCTTTCTTTATATGTCAAGAAAGCATTTTCATGCTATGTAGTCTTTGCTACAAGGTACAGGTGAAAAATATCAAGTTCCCTTTCTGTTGAAAGAATTTTACATCCTGCACCACATTAGCTAACAGAGGTAGATATATGGCTTTTTCTTACAAAAACTGATATCATCATTGATATAAGCAACCAAGTTTATCATAGAGGTTAGTATTACATCCCCACCACATCTCATTTAAGAATATTTAGGAAGTAACTGAATTTAGAACATGACAAATAGCAAAATAGTAGTTTGCAAGTAATTTGATATTCCAAAATTCCTCATCACAAATAAACCTAAATATTTATCATGTGGCATATCTTGGTTCACAGAAAGATTACCTGGCAAAGGCCCTGGAAGGCAAAAGCAGTCTGGTAGACTGTCTACAAGGGAGAAAGATGGTCAAATTGCCAAGAAACCTTCCTGGCCTGTGGTTTACCTATTAGACCTTCTGGATCAGTTGTGCCAAACGGAAAAATTTCTGTGAAAATCAAGTTTGCCAGCTTATTCCCACTCCCTGTTCCCTCGAATAATATCGACCTCAACAAAGGACATACAATTCCCATTGTTGGTTTTTTTTTTCACAAATAAATAATTTTCTTTGTGATTTCTGTGAATTGATTTATTTACATGTGTGAAATTCTTTACATTCCTGTATGCTAAGGGAACGATGAAGTTCACAATCTTTTCTGATAGATAGATGATGTCTACTTTGAAAAAGCAGTCACACCCATAAATGGCTTACAGATTTTAATTTTAGGCAAGTGGTACATGATGCTTAACAGTAGCTTTATTAAGTTTTCAAAGATATTAACAGTACAATTTGAAATGGAAGTCAACAAATAAATGTAGTCTGAATAACATTTCTTTCTGAAGGCTGGTCTAAGAATAACAGCGATAAACAGAAATCAATTCTTAATTTCTGCCAGATTTCACACACTCACCATTTTGTTAAACTCATGAGCAGGACTGTTTTATCTCAATAAATTTAATTAATTTACTTAATTAACCAGGATATCTCATTGATCTCCCTATATCACACTCCTCTGTTAGCAATACTACCAGAATTCTATCTGCTATTCCAGAGAGCATTTAGTCACATCATTACAGTGTGACCATGTAGTATTGAAGACTCTTAAGAAATCATTTACTAAGTTTAAAAAAGTTGTCGATATTTTTGACTGAATAATGTTCCTCTACTCAAAAGAGGAATTATAAATTTTTACAATAAACTAATTTGCTTGATTTTCATATATATTGTATTTTTCATCTCTGGTGTCAGTACTTTCCACACCTCTAGATAGACACAATTCTTGTTCTATATTATAGAGTTTTTAAGCCACTTTCCACTTCACAATGAAGTCTTTTTCCAAACCTCAGTCAACAATACTGCGTAATAGTTCAGGGTTTTTCACTAACAAAAATTCTAGCAGCTAGAGCAGGATAAATCTGCCCAGGGAAGCAATTTTTCAAGTGGTGACACACGTCATTAACCTACATGTCCACAGTGTTCCATGGAGCTGTATGATAGACCCGAACAGTTATAACAAAGTGCCTCTGACACTGGAAAGACTTTGGAGGGAAAAAAAAAAAAAGGAAAAAGAAAGGAAGAGGTCTTTCAACAGGCTTGGAACAGAATTATATATAAATCAGATGTCCTATCAAACTTCAATTACTGCAGTTAAAGTACTAATGCCACACAGTTTCTCTTTCAAATGTGCAAGCTTTCCCAAATTACATCTTCTTTCAGCAAGAGTTCAAATTTCTAAGAAATCACATGTAGAGTAGGTAAATGTAATAGACTCCTTGAATAACCATAGTGCAGGCTTTTCTGACTAGGCAGGTTTGGTGAGTACTGCCTAAACCTTTAGGGGTCACTGTCTGAGCTGCTCACTATGTCATATCTCAGTGTCTGATTCCTACTGAACAAACCAAACTTTAAATTTTAAAATATATAAATGTTTATTACTAAATTCCCTGCGTGGTTTTTTTTTACGATTTTAATATTTTAATTTCATATGACTGTGTAGCTTATCTCAAGAGATTCATTCAATCATAAATATAATCAGTTTTACTTAGGTTTTATTTTCAACAAAATGGATGGGCACATCTCAACTTTTCTACAAAGTGCTAGGGTGTGTGTGTTCGGGAGCACACATGCCAAAACCAAAGCAGATTCTTTGCTGGAATAATACCTACAATTTCACTCTAGAGATCACCTAAAACTAGGAGGTTGAAGTCATCAACACACAATTTCAAAGCTATGTATCATTACTGCTCTAACACACTCCAGTCAGGCTGTTTAAAGTTTGGAATGAAAACAAACAAACAGAAAAGCTGGTTCTATTTAGCTCTTATAAGCTTAAGCCATCACATGTCTTTTCATGCCACAACTAAATCTCCTTTTTTTGATTGCAACCAGCTAGTAACCTTTTGCAAATGAACAGTTTGAAGCATATTGACATCAAAGATTGAAGGAATGTAACACATACTGTAAAAAGGAACAGTGTTCAAAGATGATACAATAATTGATTCTTTGCATAAAGATTAATGAAAAATAATGTACATCTCAGACAGGGCATACACAGAGTAAAGAAAATTTTCCCAAAAGTTCATGTATTAATTTAATAACTACCTGGATAGCTAATCTCATGCTATAATTACCTCTAGCTAAATTCATTCCAACATAATTGCCTTGGCAATCAATTTCCTAATTTCTTATTTCAAAATTGAAATGGAACATACTTGACTGACAAAAATGTTGAGTGAATCAGAAGTTGTGGATTAACAAAAGGCTTCTAACTCTCCTAAAAATTACAAATTTTTGTACTAGACAAACACTAAATTCATCTTTTGAAAAACAACATTAATTTATATAGTTTCAAATTTACGAAGAAAATTTTATGAACTAAATGCATCAAAAGGACCAATCACAACCCTAAAATGGAAAAAAGATCTTTAATACACTTGTCTGACAACATCTTCTGACAACAATTAAAGACAGAAAAATGCTTAGTTATGAAACTGAGCATGGTAGGAAGCAATTTCAAGTCATCACATCTGTAGATATGTAGATTTGAACTGTTCTTGTAGATTTGAACTGTAAGTTGTCTAGGGCACCATTAAAGTCTACACAGTCAGAGCACCTGCTCCCTGATCTACTTCTGCTATTAAAACTGCAGAAGGCAAAAAGATCCTCCAACATGGAAGAATGAAATTCAGGCACTAGTAGTCAGAAGAAAGACAACCAAAGGATAAAGTGTGGCAACATGTCAGGGCTTTTCAGGGAAAGAGTTTTTAGGGGGTTTTGGTTTTATTTTTTGCTTGGTTGGTTGGTTTTCTTAAGAATTCTCCAGAAAAAAAGAAAAAAATCTATACCAATTGTCTTCTTCAATAGCATGTTTTGCACAAGATTGTTAAAGGTTAGTATCTCACTACAAGAAAGAATGTATAGTTAGTGATCTCCTTTTGGTACTTGAGAAAGATCAGCTTTTACTGCTCTATATTTTTAACCAAGCAGCTTTTCTTGCTTTCAGTAGGAATATGCCTGTATTCAGGTTAATAGTGTTAGGAAAGCTGCTATTTGTTCCAGTTGTGTAGTTTAATTGTCCCACATCAAAATACACAAATTGCAGCTTGAAACAGCTGTTAGCCTCTTTCAGAGGGAAGTTGCTACCATGCAAGTATCTCTTCTGTTGGTTCTTCAACTAATAGACATTTACTTACAGGACTGCTCTAAAGAATATAATTCAGGAGTCGATATATCTACAAATGGATGAGCACCTCTTCAATAAATAAAAGGTTTTATTCAGGCCTCCCCCCACACACTTCTCTCTGAATCTATATTCTCTCTTAAAACAGGTACAGTGTTGACCAGTGCAATTCACTGACTAAAGAAAATTAGGGGGGAACAGGTTCTGTCAGCTATTTGGTTGGTAGGAAATGGTACCATAGGTAGTAGAAATCTAGTCCAGGTGGATAGTCATTTGCTTTGTTTCTCTAAACCTATAAATGTTTGTTTTGGCACAGAAAATGTTAATGTGTGAACATAACGTAGCGCCCTTAACTGTTACAGCATCCTGCTGCATGAAACTGAGATTCTGAAATGTAACTGATCTAACATAAACAACCATTCAAGAAGAATTCACTTTTTTCCTAAGCATATTAAAAATGTTACATATCTCTAATTCCAATTTTATTTTTTTAATCATTGTTTGATACTACAGTTGTTTTTTTCATCACATACATGCAATTCACACACTGGGCAAACATTCAGTGAAACTTGGAATAGAGATATTAATTTACTTCTCTAGACAACTAAAGAAATAGTGCTATAAATTAGTAATGCTGGATGTATTCTATAACCTGACCCACCGAAAATAAGAAGCAGCTGGGCAATTTCTTTTGTTTATATGTTTACGTCCCCCCCCAAACAGTCACTGTAAACTACCAGAATCAGGTCAGAATTTGAACTTACTGTGCTCTTTGCCATTTAGATTATACATGTGATGTGAATTGAAGATGCTACATTAAGAATAAACCAGCAGGTCAAGACTTCTCTTTTGTTATATATACACCACTGAAATGAGACTTTAATGATTACTACAGAATGGAGCAATAAATATTATTTGGATTAAGAACAGCACCTGAATCATCTACTGAATTACAACTGAATCAATGTAGGAAAAAGTTTCTTTAAAAAAAAAATAGTTGGCTTCCTCCAGATTGATTAATCAGTACAAATACATCCATGTACCATTGTAGATCCTTTCCAAATCACCCAAGCATCAATAAATAACACAGATAGGTAAAGAAAATATAAGCTTATGCATAGATTTGTCAAAAAGTTAAGAAGCTGCACCTACTAGCACAGTTTTCTTCATAACCGCTGCACATGCAAGTGCACACACATAAACTCCCCACTGCACACTACCTCTCTTTGCATCAGTAAGTAAAATTAGAAAAGTAAGAATCATACTTGGCTTGGGTTGGAAGGGACTTCAAAGATCATCTAGTCCCAACACCTTTCACTAAGCCAGGTTGCTCAAAGTCCCTTTCAACCTTTCCTTGAACACTCCCAGGAATGGAGCATCCACAACTTCTCTGGGCAACCTGTTCTTGCTGCCTCACCAATCTTACAGTAAAGAATTTTTTTGTTCTAATCTAAAGCTATTGCCTTTCTGTTTGAAAGCCATTCCCTCTTGTTCTGTCACTACATACCCTTGTAAAAACTCTCTCCATCTTTTTTGTAGGCTCCCTTTAGGTACTGGAAGGCCCCTATGAGGTCACCCCCAAGACTTCTCTTCTCAAGGCTGGACAACCTCAGTTCTCTTAGATTTTCCTCCTAGGAGTGCTGCTCCATCCCTCTAATGGTCTTGGTGTCCCTTCTCTGGACTTGCTCCATCAGGTCAATGTCTTTTCTGTGCTGGGGCCCCCAGAGCTGGACACAGCACTCCGGGTGCGGTCTCACTGGAGCAGAGCAGAGGGACAGAATCAACTCCCTTGACCTGCTGGCCACACTGCTTTGGATGCAGCCCAGAATACAATTGATTCTCTGGGCTGTGAGTGCACCTTGCTTGCTCATGTTCAGCCTCTTACCCACAAGCCACCTCCAAGTCCTTCTTCAGGGCTGCTCTGGATGTGTTCATCCCCCAGTCTGTTTTGATACCAGGGGCTGCCCCAACTCAGGTGTAACACCTTGCGCTTGGTCTTGTTAAGCCTCATGAGATTCCCATGTGCCCACTTCTTGAGCTTTTACGGCTCCCACAGTATCCCGTCTTCAAGTGTGTCAATCACACTATTCAGCTTGGTGTCATCTGCCAACTTGCTGAGGGTTCACTTGATTCTTTTGGCTATATAATTAATGAAGATATTAAATAACATTGGTCCCAAAACAGAGACTCCTGAGGGATACCACTTTTCACTGATGTCCATTGGGACTTTGAGCGATTGACCACTGCCCTCCGGATGTCACCATCCAACCAATTCCATATCCACCTGACAGTCTACCCATTAAATCCATCTCTCTCCAATTTAAAGAGAAGAAGGTTGTGTGGGATCGTGTCAAAGGCTTTACAAAAGTCCACATAAATGACAGCCACAGCCCTTCCCATGTCCACTAATGTATTCACTCCATCATAGAAGGCCACTAGGTTCTTCAGGTAGGACTTGCCCTTGGTGAAGCTGTGCTGGCTGTTTCAAATCATCTCCCTGCTCTCCATGTGCCTTAGCATAACTTCTAGGAGAACCCATTATGTGATCTTCCCAGGCACAGAGATGAGACTGATATGTTGGTAATTCCCAGGGTTCTCCTTTCTATCCCTTTTAAAGTCCCAGTCCCCCAGGACTTCATCTGATTGCCATGACTTTTTAAATATCATGGAGAGTGTCTTGCCAACTACATCAGACAATTCCCTCAGGATCCTGGGTTACATCTCATCTAGAGTGGGAAAGACTTTACTCCCACAGTCCCCAGCCTGCTGTCCATCCACTCAAGAGATGTGGGAAGAGAGGTTGCCATTGAAGACTAAGGAAAAGAAGTTGAGTACTTCAGCCTTCTTCAGTACTTCAACAGTACTTCTGCATTGTCACCAGTTTTCTAGCATTTTTTATTGGGGGATACACCTTCTTTGACCTTTCTTCTCTGGTTAACATATCTGTAGAAGAATTTCATGTTAAATATAATATTGCACGCATTGGCAGGTTCAGTTCGGCCTTCCTCACTCAATCCCTATGCAACCAAAGTTCATCTCTACACTCTTCCCAGGTTACCTGTCCTTGTTTCCACTGCTTATGCATTTACTTCTTTCCCTTTAGCTTGACCAGCAAATCCCTACTCAGCCATGCCAGTCTCCTGCTTTTCTTGTCCAATTTCTACCTCCTGGAGATTGCTACCTCCTTCTAGCACTTCCATGTGCTCCATGGAAAACTTCACTAAAGATCTACCAACTCTGTTCCACTCTCTTGTCCCTGAGGACCTTCTCCTAGGGTATCCTATTGACTATCTCCTTGAAGAGCTGGAATTTTGCTTTCCTAAAGGTCAGGGACCTAGCTTTACTCCTTATATGATCCATGTACTTCAGGACTGCAAAATACACCAGCGCACGATCACTGCAGCCCAGGCTGTCTCCAGTCTTAATGTCCCTGATTAGCTTGGGAATATTTCCTTAAAATTAAAAAAGTGCTGGTAACGAAAGTTGCTATGATGGCATAAGTACTAACATACAAATTTTAAATATAGTGGAAGTATTCTAAAATCTATGTCTCTGTCAAATGTACTTTCTTCCCAGACCATCATACTGATTTATTATATTAGAAATAAGTTATACTGACAACCTGAGCGCAGCTCTCAGCCCTATAAAATATTCAGCTGATATAGTAAATAATTAGTGCTGAAGCCCTTTATAAGGTGAATATATTTTTTTGTGCCTTATAATCATATCTGGAAGCAGATAATGAGGTGAACTATGTGGCCCACATTGTTAATGTCAAGATATCTAAGTCTCAGTCAAAGTACCTGCATCTCTCAACACACTAAAAAAGTACTCTGCAGACCCTAGGATAGTGAAAAGAATTATTTTGTTTAGCAAGGATGATTTTGTTCAGGATATTTCTACAGCATCAAACATCAAGTTATGCTTTTCAAATACGTGACCTTACTGCTTTGGTCCTCCCATTTAAGAAATCAGACCACAGAGTGGTGGGAGCTACTTTATGATGGGAAAGAAGAAATATCCATTGCATATTTCCATTGCAGAAATATCTTCGGTGCTGCATAAGGTGGCAAAAAGCAGCTGGGACCTTGATTTTTCTGCCCCAGCGTGTACCTTGTATCAAGTTCAAAGATGCTCTCCTAATGGGGCACCAGAGCATAGTGCTGCCCTTTTTGCAAGAGGATTGTAAAATGAGATAGTCTCACAGACTGAGACAATTCTCTTGAGAAACTTTATTTCATGGAATCAGAGCATGAAGAACCTACCATGGGTGGCAACTTGTCAGTTACCCTGGTCCCATGGTCTCATGCCCATCTCACGAATGTAGGAGTTTCCCTCTCCTCATTAGATCAAATTTATTGTAGTGGGGCTACAGCATGAACTAAGCTCAAGCACAGATATCACTCATCCAAAGCAGCTATGATAAAAGTATATCCTTAAATTTATTCTAACTTCATTCATCATTCATTCACTTATGTTGGTACTAACTATCCATGTCTCATTAGTGTCAGGCAGCTTTAGTCAGAAGTGTCAAACTGTCACAAACATTCCTCAATAAACTCTTATTGCCCCTGTGAAGCAGGTGTAAATTAAGGCTCATGTAGCAACAACAGCTACTGCATAAGTGTTTCCATTACTGAAAAATCTGCAAGTCACTGAAACAGCAGAAAGCCTCGTTACATATAACTTTTTTGTTACCTAGCACAGCTGCCAACAGTGCTGTATCATATTTTCTTTTCTGTTTACTGCATATAATTTTAAAACATACAACACTGTAGATGACTTAGCAGAAGTTATTATGTTTACCTGCTGAGATTGCTTTGCTTAGAAAGCAAATCTACTGAAGAACTGTAGAGGTCCAATTCCCTGTAGAACCATTTCCATTCTTTTTCAGAACCAAAAATATGTTGAATTACCTCAGAAATTGAGAAGTATACATTGCATATACAAACCTTCCTAGAAGAGATTTTGCTTCTTTGTTACAAGTGCTGGAAACATGAATAAGGTAAAGGAAAAAGATAACTGCACAAAAGAGTCTGTGGGCAAAATATTTTTAGCTCTGCCTCAGTGGTCTTGTGCAGGGGATTTGGTTATGAGTCAAACCTAAATTTTTCACAAGTGGTCAGCAAAGGGCTTGTTCATATTTCCCTGAGAATTACATAATTCTCAGTGACTCAGAGTCACTGGGACTCTGAGTTTCAGTTTGTTGAAATTATAGATACAGCCTCCTATATCTGAGGTTAGCGGGAGACAGACTTTAAAAGCAAGGAGTGGGATAAATTGCCAAGTGCTTTAGAAATGAATAAATTCATGGTCTGGAAGCACCATGAAGGCATATACAAAGAGGCAAGGCAACAGCTTGCAGCATGTCAGTAACTATATCTAAAGCGTCCATGAACCTGTTTTTTTCTGTGCAGTAGGAATAAGCAGCTTATTTTCCACTAAAAGAAAAATAAATTAGCTTAACCTCTGCCTGATATGAGCATTTGGACAGTTACTATGCAAGACAAAAAATGTTAGTAAAAAAATCACATCAAATCTAATATAATTAGTTCAGTGCCTTATGCAGTGCAACAGGGATTAGCACAGAAATGTACATTCAAAATTAAGCCTCACATATCTCCATGTTCAAATACTGTGACTGAAATAAGGTCTGAGCTATATAGTAAACAACAGCAAAACATGCCTGTTGATTTGCTGACCAGGCTTTACTGCACCCTCAGCAAAATCTAGAAATTATAGCAACAAACATAGATAGAAATCTCAGAGTTTGACAAATGAGTGTTCCATAAACAACTTAATTCTAGTATTCCTTAATGTTTTACTTGGACAGTAGACTTTTATTCAGTCATTTTATGTCAGGAGATTTCCAGCCTTGGTGATAAGTAAACTAAAAGAGGAAAGCTTCACCACTTTTTCATACCAAGAACCAGAGATCAATGAAGACAGGATCACTCAAAGGGATGAGGTGACCCAGGAGCCGAGGGCAAGCCTCTGCAGCTAGGGCTCACAAATAGACACTATCCCACAACACCCACATGAGATCAGAGTAATGGGGTATATCTGCAACCCTAGACGTGACTAAGTAACACATCAGCCAGGCCCAGGGTCTATGAAACAGAATCCAGACAGTAGACATGGACAAAGAAAGGACTGCAGAGGAGTCACCTACCGCGCAGATCCAAGGTTCACCGAGGAGTCAGAGCTGGAGACCAAGCTCTAACAGATCCAAAGTGCATTCAAGAGAGAAGGCTACTCTTAAAACAGATTCAAGGCCCAGAGAGGAGACAAAACTGCCACACTACATAGATTTGAAGTCTATCTAGAAAACTCAGTCAGTGAGGCAGTCCTGAACCCAAAGAAAGCTCATACAAAGTCTGGCTACCTCAGTCTTAGCTCAAATGGCCCCATGAACAGGGGAGGGAACAGGTAAAGGTATTAGGGCAATCAAAGACAATTAGTGCACTCAGGACCTTGGCATCACACCTGATAGGGACCACAAACAAGGTCAGAATCTTCTAAACCACCACTTTTCTTGCCAACAAGAAGTCAATGGATTTAGAAATAGGCTTTTAATCCTCGGTTGAATGTGCAGCTCTAGTTATGGTCAGAGCAGCTTCTGCATGTGCACATGAAAATTGCAGTAGAATGAGAATAACAACATGGCCAAATTGGGGTGGATTTTTATCCAAGTGTCAAGAGGTGCATCCTTTATCCCAGGCACTCTCTGAGTCTTTTGCCTGCTTTTTTAGCATAACGACTTGTGAAAGCACAGAAAGTGCTGTGGCTGCTCCATAGTTCTGTGCATGCTGGCTGGAAGCTCACAGAGTCAATAGTCAGTTCCTCTGCTACTCCTTAGCTGAGATGGTAACTTCTTTCTCCCTTATATAGTTGATGATTTTACATGGTTTGTGATGACTGGATGTCCTTGAAACCTTTGAAACTGGCACTTGGATACAAAACATCTAGGGACTAATACGGCAACACGATTGAACAGGTCTTGTTTCCCTACAAACCAAGTAAAAACGCATCAGCCATGAAGCAGGCAACCAACAACAACAACAAAAAAAACCAAATTAAAAACTTCAGCCCTTTAATGCCCTAAGGAATTAGAATTTATGCTATTAAAGAAAATATTACACAATATCTCTTCTCTATCTTATCAAGCAGTACCAGGATTCCCTCAAAATTGTTGAAATTAAATAAATACATAAGAAGTATGACCAAAATATTAGAGCAATACACTATAATTAGGTCAATACAGTATAATTAGATGATTTTCACTATATACTGTAACCCAGTAATGCTGTATCAAAAAATATCAACCACTATTAACATAAAAGAATACAAAAGAAAAATAGCCTTTATGTTTGGATTGTTTTACATTAAGGGATTGAGAGATGCAGTAGTGAAAAAAAATTAAGAGGACAAGAGTTGTAGCTGGCAAATAAATTAGTGACTCCAAATGAAGAAGTATCAGACAGAAAATATTAGTGTTTTGTGTCCTAGATTGTGTCTCCAGTTTGAAGTTGATTCTCCTTGATGTTTAATGACAGCTGTACTTTTTAGGTTTTTTTCATATTTCAGGTTTACATCTGCAATAACTTTCTTTATGCACTTAAAAGAGAGAAACATTGAAAAGATCTACTTTTTACCAGAGGGGGAAAAAATTTTAAATTGTTTATAAATCTGTGCTGACCATGACTGCAATACATAATCTCTATTTAGGAGGGTCAAACATTTACTGACAATAATTTTGCATGTGATTATACTGAGAATATCTGAATTGCATATAGTTATACAGAGAATATCTGAACAAGCCATTAGTCTCTTGGGGAGCTGAGAACCAGAGCAATCAAGTTTCTCTTCACTGATGTTATTTTAAGAAAGGCTGGTGTTAGACTTGAGGTTTCATTAAGCATTCCTTTGTATTATGTTGTTAAAAATTTCACTTTCTGAAATTAGTTTCTGGCATTTAGTAGAACATATTATAATACTTACCTCTGCTTTTTCCTCTATTTCCTCAATAACTAAACTCACACTTCAGTTATAACTTATGCAAATAGCTGAATGATTTACGATTTCTGTGATTTACATTGGAAGGCTCTTTGGTGTAAATTTTCTCAATTGTACCCTCTGATGTGATCAGGTTAGCTAGGAAAAAACAGGTTCACCTCCTGGATTATATTAACATAATCTCAAGCCTTTGAAAACTCTAACCCTATGTAGTTGCACAAACATTTCACACATTCAGACAGAGATTTTCTGCTTAGAACTGACTTATCCCAAGACATCGAGAGAGAAACATGCAGAGCATTAACTGAACAGCTCCAGGCTGCAAAAGGGAGGAATCATAAGGGACTCTTTGTCTCAGATGACATTTAATTATAATGAGCAGAATCCAGGTTATTAGCAGAATATATCTGCACGTGTGTTTTTGAATTAAATGTATTGAACAGGGAAAAAAGGATAAAAAGAACATTCAGATTTTTGTATAATGTCACAGCAACAAAAATCTTGAATCGATGCTTTAATTTCTCCTCCTGCATCTAGTTATTCATGTAAAATAGAGACAGCAAATTAGCACATAGTTCATAAAACCAGTTCCTCTTCCTTTACTGGTACAATTTTTGGAGCTTTCAAAGGAATTGATCTTGATTGGCGACACCAGAATCAGAAATACTCAAGTGAAGCACAGACTTGTGCTTTAGATCTTGTGCTTCTTCGTGTTCATCCATTATGTATAATATGAAGTGACGCTGTGAGCCAGAAAAAAAATTTCTTTCACCTTCTGCCCCACCATGATTATATCCCCAGGAGCCCTGCTGAGTCACTGTGCTTCCAAATTTACGTAGACAGAACCTCAGACAGTGCCCCTGGGAAGGCAGCATCCTTTTCTTTGATTCCAGTCTTCTCTTCTTCCCTCTCCTTTGCATTTGAAGTTTCTTTCTACATCCCCATTCTAAAGCTCAGGCCCAATACCTTGATATCACAGTTTGTAAATCTTTAGACAACCTTTCCTCAATCCTTATCAGAAAAATGTTAGATGGATTACACCTCCCAAGTGCCTGCCAGAACTATGCTTTTTGTTTCAACAGCAGCTGTAAAACTAGAAGATATCACATTCCTTAAATCTGATAACTCGCACGACATGTATCCTGACAGCCAATGCCTATTGAAGTAAAAACGTAGGAAGGAGAGCAACCAATTTCCTAAGTTCAAATAAGGAATAAGAAATTTTTATCATAGTATGGTAAGACAAATATAAGCTGCTCCTTCGACAGAGGGACCCACCAATTCTAAAATAAATGCAGACTATATAATATTAATTACCCCTAATAAATGCCAAAAATTAGCAACATTAGTGAAAAGTAATTGTACTGAACTATATTACTAGGGACAGTTGTTGATTTCTTTTTAATAATTGATGTCTGAAAACACACTTGCAGCTAAGAGCTATGATTTTCTCATATTGCCTAGCAACCTGTGCAAATATAGAACTGCAGATGTAAAACTACTGACCTTTCTTTCATGCCTGCTTACCAGTGCTTATTATTTCTATCCTACACAGCAAAAAAATAAACCCAGAAAATACATTTCAAACACCGAACTCTTCAGCATATACTAAGCATTTCAGATAACAGCACCATGACAACACATCTGCTTAACAGGATGGCAAAATGTTTTATTTAACTACACTTAAAATATTGCATACTAGATACACCCTCACCGATCTTTTAAAGCATATAGTATTGTTACTCACCCTACAGTATCTGCGGCTCTTAGGAGGAGTCATCCATGCAGATTCCTTTCCTAGTACCCATGTACAGTGGGTGGGAGATTTTTTTTTAGACCAACAATATCCACTGAATCTATTCCTGCATATAAGTATACCTGCATTCACCCTAAAGGGTGGGTTGAACTACTCATTTCTTTTCTTAGTAAAAAAATATGTTGGATTATTCAGCAAATGGGAAGAAGAGCACATTCAAAAACATAAGATCATGCTGAAGTAAACTAAGGTAAATAGCCTACACTGCATCTTCCCATAGTGCCAAAATACAAATTCCTTGATTACATGAGAGTATGTAATGGGGCAGCACGTACAGAGATGGAGCTGAGAGACCTTTTATCTCTCTAGCTGGGATTGGAAGGCTGAACAATAACACCTGTCATAGAAGACTGAACAAGCAGCAGTTAACAACACTGAACAGGCCTCAGGGAACTGGGAGAAGGAAGATGGAGAGAAAGAGTAGATGATAGCCACAAAGTGCTGAAGACTTAGATTCCAAAACTGGAACCTGTAGTGAGGTTACAACAAAATCCCCATTCCCACATTTCTCTCTCTGGGAAGATAAGGCTTTTCAATCAAAACTCAAAGGCCTAGGATAATTATTATTCAAGAATTTGGTGCCTTCATACCTAGGAATTATCTAGATCTTTTTGATCTTGTTCAGAATTTTAACATTCATAGCTTGAGAGAATACAGGCCCAAAATTTCATCTGTGTCCTATGAGAGATCCCCAATGTTAGATAGCTAGTAACTGTTTTGCACAGTTCTCTGTTGTTTCCCCAGATTGGTTCTTTTTCCAATCTTTATTTCTTGTCACTGAAAAAGATCTTCTGATTTGACTTCCCACATAGTGTCCAGATTACACACATTAATATATAAGTTTCCCAGTGGACAAGAGGGTTCTTCACTTTGCAGAAATATATTACCCATGATGCATATTGAGAAGTTACTACTTAAGAACGGAAGGAAGGAGCAAACTGGCAAATGAGCGAAAGCATACATGAGTTTCAAGTATGTCTACATATAAAAATACATACATATTAATGCTAAACCTGATTCCCCTTAATGTCAGCAAATAGTCAATATGCATATTTTTCTAAAGCATATTTAGAAATACCACTTAATCACCAGTGCCAGGTGTGGATTTATTCTGTGAATAAATATGTATATTTCAGAGAAGCATTGTGAAGATTGGTTGGTTTTTATAGCAGCTTTTCAGCAATGTACTCACTTTTTTGGTATTTGTTTAGCTAAGTAGCTACTGAAAATGTTTAATGGGGAAGACAAGGGATAAACTTCTTTTGCCTTGACAGTGGGACCTGTTATATGCATGAAAGAAAGAGTTAGGCTGCAATCAGCTTGAGAGGTGGAAATACCTCCTTAAACTAAAACGTAAGAACCTGGATACTTCTTCTTGTCACAGATGGAAATAGACATCCATAGAAAAATATATTTAAAAACATTAAATATATCTATATCTATATCTCAATGTATTTGTAAATAATCCAGAATGCAAATATATGAAGCAAGCTTATGTCAACACATTCCCTCTGATATTTTTCTGACACAATTTGCTTAACATTTTCCTGCAAAAAATCCATCTACAAAGCAGTCTAGCACCACACTGAAACTCTCTGGTGGTTTGGGTTAGGAATCAATACTATAAAAATTCTCAAAACCTTTATACTAATTTGTCTCAGGTATTGGACAGTCTTTTAACCCTAAAACAGATTTAACAACCCACAGCAGGATAGAGTATACGTGACTAGCCACTGGTGCAAACTCAGATTCATATTTTTCATGATTCATTCATTCATTTCATGAAAATATTCAGTTGTGCTTGCCAGTGATCCTTATATTTGTGATACAGTTTTCATTTTCAGTGTGTAGAGGTTTGGGAACAAAGGTTTTCCAAAACCCATCATTTCACTATCCTACTCATTAGGCAAACTATACTGTTTATTTCCCTCCTAGAACACACTGGAATAGTACGCACAAGTATGCACAATAGTATGCACAAGGGCAAATTAAGTGAAGCTAACAAAATGTTTCATACTTAAAGTTTACAAAGAATACAATTATATCAGTATCAAAGATCATAAAGGTCAGTACAGGTTTCTGCTGTCCTTGCTGTCATAAACTGAGAAAGCTCTTCAAGAAACTAGAGAGGGCAATGAAAACTTTCATCATACTTCACACTATTTGTCTAAAAATATCTCAGAATTTCTAAACTGCAGGATGCTACCTTTTTGCCTTGTGTTTTGCCTCCTAATAAGCTGACAAGTCTTTTCAAGGCACACCTTTTTAAAAAGGACAGTATAAAAGATCAATTACCTTAAGGATAGAGGTCAGTATTTAGGTAAACAGTGTGTTGTAGTTTTCCTCTATGAAGTACAGCTGTTCTGTTAACTTTTCCTGGTCAGTTCAATGTGTTCTTGAAACTTTTAGTCAGGCAAAAATCTTCCAGTGCTTCAGAATTATCAAAAGTGAAATAATTAATCACTAGAGTGAGTAGTAATGTAATCTGAATAGTCTAAAAAGAATAAGAAAAACTATTTATGTCAATTTTAATTGATTATATTATGCTTGTAAAGTCATAAAAGATCAAACTATAAAACTAAAAAAAATTGATGTTTACAAAAAAAGGTGCTAGTAGTTTAATGAATACTTGCACTGTCTAGAAAAGACTAAGATTTTCTTCAGGAAGCATGAAGACAGAACACTCAGGAAAAAAAATAAAATTTATTGTATTACCAAAGTAAGATTCATCAACATACAAAAATACAAAAATTAGTTTGTTCACTATTTTGTTACATTCGAAGATCCATCCTTTGAAGATCCATCCTTTAAAGTTCCATGTTATGAAAATTTTTGGTTGCTAACTTACATGCACAATGCATGATTTAAATCAAGTTAAAGTATTTACATAGTTTGAGATATTATATGAGTCACTGATTTGTTTAGACAAATTGTGACCATATCCGTGAAACATTGCCTATCTTAGATCATTTCTTCCTCTTAGTTTTATATTTTAGATGTTATTTCAAGTCACACTAATCACTTTCATCATCACTACAATGTAAAACAGAAGGGAGTTTACTTCTCTCTATCTTCTTTTCAGGTAACTGGAGATTCACAACATCTGAGAAAGTCAAGGCATTTGTGTCTAAAAACACCACTAAAAGAAGTAATAAAAGAATGAAACTGAGTAGGAGGAGAGAGAAAAAGAATTTTAATTTTGCCAATGCTTCTTTCCTTTAAAATTAAGCATTTCAAAACATTTTGACAACTATGTATAAGTAGTTCTATTCTTTTGTAGAGCAAATTTTATTAATATTCTTCATTTTTATTTTAGGCATACAACTCCAAGCTTGTTAGCTAAGTACAGTTAATTATAATAGTCAGCAGTGTGCCCTGCAATATAAGAAAGACATTAGGTTCTTAAAGAGCATCCAAAGGAGGGCTGCAAAGATGGTGAAGACCTAAAGGGGAAGCCGTATGAGAAGCAGCTGAAGTCACTTAGTCTGTTCAGCCTGGAGAAGAGCAGACTGAGAGGAGACCTCATTGCAGTTACAACTTCCTCATGAAGGGAAGAGGAGGGGCAGGCACTGATCTCTGCTCTGTGGTGACCAGTGACAGAACCTGAGGGAATGGTCTAAAATTGTGTCAAGGGAGGTATAGGTTAGAAATTAGGAAGAGGTTCTTCACTCAGAAGGTGGTTGGATGCTGGAACATGCTCCCCAAGGAAGTGGTCACAGCACCAACCCTGAATTCAAGAAGCATTTGGATTATACTCTTCGGCACATGGTGTGACTCTTGGGGATAGTCTTGTGCAGGGCCAGGAATTGGATTCAGTGGTCCTTGTGAGTCCCTTCCAACTCAGCATATTCTGTGATTCCGTGATAATTTGCTAAATTTTTAATATTTGAATTTTTAAATTAAAGATGTTTGAGTCTCTGAAGATTGGATCCTGGTTTTCACATTAACTTTTTTAAAGCATAAATACATCTAAAGCTTTTGAGCAAGTCATCAATGCAATCATAAAATTTTGTATGTTTAAGTCTACGTGATTTTTTTAAAGAGAGATCAGCAATTTACAAAATGTCCTATTTCTGGACTATGTTTTGGGGTTTCTCCCACAACCAGTGTTCTATACTTGCGACATACATTCTTCTTTGAAATTTAAAACATTACAGCTTACCTTTCTGTTTTGCTTGTGGGCCCTAGTATAAAAGGCTTTTATAGTTACGCACGTATGCAGCATTACTTCTACCAACATTTCAGGTCTTTTGAGTATATGATGCCTCTTCAACAACTTCTCATCTACAGTAACATAGGGGTTTTGGGCATGTCTCCTTGAAAAACATTTATCCAAATTGAAAGGATACAGCAAAAAACAAGCTTGCTTTCCTAAAATGTAAAGAGTAAAGCAGTACAGTGTAATACTCCGCTAAAAGAGAAAACCACGTGTACTAAGTGCTAATTCTAAATGATGCTTTATGGGTCTTTCAAATCAGAGAACATGCACCCATCACAGTATGCTAATGACTGACACTACTTCACAGGAAAACAAACGCTTTGCTCCTACATCTCTGCATTGCCAATGAGCACTTGACAGATTCAAAGGGCTGAGACAGATTCAAAAGGCTAGAAAAGAGGTGAGATCATGGGTAATGTTAACACACCTTTTAAATGTTGTTCCTTCCCTACCTCTGCTAACATTCTTGGATTCCAAAACAGTGTACAAAGTGAATATTAGTTCTCTGTAAGAAAGGTCCAAGTATCTCCTTTTTGCTATTAACACTTAATGAAAGCTACAAGGAAGATTAAAAAAACCCATCACATTATTCCATTTAGGAAAATCCTTTGTAAACAGGAGGTATTCATCAGCTGAACACAAAATACTCTGGAAAAAGAGATTAAGAAAGCTTATGTTTTATCTGCCAGCAGAGCTCTTGGTGATGAACTATATTATGGAAGTCTTTGCCAAAACATGCCAAACCACCTCATTCCATTCTTGCCCTGTTAGTCACAGATGTAAAAGAGTACCACGTCTGTTACACATTTCTCAAGAATCCATGGTTTTGGATAAACAGAATAGTAACAACACTGCCAGTCACCTGTCTTTCACAAATCATATGCTTGCTTTTCATGGTTACTGACAAAAAATAACACCTAAGGAAAGAAAAGCTGGTTTATATATATTTTTTATTTTTTTTTTAATGTCAAGAACAAAATTCAGTATCCTTTATATCAAGACAGCTAGCCTCTCCAACTGATTGATTCTGCTCTGAGATACTGCGTACTCAAGTTACCTCACTATCGGCACAGCAAACAATTAAATAAGAAAAACCACAAAACATTGGACTAATCTTAAAGGAATTGAATAGGGACCTGTAGTTTTAATTTGATCTGTACGCTTCAGTACAAATCTTTTACTTTGGAAAAATATATAAAAACCTACAAATTTTTTAAGCACTTCTTTTCCTCCCACATAGCCATTTAATACATGTCACTAGAATTTTTAAGGAACACTGGTTAGGAAATGATAAAAATTTTAAAGATCAGGTCATTCAAAACTACTGAAGCACTGGTTTTCCATAAATTAGATTTCTTTAAGAATTCCAACCTTTTGGAAATGCTAAGGAATTTCATTACAGATTATTAAGTCCAAGGAATTTGCCTATATACTATTTTGTATAAGGAACTAAACTTATTTCTTATTTCTTGTTTAAATTAAGTTTGAAGGCTTGTTCATTTGCTCTAAAAAGTATTTTATTTTTAATCAAATTATCTAGAATAGTATTTTATTATCATTTATATCTCATAATAAGATAATAAAAGTTAATAATAAAAATCTGGAGGGCTGCACTGTTTTTATATTTTTGTGATATTTCATATTGTAACCATACAGTAGAGAAATAGTGACATGATATCTCATCTAGAATTCTTTAGCTAAGTAAGGATATTTAAAAAAGAAATCCCATTTTCATAAGAGCTTTCCTGAAAATTTCATCTCTTCTGTCAATATTTTCACTCTGAGTAGACTCATTTGGCTTTTGGAAAAAAATCAGTTAGCTGTACTACTCAAATGAAAACAGTACTGCACACATACTGCCTCATTTCCTCTCCTGGGAAACATGTACGTTAAAGATATTAGTCACATTTTTAATGCATTATTGGAAAGTCTCAAATATTTTAACAATAATGATAATGGAATTTATGAGACTCCACACATTGCAATAAGCAATGCTTTAGTCTGGCTGTTGAAGTATGTCAGAGTCCAAACACAATACGTAAATATCAAATATCAAAAACTGTTTCAGATCTGCATCTCCAGACGTGTCCACATCAAATTTATGACATATTACATACAAATTTTGCTCAGTCTTTCCAAGTTTCCTAGGCTCATTATTGCTTTGGCATTCATGAAGAACATACTTCTTACCTTAACCCCAAGGAACACTAGAGGTTCTGCTATAGACCCAACTGAGAAAAGTTTTGTGCAGCACATGGTTAGAACTGCTGCCTTGTAGGCCAATTTGAGTAAAAAACAAACTGAACAGTAACCTGTTTCTAATCTCCCCACAGATAGGCAGTGATGCAACCTCCCTTTCCCCATTATCTGAGATGGGAGTAAGAAAATCTACTTCCCAATTCACATAGCTTGAATGTTGAAAAAAGTCACGTAGACTTCACCCCAGCCCATAATACAAGACATCAAGACTATAGCATGGAACCAAGAACCATAGAACAAAAAGCACATTTGCAGGGTTATTAATGTCCTGATTCCTGTGACTTTTTAAGCTTCTTATCCTCATTTTTCAAGGCACAAAGGCTGTAAAAAAGGAAAAATGTCCAGATAGACCTGTGTGCTTTTTTCAGCACACCGAAGTCAGTACAATTCTTCTAATTTCATTCTACAATTTGAAGTTACTGATAGTTGTATTTTGTGAGTTTAGACCCACTTAAACCTGTCATCAAAAGAAAGTGGATCTATGGTTCTTTAAGTTACTGTAATTTCATTTCTGTTATTACACTACTATTAAGCAATGTATTTTTAGAACATAACTTATCTGGTTTTGAGATCAAAGTCATTAAGTTTGTCACTTTTCTGTGACTTATCACATTGTAGTATATACTTTCCTTCCAGTTGCTGTACTTGTATTTTCATACATACTAAATACAATACTTTTCCAAAAGTAACTTTGGCTCTGACAATTGTTTTCAGCTTACTCATTGGAAATTTTCAAACTGTAACCTTAAAGAATATTTCATATCCTCACCTCCAGGATGAAAGCCTAGTTTGGTTTGTTGGTTTTGTGGTTTATATTTTCTTTTTAACTTTATGACTTCTGTATATGAGCCACAAACCATTAAATCTTGTAAAATATTGAAGCATATTTTCAAATCTCACCAGACATGTAGGGCAAAGCTTGAGCACACGCAATGATGACTGCACATCAAAACCAGAAAGTTACCTCCCACCTGTCACAGAATGAAAAAAAATTATCTTAATTTAACATCAGATTACTTACAAAACTCTGCGAATTGCATTTTTCCTGTTTCAAAGTTTAATCTTGTTTTTTAAAAAGAACAAATGCAATGGCCAAGAACAAATGCAATGTAAAGCCAGATTCTGTACGTATGTCCCAAATAAGCACTAATCAAGGATATAAAAAATCATTCAAGAATATGTAGTTTAATAAATGAGTCTACTGTTAAAAACCAAATGCTTACAGACTGGCTAATGCACATTTGTTTGTATTATGACCTTCCACTTCAACTGTGCATTAGCTTTTTTTAGCTCCAGCAGTCCAGATTTACTTGGCATAGATGTGGCCTCCTGATACAAGATTATGGATTTCATGGTAAAGTGATCAGAAACCTAAACTGAGAAATATAAAACCTAGTTTCTTAATCAAGCATCAGAAATCCTGGTAAGAAATTTCAATCCTGCTTTACTTCTTTTGTTTCTTTTCTTGTTTGAGAATCTCCCAATGACAGGAACTGAGTTATAAGAGCTTCAGTTACGTTGGAGGCTTTTGCTTTCTCCTGCATTCTTAAGGTAATGATGAAAGTTTCAGAAAATTATAAAGTTTGGGATAGTAGTTTCATTGGCAATATTGCCACAAATGTGAATTTGAAATTACAAAAATATTCAACTGTCTGAGTAGGTTGCTTTGAAACCCCACATAGCCATGAGAAATCTCCATGTCCTACAAACCATGATTCCTCTTCCCTCCATCTATAACTTCTGTCAGCACACATACCCTGACACCACAGGTGTCTGGTCTCCCCATGATATATGATATATAAGGAAGACTGAAAAACAAAGGCCAGACTTCTATGTATGAGCTCTCATAAAAGCAGATGACCTGAAAGGCATACTTTGTATATATAGCATGAAGATTGTGGAAAATTAACAGAAAGGGAAAGAGTCAGAAAAGAAGCTGAAACTTTTGATCAAAATCAGTGCAAACACTTTCTAAAACAGGTTATTCAGGAAGGAGTCCCCTAGTTTCATTGTTGTTTCCTCATCTCTTTCAGTTTCATTGAGGGCTACCCTAGACATCCCAGAATCATGAAAAATACTTCCTGTGAAATTAAGATTCTAAATCTCTTTCCTACAGTTCCTACAGTAAAACAAGTCAGACCATGGCAAGATATGTAGTTTTGCAAGAGTTTTAGCTGGCTATTTTAACTATCTAAAGCTGCAAACAGTAAGCTCCTTGAGAGCATGGCTTGAAGGACAGAGAGCCAAATACAGGTGGAAAAACATGCATTTGAAAGACCTGGGGCACAGGCATTCTGGATTGGGGTTACAACCTTCGCACCAAACCACACACTGAATTTCTTTGCTTGTAGTTTAGCTAGATATAACTCTGCTAATAGCATTTCAGTGACAAAATTACTCAGCTGAAAACAGTGTAAGAATTTAACAGCTTTCTCCACGTCAAAAGGGATACATACTCAAGTCCTGGGGATCTAGTATCTTCTTTCTGTCTCAGAAAATAAAATTTCTTTTGTTGTCTTTATCATGCACCATCTATAAATATTAAAGGCAAAGCTAGCACATGGTCATACCTAAATCAAACTTTAGAATACACAGTCCTTCAAGAAACATGTAAAGAGCTTCACTATGTTACAGTCTTTTCATTAAACTGTTATATCATGCCTGATTTTGATACTGAAGTTCAGGGAATAATATACAGACTTAAAATTCAATAGAAATGAGTTAAAAGACAGTGTAAGATATTTAAAGTTTTGAACTGTATAGTAGAAATCTATCTAGAAATGTAGAAACCTTTTTGATGTGGCCTGCATTGGCCCTGATGTTCACAGAATGGAGTGTCCTAGAGAAAATGAGAGCAAACTCAGCTCTCTGCTACATAGACACTACACAAGTTAAAACATGAAGCAAAGAAATCTCATTAAGGGTTTCTTTTTTCGTTAGAATCATGATTACAACTTTGTGTGAAAAATAGATATTTAGGTTTCTTGAAAGCTAAAAAAGGCATTGATTGAAGACTATATATTTTGTTTTAACACCAGTAAGCTTTGTCAGCATTTGCCATCTATAAAACACTGAGATTTGTATTACATAGTAGCACATTCTGCTTTTTTCCAATTGTTGAAACAGAATGAAATCATCAAATTGATATTATTTCACATTCAGCAGTGTTTTAGAATAGAATTAATAAGTTTATATCTCAATTCATCACAAAAATGTAATGGAGAGAGATACGAGGAAGGGAGGAAAGACAAGGAAAACAAAACAGTTCTGTGGTTTGAACCCTTAGTCGTACACACCTCATCAAAGCCAAAAAAATTCCTTCCCTCTACATTATATAGGTCTGATGCAGGCATCTGAAGACACCATGCCTGAGTAGCACAGATATCAGCCATTTCTGCCATCTGCCCCACAGGGGGAATACCAGATGAAATCAAACAAGTTTACTAAGTGAGCATAGTGAAAGGCAGCTCCCTACAGCTGATGGACTGGGGAAAGATTTTTGAAGTTTTGTATTAGCCATTAGCAGAAAGGCAAATACACTGCACTCCTAAAGCAAGAAAGACTTAAAAATTAAGAAATACAGTGAAAATAGTGCCGCAAAGTAGTAATCTGCCTCCCTCTCATCATTTGTTAGTTGTTAATGAAAAGTTATATACAATTCATGATGACATTTATTTTCTTGATTGAAATTAACTGATCCCTACCAAATCTAGAGGCTTGAGTGGTCCTAGGCCTCAGGCTGTATGCTGATTCAAGCTTTGGTTGATGAATCTCAGTAGAGCTAACCCAGCTTTAATCCTCAGGATAGCAAAGTTTTCCAAAGATGGGTGAGGAAGCTAGAAGATTTGTATCACACAAAATACTGGAGTTTCTTTCAATCCTAGGAGAATTGGTTAGAATGGCGCAGTGTAGTTTGTGACCAATATCTACCAAATATGAAAGCAGTTAGTGTATCCTTTATGCACTTTATCAAGACCTTTGCAGACAGTGAAAGGGAATATTTAGGATCATGAAAGTCTCAAAAGTTATAGGGTCATAGATTTACGATATGTAGTAAGGAATGCTTTTCAGTTAGATTTTTGATTAGATTCAGTTAGATTTTTAATTTCTACAATGAAATCTCCGAGCTCTAATCTAAAGCTGAAAGCCTGAACACTAAAAGTGACATTTCTAGCAGCAACATCTGAGGGAGAGAGAAAAGAAAGATCAGCTCTTCGTAGCAGCCAAAAAATGACACCTTTATTGAATAAACTCCTAAAATGACAGTGCCTGGACTGAAGACCTCATCAGGACTAGAAGAGAAACACAAATTCTGCATGTTACAACTTGCAAAGCTGCAAGTTATATTCATGGAAATTAACGTGACTAAATGTTATTCTAATCTTCTTTGGTATACTCATATCTCTTACAGAAGTTACTTCTGATTCATATTAGCTTTTCAGCAGACATTGAAAATTCCTCCACTAGAAACTATAAAAGAACAGCTCATTAATTTCTTGTGAAATTAGTAGCATTTCATTAAAAGACTCAACTAAATCCTACCTGTACTGATACTGGCAATACTGCTGATTGCCTTACCTCAAATGAAGGACCTTGCACTTGGTTTTGTTGAACTTCGTGAGGCTCACATGGATCCACTTCTCAAGCCTGTCAAGGTCCCTCTGAATGGCAACCCTTCCCTCAAATGTATTAACTGTACCTCTCAGCCATCTGAAAACTTGCTGAAGTGTACTCAGTCCCACTGTGTCACTAATAAAGATATTGAACAGTACTATTCCCAGTACAGACCTCTGAGGGACACCACTTGTTACTGTATATGGAATTTATGAGAATATACTGAATATGTTACTTGTTACCGATACAGGAGCCTGTGCTTGTTCTGACAGTCCTTACATACATAAGGACATATCTCCTACCTCACAACAATTCTGCACTCATCTGGTTTCAGCAATAACCCAGGTATTTCAGAACAGAAAAGAAAAAATTAAAATAGGATGGGTTAAAGTTTTACTTATGCTGTGAATGCTTGTAGTTATAACATTCTTTTTTATAATTGTTCTCAGACAGAAAAAGTCCACAGACACACTTGCCTTCCTTGTAACTTCTGCAAGACTTCAAATGGAGCTTGTAATATTCACTGAGACATTCCAAGAGCTCCCTGAAGTTCAAGCTTTCACATCTAATAACTCCAAAACTTATAAAACCATTTGTAGTAAAGTTGTCTTGTCCTATTGCTTTAATCAATTAACATCTCTTCTGTCATATGCATTTATGAGGAGATTATGGGGACCTGGTCAGCTTCTACTTTGACCAGCTCACTTTCTACACAAAAGAATGTCAGGGATCACTATTAAAATGGTTCAAAAATTTACAAAATACTTCTGGGACACACTTACAGTTCAAAATCCTGGGAAATAAGTATGCAATCTCCACTGCTTTTTCCCTGAGAAATAATACCTATCCTAAAAAATTGATCAAGAACAAAGCAAAATGTATTCTCCTCCCAGCAAATATACAGAATTTTTAAAAATCCACTTGATAACATTAAACTATTTTCACTGTAATTGGCTTCTAAAAACAAATTTATTTCAAAACCTGAAGTAGAAACAGAACTTTTCTCATTTATATGAGATGACAGCTCATCCAGTGATTCTAATTGTGCCTACAAATATATTTGCCTACACAACATGATGCTAATAGTAGCTGCTTTTAACTCAAGTGCAAAAATGCTCACACAAAAGCATGTATTTTCCCAGTCAAGAGTGGGGTGGAGAACAAATACTGGATGCTTAACACAGAATGACTATTAGTGTTACGGTTTCATTAATCTATAGAAAATATAAACTAGTGGTCCTTCGGGTTCTGAAATTTAAAGTCAACATATTCTTTGGTTTATAACAAGCTTGTTGATGTTGAAAAATAGTTATCACAGTATGCAGGTTTTCTACAACTCTAGGAGGAAAACAGGAGCATGATGATAGGACAATCTTCTTTGCAGACAACATAATAATATTTATAGAGAACCTAGCAGTAAAAGGTATTGCAGACAAATAACAAAGACAAAAGATGACAGAGCAGACAGTCAGCAAATGAGTTATTTTCTGTAAGGCTCAGGCTTTGAACTGTGTCTTACAAATTTGTAGCTGAACTACAACCTTCCCTTTTATTTGTGTAGGTGTTCATCCTGCAAAACTGTTTCACATTTTATGACAGAAGAATAAGATGCACAAAAAAATCTCTATGAGGCTGGTTTTCCTGATCATTTGAAGTTCATTTGAAGCACTCCTTGAGACATCTGGCCCCTTTCCAGAAGAGGTCTAAAGAGTATACACTCTTAGTATGTATCTTTTCTGGTATTTAAAAATCAGAACTAGGCTTCTGTAGATATAAAGCAACCAGCAAACACCACTGAACCAAGCTATAGTTTTGTTCTGTTTAAAGAACAGATTAAAAAATGGGAACTTCTTCTTCTGCAAGTGTTCTGCCTATCAAACACAACAGACCATGTGACATAATATGTCATACATCCAAATGCCATCCAGTGCTCTTAGGCACATGAAGTGATTCTTGTGCAGGGCCAGGAACTGGACTCCCTGGTCCTTGTGGGTCCCTTCCAACTCAGCATATTCTATGATTCTAATAGAACTGAGGATTATACTGTTTGAAAATTGAGTACAGTGTCTCTGTTAAAAAAAAACAAAACATTTTATCTTACCTGCTGTTACTTGTGGAGCACCTATTTAATTTATGTCTGGTAATTTGAAAGATCTGCCATTTTATTATTTCCATGTACCTGCATTCATTCCATTTCAACTGATACAGACAACTGATAATATCATCAGTGCTAAAAAAAGAAGGCAAGGAAAAAGATGGGCAGTGAGCAACCCATCCAGAGAAGAATAATTTAACTGACAGCAGTGATAACACTGCAATCTCTCCATAATAACCCGAAATAGCTTCACTGGCATGTGGAATGTGGCTGCTGAATCCCACCAGGTTTCAGGAAACAAAATAAAACAAAAACAAAAACAAAACCAACAACAAAAACACACTAAAAAAAAAGGCGAAAAACCAAACCAAAAAACCAAAACCAAAACCAACAAAAACAAACAAACAAACAAACAACTCACGAGAAAAGTCCCATAACAAGCCTTTGTGCACTGTCAGTAAAGAAGGAATTAAAGCCTTTTAATTAATTGAATTCATTTCAGTTTACTTAACAGAATCTCAATTTTCATATCAAGATATTTCCTAACTCAGCTGAAATACAAGTTGTTAAAAAACAAGTAAAGAAAATAAAGGAAGAATCCTTTGGGATAAATTTAGAAATGGAAGATTATAGAAACCTGCTGCAGTACTGAAAAATATTTGTAACTTGCTGTGCATGAAGACTTCACAGTCTGCCTCAAGCACAGAACACACAAAAAATACAGGAAAAGGGATAAAAAGTTAGTACTTTCATTTATTATCAAGAATACTTCTTTCTAACATGATTCCATGGAGTCGAGGTAAATACTAGAACATTGCAAGCTGAAGTATTTTTTCCCAACCTCAAGAATCAATCTGATGAATTTAAAGAAAACCCACAAACCAGCTCCCAGAAAAATTCATTTTGAATAACAAATACATGTTAAATTCTTTTGTGCTTCTCATTTGGCTTTAGATAATTAGATTTTAGGCAAATCAGTTGAAAAGCTTTTGCTGTACAACCATGGGTAGCATAAAAGTCACTTTCAAGAAAAAAGTACACATGATCCTAAGAGTCAGAGCTTTAAAAAACACCAAGCAAATCTCAAAAGTTCAATTCAGGTTATGGAAATCCACAGTCTATAAAGTGTATGATAAGCTTCAGTATAGACTATAACTTGCTTTGTAAAGCAGCTTTTCACTTCCTCAAAATTGGCCTCAGGCAGTGGGATCCATTCCTCTTCAAAACTGCTATTGCAATCCAATTTCAGTTCCCATTCTGCCTCAGAAACTGTATGGAATAACCCACAACAATTATCCAGTAACAAGCACGCATACAGTATTGTAGTTGCATGCATACACAGATATACACACTAACATTTACAATTGGCTCTGCTAAATAAACTCAACAAAAAAGTATGTTGTATACATCACTTATACTTGAATTCAGTCCATGCTGTAAATTACTGAAGCAGTATCAGGTATGCGGGAGATTTTTAGCTATTCTTGCCATGAGTGAAAAGGTTTTTGATGAGTTTGTTCGCTATTCTGGGAGGAGGGAGTTAAAAAAAGAGGGAGAAATGCAGCAGTAAGAGGTCCTGGCACTTGTAGCAATATTTCCATTTTTTCCTTAGCCATTTTGTACATACAGAAAACACAGAAAGCTATTTCATTTGAGTGGTAAAAGTTTTCTCTAATTCTCTACCACAAAGCCTTGGAATGTTAAATATATGCACAAAGTATGTAATGGCTATCTAGCAAGGTCACATAATTCCACAGCAAGCATAATAATTAGCCTTGCAATATGGTTTGAGATCTGTAAACAAAGAAAAATAAATGCTTCATTATGAAGTGCCCATATATGACATGAATGACAGCTAGCTGCACACTAAGAATCTGATCATGATCGACTGGGACTGTCACATTAATCAGTGTAATAAGACATAATAATGTAATTAGGACATGTTTACATTAGCACTTTATAGTACTTTTTTTAAAAAAATCTTTGTTACCCTCTTTTAGTATACTCCAATGGTCTGGAAGCGCTTGAACTATGCTGCCATACCCCAGCTAATAAAAATCATTCAAACATAGAGAAAGTCCTGTCTTTTTTTAAAAAAAAATTATTTTGTTGTGAATACTTCTAAAGAAGCCTTTGCAGAAATTGTTCAGTGACTGGTAGTGTTCCTGTTCACACAGTTTTGGTAGTGTATTAGCCAGTTATGGTTGTACCTTCCACTAACCTAGAAAGTGCAATGACCAGCAGTACAGAGAGAATTATTACTTTTCAAGGCTGGAAAAAGTAAGTGTGAATATCTCTCTCTCACACAAAAAATCTGATTTTTAAATACATTTATGCTGCAGTCATTTCAAAAATGAAAATACAATTTTTCCCACTATTTCCTCGTATTTTTGTGTCCTCCATGAGGACTAAGTATTAAATTTATGTCCTCCATGAGGACTAAGGATTAGAAACTAAGTAATACATAACCCAAGCTAAAACATGTCCAGAGCTCTAGTAACCTTTTCCTTACCTCTTACTGACCTCTTCCTGATTTTGCAGGTATTTGTTGTCACTGGCTTTACACCTATTATTAAATATTATCATCAGAAGAAAATAACAGTTTGTTTAATATTCTGCTAAATAATCTTGGTCCTCCATACCTCCTTTTCTTTATTTTAGACACTTTAAGTTTATTTTCTGGTATAGTCTTTACCGTGCCAAGCACATAATTTATTCAAACATGACTAAAACAGTAAAAACAGGTTCCTGAAACAACTTTAAAAAATGAAGTAAAAAAAACTTTTCCTTTATGTATTTTGCATACATTCAGTATAAGATTATTTGCCCATTTTTAAAAAAATGAATGAAAACAGAAAATTCATTGTGGCATTGTACAGTGGTGGCTTCTTTATTATGTATTTGCAGCACAAGATTAAAGTATTCCCTTAAATTACTTCATGATTTTTGAAAAGGCTATTTAGTAGTATTTGAACCAAATATCTCAAACTCACAATGAATTCTGCTACATCAGGATATAGCAGGATAGATATTTTCCTTTCCAGCCCCTCATCCATAAACAGGCTGAACTATAAAATCACTGACGTAATTTCAGAATGTTCTATCACAAAAGGCCTTTTTTAAGCATGCCTTTGAATTAAGGCAGACTAAAACAGCACTATAGCAGTCCTGGGATTTGGGAAGCAGCATTTTAACAGCATGTTGTCTGTATCCTCATGCTGTGAACATGTTCATAGCAGTTCCATGAAAGTCCCAGGACTGCTGGTGTAGCATCTGTTCACTACTACCAAAGACTTGGATATTACACAAGAGTCTGTTTTCTATTCATCAGCTGCCTTTTAACAAACTCGATACTTCTTTTGCATCAGGAGAATTTTTTATCTGTGTTTTCTGATATTAACACACAAACAAACTCGTTAAATATATATGTTTCTTTATATTGTCAGACATTTATCAGACTAGAGCTATTCTCAGGCAAAATAGGGACTCTTAGGCTGAGATGTTATCCGTATCCAAAAACATATACATGTTTCCAACGATGCTAACATGAACTCATAGCCTTGGAACAAAATGCCTTTCATTCAGTGCAACTGAGTTACTAATGCCCCTCTTCTCAAAGTGGTAATTACATGTCGATTCACAATTCAAAATACTTGGACTGACCCTGACATCTAACACCTGAAATCTTGCTCATTGATGAAGAGGGGGTATCTACTGCTTACACATACAGATTCAGATCCAGGTTTCTGCTATTATCACAGATGTGGATTCCCAGTTTCAGTAGGGCATTCCCAACAAACAATTTTAACAAGAATCATTTCATGGTGCTACTTCAGCTGAGTGCATCATTTGCTCCAAATCATTTAGTTTTATTTGTGTTTGGATGTGCTCACTTTATCAGTTAGGCTCACTTAATAGGCTGGTTCAGGCAGGTTCACTGTCTGTTGACTGTATTTGCCAAGATCCCACTAGTGAGAGATGCAATAGTACCACCTTTATCTTATCTTATCTCAATTTCTTGCTGTGGTGGTTTATCTTACAATCCAATTTCCAGGTACCCACAGAGGCATATCTGAGAGGGCATTGGTGTTCATTGGTAATTGCAGGTGCCATCTGTCCCATAACTTGGGGTGATCTTTGATGAGTGACAAACGTATGAGCAGTTCCTTCTTTACACAATTTGACACAGTGGGAATTTTTGTCTGGATGTGTTAACCAGAATGTGCTAACCAGATCTTGCCTCCCCAGGCCTGGAGTTAGTGCCATCCTTTTGCTCCCTTCTGTGCTTATCTCATGGCAAAACCTTTCTGTGCCCTTAACATGTTTGAGACAGGCAACTGTCCTCTTTAACTCCTTACACCACTGCAGACTCTTCCAGGATCTCTTCTGAGGAAGAACAATCTTGACCAAGCTGATCAGTAGCCTTCAAATATATGACTTGAGCACAGCTGGCATAGCAGTGTATGCCAGGATCACCTTCAGACAGAGAGTATGGATGCAGACAGGACAAGTATGGCTTCTTCTTCTTCTTCTTAGGACAGCCTCACAATGCTTTTTTAAAGACCACAAATTTTTTTTTAATGACATGAAATTGAAGTGGTGACTAGTTGTCTTTTTCCACTCCATATGATAAAGCTGTAGAATAAAAAACTTTAGAGATAAAAAAAATAAATGCCTGGACAGCCATAAAATCATAAGGCTTGCAAGTTCGTGCATATACATGCTCTACACTTCCATAGCCAGATGTCTTCTCTCCAGTATTGTAAACACCACAATGGTGGAGTAACAATGAATAACTATGGTGAATTGTTTAATTTTCTTTTTCGTTCATTTAAATTCTGGTCTCTGCAGATTTCAGTGGAAGACAGCAAGGAAGCTGAGCTGGGTACACTTGTCACATGCAACCTGCCTGAATGTTCTCAGACTAGAAGACAATCTTGGTTGTACAGGATCCTGTACATTCATACTGAGGCTATTGAGAGTAATTGTTCATGGATTTCAAGAAATCAGATTACTCCATAATCCAATAGTAACATTTGACATGCTACACTTTATTAAGAAGTCACTGTAAAATTGTTATGTAAATTAGATATTCACAAGGAAGAGTGCAAAGAATAAAATAACCAGAGAATTGCACAGTGGTATGAAGTAGCCTAGCAGTATCTTGACTGTTGCCAATTACATACCAGTCTGGTTTTTGAAAGGGATTATATATCTGAATAGAATACATTTTCAGAAACTCTACTGGACATCATTAAACCAGTGGTAGGTTCAATGTACTATCCTTTGTAAAGATTCCAAAATCTCATTACACTTTTGTACATGAAAGACATTTACCAGCCATTTTGTGTAGTACTGCAGTGAATACTCACATAGAAGACAAGAAAAATAATGCACACTAGGACAGACACTTGAAACAGGGATGACTTCAAAACAGTAGTGTTGCTAAGTAATTGTTAGCTGATTAGTTCAATGTCATCACCTAGTTTTCACATGCCTCTCTCCATCTTGCTCCCCCTCTGATATTGTTCAAATAATAGGATTTCCTTATATTAAATTGCTATCATATTGTACCCTGCATTCCCCTTCAAGCTCCATGCTCACAGTGTTTTGTGGAAAGATTATAACATTGCATGGTGCCAAATGTGTGGAGGCTGACACCTACTCTTTTAAAAAGCAAAGCTGAAAAACACAGAGTGACCTCTTTGCTGATTTTCTTGTCATTATAGTCTGGTTTGGCTCAATCACATGCCAAGAAGCAGTCTAAAAACCTTATTTAACTTTTTAGCTTAGTGTATTCCTTGATGTTACATTGCAGGCATCACCCTTTTCCACTGCTGAAGCCTAAAGGAAGTGATTGCCACTGTGCCCATCATCCTTTGGCTGCTGCAGTGATGCAGGGCTGGTGCCACAGCAACAGCTGCCCCCTGGCCTCGTGTAACCTCTTGAGGGGCTGTCCCTGCTCCCGCCCAATGCAGCCACACACTTTAGCTGCTACTGTTGCCATGTGGACTGGAAACACAACACAAACAAAAACAAAAACACAAACAAACAAAAAAATAATAAAAAAAAAATCTTCAAGCAGACCTCATTAAAATATTAAAACCCAGAGTCTACAGAGTGGCCATTTCATTTTCTGTGAGGTCCGTGCTGTCTGTCATGATGACCTTGACATTACTTTTTATAATTTACCCTCGGGTAAGAGAATTTGCAAGGGCATATTCTCCTGAAGTTCAAAATCTTCCATTGCAAATGTGATTTGTCTTCCAAAGCAGTAGCAAATCAAATTCATAGCTGCTTGTGCGAATTTACAGGTTTATTGATTTGGAAATCTAACATCTGCAAAATACAAAACTAGAAATTAGGCTTAGGAAAGGCTGTACACATCAACTGATCTCCCCTGCAGTATGCAGGCTAATGGTATGTACCCACATGACTGTGAACTAGTCTGGAAAATGAGACATGCCTGTGATCAGTAATAATGTCATTATCTAACACTAAAAGAATATGCTCTTTCTGATTTGACCAGGCTTCTAAGGTATCAGTGGTCATTCTAGAATTTATTTCCATAGTACAAAGGTGAACACCATCTGTTCTTTTTTTTTTTTCAGTTCACCACTTCTTAAAATCAACATCAAGAAAGAGGTTATACTTTTTATTAGACCAAATAGTGCAGTCGGAAAATCAGAAAGTTTAAGCTTTAGGGCACACAAGCCCTTTCTCAAGCCTAACATGAGTCAAGCATGCACTGGAAAGAATTATTGTGGCTGCAATATAGCTAAGGGGTAAAAAAATATTTCCAAACCTCAAAACTAAACTTTCAGGAGAATACTTTACTTACTAATGTGCATAATATTACTGGATAAGTGAAATTCTGACCTTAAGTATGAGGGTTTTTGATAGCCTGCTAGAATTTTCTTCCTATCTTAAATGCTTCAAATTCATCACCATTTTTACCTACTATTCATAGTTGAAACGTGTTAGAAGTAGCAATCATTTTCAGAATAAGCACATAGACACTTTTCTTCTTTGACTCCCGAGTTTCTTACAGTTATTCTCAACATTTCCTATCTTGTTAGTAAAATTCCATAATATCCAGAACAATTGCTAATGACTTAGTTTAATGTTTGTTCTGTCTTTATCAGGCCTGAAAAGGGGCTTGAGAACTTCAGCTTCCTGCTCTTTTCAAACTACATCATATTTTCCTCTTATAACTTTGGCTAGTGCAGCCACCTAATGCTGCTATTAGTTTTGGTATGTTCTTTATAGTAAATAAACTTGTTCAGTATGCAGGAGAGAATCCATTATTCAATCAAAAAGGGAGGGTATGATCCCACTGTTTATATCCTGCTAACAATAATAAAATTGAAAAGAAGAATCATTTAGAGATAAACAAATATAAAATAATTTTACTTCTGTGCATTATTTCACATCTTTCCTCTGTGGTTTTCAATATGATTTTAGAGAGTATTTTTGAAAATCAAGCAATATTTCCTGTTTAATTAGGATCATAAACACGTTACAGATCAGCATGATTCACGGAATAATGCCATTTATACACATACAAAATTAAGTGCATTTTGATAAATTGTTCTTCATAGGATTTTTAATAGGACAATTCTTAGCAAGTATATCTCCTTACTGGTAACTTTTTCCAAGCAGAATCACAAAATCATAGATTATGCCAAGTTGGAAGGGACCTACTAGGATCATCAAAGTTCACCTCCCAGCCCCGCATAGGACAGCCCTGAGAAACACACCCTGTGCCTGAAACTGTTGTCCAAATGCTTTTTGAACTCTGTCAGGCTTGGTGCTGTGACCATTTCCCTGGGGAGCCTGTTCCAGTGCCCAACAGAAGTGGAAGAACAAGAGCAGGAATCTCGGTGCGGCCACTGTACATGGTGGAGCTCTGTGATGACAGGTCCAACACTGGATCACCCTGTGCTCAGGCTGAGATGTCACAGAGTCCTTGGACACTGCAAGGAAACTCTCTGCACAGGACATCCCAGTTCCCTGTAGTGTCCTTCATGTCTTAAAAAAGACTAAAAACAGAGGTCCTTTTCAAATTTAACTGAGCTTCTAATAACTAGATAATGTATAAAAGTGAAAAATTTGTCAGAATAAATACTTGCTATTTTTTCTTACACAGATCCTCGAATCTAATGGTCTTAATAAATAAAGTTTGGAAATAACTTGAGTTACTTCAATATTTATTTCTAATTAATATCAGAATTAGAACTTCTTTTTAGCACAAACATATAATGACAGTTTTAACACTTAAAAAAAAAGTATAACTGAATGCTGAAAGGAAATAGAATTTTCTTATTTATTGACAAGTAACAGAAAAACATGCATCTTTTAAAACTACAAGATCTATAGGAGACAACTGGGTATAAAAAATTAGCATTATATCTGATAGATCAGTTCATAATTCAACATTTGTTGAATCTTTCCACACCACTTTTCATCCATTTCCTTACTCAGTGTAACATATAGGCAAAATAAATCAGGAAGGAAAAAGCAATATTCTTAGGAAAATGGAACATCAATAACTTAACAACAGTTAAACTAAAACTTTTTGTCTTCCCTGGTATAAGGCTGCCAATTGTAATTCAAGTGTCAAAACTGATTTTCGCAATCAATACAGTGGAAGGAGACAAGATATAACAATAGCAGGATATGCTTTTTGCATAATTTAGCAACTCAGTGACCTCCCTTTAGAAGTTTTTAAAGTGTGCTATAGATACATTGATATCTCTGTTTTCAACTTGTCTGTTAGCATATGTCTCAACCATTGTTGAGACAATGGCTCAACAACTTCAAATTAAGCATCTCAAATAAAAAGTTTTTTATATAGTCAGGAACTGAAGCTTTTTTCAGAGGTTTTTTTTGAAAGGCAGCACTGTGGTGAGAAAAAGGAGTTTTGTTATGGAATGCCCAAAAGCACATGATGTGTGTTTTGCTAGGCTTACTTTTAAGGACGTTCACTACTTTTACAGCCTGAAATATTTTTATTATTTTTATTATCTCTGGTAAACACTAATACATTTGTTCAGAGATTGGGGTCCAATAATACAGACCAATGTGTTCTCCTTCAGTAATTAACTTCTTACCAGTAGAAGTCTACCCTGCTTTAATCCTGCTTAGCTTAAAGACTTGATTACTGGAAACCTTTAAGATTTATCCATTTGGAGAACATCAAGAGCAACAGAGAATAATTTCTCAGTGTCTGGATGTTAACTCTGCATCACCCTTTATTTCCAACACTACCAAAATTTACCCAGTTGCACCAAGTTCCACTAGTTCCCCATACTACCAAAATTTACCCAGCTGCACCAAGATTTAATAGCTTTCTTAAGATTGAAGGAATTTTTTATATTTTTGATGGCATATTTGAAGGATTTTAATCTTTCCAGCCTGGCCTTCTTATCTGCAATATTTGTCTCTTGTTGCAAGAAGTAGAACTGACTATTCTTGCAAGTGCAAAAGCAAAAGAGAAAGATGGTGACTGTGACCTCTTTAAAATTTCATTGGACTACCCAGGGACATATAATTTCTTTGAGAAGAACACAGAATATCCATCACTGAAGGTTCTCGTGAAAATATAGCATAGACATTTAATCAAGAATGATTTAGGCATATTTGATACTTCCCTGATGCAGCCAAATTGGCTAGGTTATATTCTAGGTTATATATATGTCACTTTCAGCCCTATGATTAGATCCAATATGCTCCAAAGAGATGCAAAAACATACTCTGTAATTATGAAAACTTATGGAATGTACTTGAAGCCTGTAGAATGTTGAATAAATAATCCTGTAAAATGTTCTCAGTTGACTGAATTTCTTTTTATTGATCTCCATTTGTAAGGAAAAAAGGGCTTGATAAAAAAGGTTTGAACTTTTTAAAATGATGGAGCAACCACATGGGAATCTGATAACACCTACTGATTTTTTTTATTATTTTTAAAAAAAGTAGAGGTTTGATGTTGGGGATAGGCTCAGGACTGTGGAAGATTTCAGAGAATGGAAAGAAACTAAAGACATTCTGCTTAAATCCTCTGCCTGAAAGACCGTGTTGTGACCTTTCCCCTGTGGTCAAGGACATCTCTCTCTCTCTGGAGAGATGCTGGCAGCCCCCTGCAGGGCAGCCTACCTGGGAAATAGCCGCCCTGGCCAATCCCCTCGTGTCTTGGCTTGGGGCCACCCTCCTCTTCCCCTGTGGGTCATGTTACCTGACCAATTCTAGGTCCAGGTGTCCCCTTATCCCAGACTTCCCCTCTTCTGCCCTTATAAATCCACCATGTTGTCCAATAAATCAGATCAGCTTTTACCCTCAACCTGCACGTTGTGTCTGCATCTTGTTCCTGTGGGATTAAGCATGTGGAAACTACAACTCAGGAAAAGGACCCTCTGGTTTCGGATTCTTACCCTCTCCCATAACCAGGACAGTTTGATTTCCAGGAATCCTGCCAATGAAAACAGACAACTCTTTTGTAAGCATTTTTTGGATGTTTCAGTATACTAAGTGAATATTTCACATATGCCTTATGTGGTTAAGCATGATCTGTATATGATCTGATGTTACTAATTCTGCTCTACCAACGCAGAAACTCCCCTGGAGTAAGGTGGCCTCCTAAGGACTTCCACTGTTTGGTTTACATGTATTGTTCCTCAAATATCACTGAACAGAAAAACATAAAAAATGGGATACAATTGTGCAAGTTAATGAGACAAGAAAATAAAATCATGCAGAGCTCATTTTTCAAAAAGAGAAAATGTTAATTGTGACTGTCTCAGAGAGCAGAGTTGATCATGCACAGTCATATATATCAGTAGTGTAGAAGGCCTAAATTGTTGAAACAATTACCACTGTCAAAAAAAAAAAATTAATTATTCTCTACAACCAAGTATTTTTATGCAGTGTATACAGCAAGTTCTCTCATTTCTTTGGTTTGTTGTACCTGATGAATCAGTCTAATATTACAGAATATTACTTCCTAATTGAAACAGCAATATTTACCTTCCCTTCTATTTTCCATAAATCAAAAAAAAAAATATTTTGGCCAAAAAAGTGCTTTAGAAATCACTTCATCATATTCTTTCATAAGGCTTCAACACGATTTAAACTGGCTTTTAGACTATATGAAGTTGTAAATGGCTAAGCGTTCAATCTGAAAAAACTAATGCAATTTTCAACAATGTAATAAGAAAACTATTTTACTTGATGAAGCAAGAATCCTGAGTAGTTTAAAATTACAGTAAGTGCTCAGAAAGTGAGATGTGTAGGAAAAAAAGTACAGTTCTTATTCTACATTATACGTGTGTAAAACCAACATCTTTAATACAGTCTTTTAAGGAAGAAAAAATATAAAAAATTTACAAAGTAAGGCTTTGTAAGGAACTGGAAATTTATTTTGAAAAAGAAAGAAAAATTATAATATTTATGGTAGCAAGCAAGCAAAAAACAAAGGGAAATAGGAAAGAAAAATACCGCAATTTTATTCACAAGTGTCATGTATGAGATACATTTTTCTAGTGTGTTTCATTGCATAGGATTATATAATTTTTGCTAACAGTGAAAATATAGAACCTGCACTCTATTTGTTGGGAAGCTGTGCAACACAGTTCAGTTGCTAAGCACTCCTCAAGAAAAACTCATTTACTGAAATGCCCAGTGGCCATTTTAAAGTAGAGATGAATTGCTGGAGTCTCACAAACACACATGCCCCCATGCAAAGGCTGTTTATCTTAATATGCACCTGGGAAATTATGTTTCCCCACACAGAAATAAAAACAAGCTCCTTGCCTCACTTAAAAAATGAGGTATAATTCAGTGGTGGGGGAACAGAGCCTGGAGGAGGAGAGAGTGCAACTGATGAGCTAAGCAGTTCTGGTCACATCAGGAGGCTCGTGCACCTCACTCCAGCTAAGCGCAGTGACTCGCTCAATCAGCTGCAGAGGAAAGTAGTGGTACATAGATCACAGTCTGAAAAAAATAAAATCTGATCTGCAAAACTTTCACTGGAAAGAATCCCATGCAAGGACTCCTGATGACTGTCTCAGCTCACTCCTGAGTTCACAGTAATAGGAAGCATAAGCAGTACTTCTATTCCCTCTGGTGCATTTTTTCCCCACCCTTGAAGTTTTGAGACCAATTAAGTCCCATAAACTAAAAATTCGTTATTATGCAGTTCATTGTGTTAAATTTTTTAATAAAATATGATAGAAAACTTCCAAGTATTGAGACCTTCCACACTCAGGAACACTGAGACTAGACACATTCCAAAGCCCTTATTTAATTATGAGACATTTAATTAACACAGTTATACCATTTAATTCATCTATAAGTTGCCAGATACAAAGCAAATTACTTATAAGATTTTTTTGGCCCAGATGTGAAAATCAAACACATTCCTACAATGAATGATTACACCTTGGTCTTTTAACCACTAAGCACTAGATAAACCAGGAAAACATTATTAGAAATAACACATTTAAATAAATTTTATCTAAATTGGCAACTGAAATGTACTTCTTTAAAGAATAATTCAAAAAGTCTTGGATTCAGTCTTTCATTGTTCTTTGTGGCAGAAGTAATGAGGGCAGAAGGGTAAAAGGAATAAAAAACAACATTCCTTTATTCTTAAAACAATTTTCTGGCTTTAGTGTCCTCTTTTCAACCTCTTTCTTCTCCCCAGTCTAGATCAGGACTCTGTCCATATGTGGATTTTGGTACAGGAGACTTTTTGCGGCAGGGGGGTGGAGAGAGAAAATGAGAAAAAAACAGGGAGGAAGACATCAGTGCAAAATTTAAACTCCTCACCTGACAATGTTGCTAATAAAAGTATATATAAGAAAGTTCCAAAGTGGAAGTATTTTACCATAAATTAAGTGTATTTTTCCAGTGGGTCTCAATACACATTCATTTATATACAAGCTTTATATGGCAGGCAGTAATCACTAAGATTGACGGGGAACACACAAAAATTGAGATGTGGGAGTATTTTGGCAGAGAATTACAGTGGAAGTTGTACAGTGATTAAGTAACAATTTCACTCAAGTGTACCACAAGGGCAAGAGGATTTTCAAGGGCTAGATACTTCTTTTATAAAGTTTCTGACTTCCGAGCCACTTCTTAAACTATTAGGCATTGCCTACCCACACAGCAGTTGCAACTTGGCCTCATTTACACTGCAGAACTCCTTGCTAAGGGCATTTCAGCTATCTAGCAGATGAAAATGTAGTCTGTTATTTCTCAGTGTTTTAGATAGTAAAATTTAAGAAGAAAGTATGAAAATAGATCTGGTGAGTTCAG
This sequence comes from Pseudotriccus pelzelni, assembly GCA_035584735.1. Classification (NCBI taxonomy): domain Eukaryota; kingdom Metazoa; phylum Chordata; class Aves; order Passeriformes; family Tyrannidae; genus Pseudotriccus; species Pseudotriccus pelzelni. The sequence continues at coordinate 75,068,786 of JAWMRA010000078.1, forward strand.
TTATTAAATTAATGCACAGAGCAACTGGGAGAAAATAAAGCCCAGAGTTATAAAGTAATTGCCTGATTTTTAACTAGTGTGCTTCCTGTGCATTCCCCTCCTTAGCATAGAGTTAGAATGACAGCTTATTTTCCTGAAATGAGAAGTATGGAGAGATGCCAGGAACTAATTCCTCAGGAGCTTCCACAAAAGTATCAACTTACAGTAGGAACAACTAATTTCCTAACTTTTCCTGAGTTAAACAAAAGCATTTTTGTAACTTTTTAAGAAATTGCTATATTTAATTTTTTCCACCATGTACTTTCATAACTTATTTAGAAATATTTGGTTTAATTTCCTCTGTTTTTTGCTCCTACAAAAAAGCAAGCCTACCTCCTACCAAAAAAATTGCTTTCGGAAAAAATATTAAATTTAAAGCAAGTAAACAAATGAAGCAAGAGTCAGAATGTTTCAATCCCATAACACTGAATCACCAAAAAACCACAAAACAAGTCTGGGCTCACAGGCCTGTGATAGGAATGGGAGACAGTCCACAGTACACTTTGGAATCTGTCCAGATTCTCCAATGGACCCAACCACTTTTCTCTTTGAATATGATTAAATTAGTTCTCATTTCTTTTCACTGACCTGATGAAGATTCTCCACATGATTTTTAAAAATAAAGCTCAATCTAATTAAACTGAAAATAAAACAAAGGAGACATCATATCCCAAAGTAGGAGAATTTATTAATTTTTTTTTCAGTAACTAATCCATTGTGCTTTGTGGAGTCCATAATTTCAAGAGTAGCTGTTCATTTCAGGAACCTCTGTGAATATATAACCCATAAAAAAGTGCTTCAAATGAGGAAATATCACAGAAAAAGCCCTAACCACCTGATGAAGAAAAATAAAAAGACATTAATCTGGGCTGGTAAACCTTCCAGTTTCTTTCACATATAGAAATTTGTGCAAACCTTAAAGCCAGTTTCCCTTCACTTCTGCACACTACTCCTATGTAATGATTTGTTTTTGTATACCAGAATCTGTGAAAGAACTGGAGTGTGAAACACTTTTGCTCTGCAGATCATCAGAAGTATCAACATTTCAGCCACCTTTTTTCCAACGAAAATTGCAGAGATAGCTAGTCATTTGGGGATGAGTTCTTTCCATTGTTTTTGTTTATAATGAGAGGAATTTTTTAGGAATTAAAATAAAAAAAGTTATTCTCAACAACAGCCAGATCAGTCAGCTCCCAGTTATAAAGCATATAACAAAACATCTTCCCCAGAATTTTAAACAACAGTAACTAAGGGTTGGGAATGAGAG
>JAWMRA010000078.1:75073106-75161678 GCA_035584735.1 Pseudotriccus pelzelni
AGGCAGGTCACTCTTCTCTGCTCAGCAATGGTGAGGCCATACCTGGAGTACTTTGTCCAGTTGTGGACTCACTAGCACAAAAGAGAGATGGTGAAAAGAGGAGGATGTCAGGTGCTTTTCAGTGGTGCCCAGTAATAGGACTGGAGACAGAGGGCACAAACTGAAACATAGGAGGTTTCCTCTAAATGTCAAGAATAATTTTTTTACTCTGAGAAAGACTGAGCACAGGCACAAGTTGCTCAAGGTGGTGTTGGAATTTACCTCCACAGAAATATTAAAAAGCTGGCTGAACATAAGCTCCTGAGCAAGAAGGCCTAGTAGCCCTGCTTGAACATGATGTTTTGACTAGAGGTGCGCTCCAGAGGTGCCTTCTGAACTCACCCGTTCTGTGGTTCTGTGATCTGCCATGGACGCATTTAAAGGACATTTACTCCATTCTGTGCATCCTGATTTTCATTTACTTGATTCACAATTCTTTACCAAAGTAAAGAATAATGACCATGTAGGACAGATCAGCTACAAGTTAGCCATCCAAGGACCTAATTCTATAACCCCTTCATATTATTTGGTCAGAGAGGGTAAAACTGAAATCCCAAAATTTCACATCACTGAAATCAACATCTCTGCATGTCAATTTTATATAAGCAAGATATTAAGACTTATATGCCAGCTTTCTCTGCATTGACTCCCCATTAACATAGTCAAAATTGTTCTTACATCAGCAAACTTTGGGTACTTCACTAAGACTCAGCTATTCCTACCATGAAAAGGGAAAGAAGGTGAGTAAAATTAACCCAGTTGTTTCTAGGGGATGGTATTGGAGAGTGAAAGTAGAAATTGCTAGTTACTGAGCCATGGGTATTGACACCATTTTTGTATATGTCAGACCATCTAAGAAAAGAAATTTGATCAATAACAGGCATGAACTATTACATTTTGGATTAAATACAGCACATCCTGCTGTGTTGATTGTAGAAGGATAGTCAATACTGGATCAAATATAAATTTACTGACATAAACAGTCATTACCTCAGTCATTCAAGTTGCCAGTGCAATTTTTAAACAGCAAGATTAATTTGTACATACCAGAGTGGCGATTTGTTGTGTGGCTCTTTGCAGTTTCCTTACAGGTGCTGTCATAAGCAACTGCTGACTTAGCCTACAGCTAGAACTTGCACTAAACATTAGTTTTAGAGGCAGTTTGCAAGACCATGTTCTTACTCACACTTCTCTGGGTACTGTCACAAGAGCAAAGCCAAGCATAGTCTTTGTTCCATCTTCACTTACCCTTCCTCTTATTTTAAAACAAAAGCATTGAAAGCCAATTCCAAACACTGAAATAGTGTAAACACTGCTAATTCTGACATTCATATATAATATGAAAGCCACAAACCATATAGACATAATTTCTTTGCAGCTTTGCCCCTGAAGGCCTCAAAATATTTATTTTAAGGTTTATACTGTGAGTTTCTCATCAAGATGCATACATGTATATGCCTGCCAAATATTTAAGGTCAATACTTCTTATTTTCTTTTCCGAAAGGCTCAAACATTGAAGGATAGTGTCTTTCATAGTAAGAGACTTCATTTGTAGTTACAGTTCTATTATAAAGAGTTGAAAAGAAATGTATCTTCTAGATTAGACTGATCTAGACAGGTTTTTGTCAGAAATAGCAGTAGACTTAGAGTTCCTTTTTTGTTCCTCACAAGTCCTTTCCTATAAAATTCGTTAACCTACTTCTTATATGAAATGTTCATCATAGTTTTAGTCTCAAACACTAGATTTCTCTTGCTTGACCATCCAAGAACAGGGACACATGATTAGTGTGTCTCATTTGATATGGAGCACACACAGTCAGTCTACTTCCAAAAAATTTGTCACTCAGGATATGTTAAACATCTGACTGGTTTTAAGTAGGTGATGGCAAAAATTCTGTATCTTTCTATGGCTTCCTTTTCTTACAACTTTAGCATTTTCAGAACCAACATCAGTTCTTACCAGCCCCTCAGCAGCTCTATCTAGGACCCAAATATTAATCTCTAATTCAGCTTTCTAACTTGCCAAGACACTGGAATTTTGCTCAGCTATACATAAAATTCCCCTCTTTGGGCAAGAGTATTTTTTACCTTTTCAATCTTCAGGAGACAATAGCAATAGAAACTTGAAAAACATGGAAACTTGGAAAAGAAATACGAGCTGTGTATGGGTTAACTTCCTCTTGTCAGATACTTTAGGCTGTCCCTAGATGTCACGTGTCCCTAGATCTACGTGTCTTTTAATAACTTCAGAAATAGTGACTCTACTACCTCTGTGAGCAGCTGGTTCCAGTGCTCAACAACCCTTTGGGTGAAGAAGAACAAGAAACTCCCCAAAGCTTGCTATCACTGCACAGTCCCACCCTGTGCCTGTGGCCCAGAGGGAGGGAGAAAAACTACCTCTGTGAATCCATATTAGGGGCAGAAGCACTTCTGAGAAGCAAAAAGGAAGAAGAGTTTAACTGACAACTCTGAACAGGCAAAGATTAATATGAAGCACCAGCAGTATAAAGGTGCTAAGACAACACCCAGTACACCAGCAGGCTGACATTTAGGCACAGGTGTCTAGTGTGACTTTGTACACCTTTATCAGTTGATGTCCCAGAAATATTGTTTAGGCCTCTTTAGTTCATCATTTAAAATAAAAATTAAAATAAAAAAAGTTATTCTCAACAACAGCCAGATCAGTCAACTCCCAGTTATAAAGCATATAACAAAACATCTTCCCCAGAATTTTAAACAACAGTAACTAAGGGTTGGGAATGAGAGCTGAGGGAAAACCAGGGAACATATTAATGCAACTGGTCAATAAACATATTAAATTAGTAAAAAACACAGTGAACATTTGTAAATTTTAGCACACGTATCCCAAGAGAAACAAACAAGAACAGCTGTTTAATTAAAAATAAAATTAATGAGAAATAATTCCCTTTTCCTCAAAAGTGCAGGACCCTACTGTTAGCATTGTTAACATGTCATTATGAATCATTATTTTTGATAAAATAGAGCAGAGCTGATATTTTTGATAAAATAGAGCTGAATTTTGATAAAATAGAGCAGAGCTGAAAAGCATTTTTTTGTTTATTGTAAACCAGTTGTACTTTATCACATCGGTATAACACATTAGGTGTGTCATTATATATCTTGTTCTACAATAAGGAAGCTCTGTATATTTTCAGGCTTCAGTGAGATTTGTTGGCATGCTCAGTCAAGAAGATATTTCAAAAAAAGTCATTCTTGCTTTCCTACATTTCTAAAATGCTCCTCATTATTCATTTTAGTGCTTCCAGTTAAGCTGGGGTTCGTGGGTGCTTGGAACATTTTGAGGGCAAATAACGCTAAGGGCAGACTAACTACACAGTAAGGGTAGAGGAACACATATCAGATGCAATCAAATAAAGCTGGCCAACAAATTACTGCCTGTCAGGTAGACACAGTAGCAGTCAGCTTTTACTGCTTTTTGCTAACGTTTTTGCAAATTAAGGCATGTTAATGCAAACTCTCACTGAAGTATTCTCCCTCTTAACTACAGAAGGCTAAATTCACACGTGCAAACACAGTGTTTATGTGGCCCTGGGGAGGCAAAATCTCAAAAACTTTTCTCACTCCATCATGGTCAGTTGTATGCTGACAGCCAAAGGCAATGTTTTCCAAACTGTTTCCAGCTCCTTTCCAAAGCATACTCTGCCATGTAGCTCTCGGGTCTCCCCTTCTCTCAGCCACTCACGTGATTATTGCGTTCCGACCCTCCCTGCAGAAGTAACATAAATAATAATTTTTGCATTTCATTTTTATTGCTCTCCTTTCTTAGCAGATAGAGGCCTGCTATCATTTTGGAGAAGGCTTTAGGTTTGCATACATTGCATAATGAATCGTACTGCAGAGACCTTGTGCTCTTACCACGTGAACTAACACTGAGACTGGAATCAGTGATCACTGGCATGCACACAAGGCACTTAACCTTGCTGGAAAGACAGGGTTTATGTTCCTCAATCTGTTTGCAAATAAGCTGTCCACATATTATGTTACTTTGGCAACGTGATGATCAACTAAACTATATAGAATGTATGTCCTAGCTTTCTATAACCTACTACAGCTACGGATAGGGCTGAGGAGCTATATCCTACATGTTGATGGTCTGAGGAAAATGTGACATCTAAATGCAAAGCTTCTGGAATTTTTTTTCTGTATTTGCAAAAATTAATAGAGATGTAATCAGTTCATGAAGAGTAGAACCTTGGTTGGAAAGTCAGAGCAGATAACCATTTCATCCTTTACAGCCTTTCCTGAGACATCTAGATGTGTGCAGTTATTTTATCTCTGAAGAAAGAGTTTGAAGCCTTCCCTTTACAGTGGTTAATTCCTATGAATGAGATGTTACATTTTCTGTAGGATTACTTGGTAGCACTTAACCCAGAGGAACAAGAGAGGAACTGCTGATAGTCTCAAAAAGGAGAAAAAGAACCCAAACACTGCCTGTATGCATCATAATAGATGTACAGCTTATACATTTTTAAGTTGTGCGACTGATGCTCTTCCATGAAGTTCCAGATATAACCACAGATGTAATATGGATGGCTCTGGGCCCTCCAAAGGAGGACAGCAATATTGTAGAAGCTCACTTTGTGTCCTTGCTCCTCTGTTTACAGGCCATAATTGCCATCTGCTACAGGACATATCAAAAGGAAGAGCAGAGTAATTTCCCAGGTATTGTGTCACAATCTATTCTGCTTTTGTTTTTCTTAGGGCTACTTTCCAGGTGCCCTTACTCTACTGGTCACAGTGCCAAATGAGCCTTTCCTCTTACTGCAACATCTGTTTGTCAGGCAGCCAATATCTGAATTCAGTATTTCCGGAAGAACAATCATTTGGGCCTTATCAACAAGTCTGCAGGTGCTGCTCTTGTTCAAGAAAAGTGCCTGGACAGCCAGTTGTCCTTGCATCCCACTGCTTATCAACCAAATGTAAGCATCAGCCTCTGCAATCACTACAAATTTTTCCTTGTTAAATCAAACAGGAGGGCAGAGAGAACAGTGCATCTCCCTGGCCCTGTGCTATCTAGCCTCTAAATGCAAGGCCTGGAATGCAATCCCAAGTTCACATAGTCCAGGCTTCATGTCACCTTCAGTACTGGTGTCTGCCTCTTAGCCAGGTGCTTCTGAGGATCCAGAGCCAGACCATGGGGAACACGAGCTGTGGCAACACAGAGGGGGAATATCAGCAATATTTCCAGCCTCTGACAATACAGTACTCACCTTTTTCTCAAAGCATTTGAGACCACTGATCCATCTTACAAGCTGTTCCTTTACTATCTGCATATAGAATAATCTCTTTTTTGTCATTACTCTAAATCCAACCAAGATGTACACAAGTTCAGTAATTTGGGCCTGTCTTTTGCACATAACGTCTCATACTAAATGATCTGAGAGTCACCTTTATTCTCTGAGCCCAACAGGAAGATTTGCCTTTCTTCTGCTCTATTTTTCAGTAAAATCATAAAATGAGAAATAGTTAGAGCATACATTTTCTTAGATAAATAGGGCCTAAAGTACTATTAGTCTTTCACTCAGTTTCCTGTCATGTCTTTCTTTGAAACCAAAGCAGAACATAGACTGCGTAGATTGAAAAAAAAAACAAACCACATCTTTTCAACTGTATCTGCAGGGCTATGCAGGGCACAGCTCCTGAGGTGTATGCACACAACCTTGCTACTTTCAAGGCTCAAAGTTACAGTAAGCTGTTTGATGACAACAACTGGCAGATAATTCTAGAAGAAACTTTTTTAGGTAAATGTGAAGGAGCAACATTATGGATTCCTCTTTTCCCATTAAGGGAAGTGTTTTCTAGAAGAGGTCCAAAGAAAAGCATTAAACCCCCTAATTTTTCTTTGTTCGTTTGTCTGGTTTCAATATGGTTTTATGCCTTGACTTGTTAGTGGTGCAAGTCTTGACCCTTTGATTGTAAACACATGATGTAGCAGAAGCATCCAGCACAGTATGAGGGAGATGAGATCTTCTAAGTGCACTAGTAAAACTTCTCCTATATGCCATGGAACTTTTACTCTGAGTAGGACTTTTACTCTGAGTAGTACTCTGTGGATCTGAGGACATTTTGGTGCAACTAGTTGAATCTTTTTGCACATATTCTGGTACCAAAGCATTGTTAAAACTTTGGAATGTCTCTTCAAAGATAACTAATCGGATGTCTTTATGTGATGTAGTAATCTCCTCAAGCACTTGAACTCTACTAGTGTTTCCATTAGACGTAAAAATACTATTGCCAAAGACAATTTAACTTCTCATGAGAGTCTATGATTAACAATATATATTAGACTTATAAAAAATAATTCGGTAGCAGAAAATCATTTCATGACAAGGTAGAAGTTTTCCCTAAATGGCAACTGTTTCCAATGAGTTCTCAAATTTACTATACATATTTAGTGTCTCAGTTTTATCTATTCATATATATATATAGGTACATATATACATACATATTTATATAAATATACACATCATATTTGCATGATACTTCAAATGTAATTTCTATTAAATTGACATCAAATACAAGTAATTGTTGTATATAAAGAAACACATATTCTTTAGGTATGTAATTTGGTTTATTGTTGTCACAATTGTTACTGGAATCCTGCCAAGCCCCCAGCACTGCCTGCAGCAGAAAATCAGGTAGGATCAAGGGAGGAGCTGATGGTCTGCTGTTTGACAATATTCATAGCTCCATTGGTGACATGGCTTGGGTTAGTAGAAGTCCTTGTCAGTTAGGCAGATGTTCTACCTGTGGTGACAAGAAGCCAAATGTCACATACACTGCACATGCAGCATGTTTTTGTATATTTGTGCTGGTTTTGCAAGGCCAGGTTCCTGTAGCAGGGGGGCTACAGGAGTGGCGGCTGTGAGAAACTGCTTAAAGCCTTCTCCATGTCCAGCAGAGCCAATGACAGGTTGCTTCAAGAAGGACATACTGCTGGTCAAGGCTGGGCCAACCAGAAATGGTGATAACACCTCTGTGATAACTTATTTAATGAGGAAAAAAGAAAAGTTATTGCATAGATATAATTTCAGCCAGAGAAGAGTGGAGTGAGAATATGTGAGAGGAGCAACTCTGCAGACACCAAGGTCAGAGGAGAAGGAGTGGGAGGAGGTGCTCCAGACACCAGGGCTAAAGTTCCGCTGCAGCCTGTGGTAAAGACTATGGTGAACCAGCCTATCTCCCTGCAGCCCATTGAGGTCCACAGGGACACAGACTTCCATGTGCAGCCCATGGAGAAGACACACACTGGAGTAGGTGGATGCCCAAGAGAGGGTTGTGAACCTGTGGGAAACCCGTGCTGGAGGAGGATTCTGGCTGGCATGGACCTGCAGACCTATGGAGAGAGGAGCCCACACTGGAGCAGGTTTTCTAATGAGACCTGTGACCCTATAGGGGACCCACACTGGAGCAGCCTGTGCCTGAAGGGCTGCACCCTGTGGAAGAGTGATACACACATTGTAGCAGATGGATTCACATTGAAGAAATTCGTGGAGAACTGTCTCCCATGGGAGGGACCCATGCTGGAGCAGGGCAAGGACTCCTCTCCCTGAGCAGCACCAGATAAAACTTCTGATAAACTGATTGTAAGCCCCATTCCCAATGTCCATGCATGGCTGAGGGGAGGAGGCAGAGCTTGGGAAGGCAGGTGGGGTGGGGGTAAAGTGTTTTCAAGATTTATTTTTTTTCTCATTATCTTGCTCTGATTCTTTTATTAATAACTCATTTAATATCCCAAATTTGAGTCTGTTTTGCCCGTGATGGTATTTGGTGAGTGATCTGTCCCTGCCCTTGTTTCAACCCACAAACCCTTTGTTAAATTTTCCCTCCCCTGTCCAATTGATAGAATGGCTTTTAGTGGGTGCCTGGCATCCACCAAGGGTCAACCCACTATAATTTGTCTTGACCTTCCAGAGCTGTAAAGCTCTTCTCTATTCTTATTCTCACTCATGGAAACAAGAACCTGCAGGGCCCATGGTGCCTAAGAAGACAAGCACAAAAGAGATCAGGATGTGCCTAAACAGGATTGGTTGCTCCAGGCATACAAAATGCCAACACCATCCTGTATGGAACATGATGGAGCACCACACAGGGCACTGTCTGTATGGGCTGCTTTTTCACAACTATTATGGTTGTAGTACCTGGGTGCTGCAACATCCCTGAGAGGATGTCAGGGACTGGGCAGTGCATCCAGCCAAGGACTTCAGCCATCTGGGGCTGTTTAAGCACAGAAGAGACAAATAAAAAATTTTTAAAAAAGCAAAACCAAAGCAAACAAACCCTCAAAACCAAAAAAAAAAAAAATCAGAAGGAAGAACTTTGATGGTCTCTTCTCACACATCTCCTCTTTTAATGAAGTAATGAGACTTTCTCTTCTGTTATTAATGTCTTTTCTCACTGTTTCTCTCTTACTGTCTCTCACTCAATAGTTTTAGACTGTACATCTGTCCACCATGTTCCCAGCATAATGCTATCTACAGGTTACTGCTGATGCCTGTGGATTATGCACATCCCTGTGAGTTCCACATGTGTGACCTAGAAATTACTTTATGAATAAATAACCAGAATAAATAAGATGCATCCTTGTACTGACTTATTACATATAAATAAATAAAAAATACTAAAAATTGTGATAAAAAATTATATGGGAAAGCATGGAGAAAGACGCATTAGTTGCCTTATGTCACAGTCAGCCTAGGCAAGTCTCCTCCTACTTGTGTGATAAATATTTTCCATTATAGTTATACAATCAAATATAAAATTACAGTTAATTCTGAATGCACCTCTGGATTCACTTGAAAAAAAGGAAGCAAAGGTCTTGAGGTGCCAAGCAACATGGATAAGGTTTCTTACAGGAGCCATCCCTTTGATTTCATTGTCACCATCGTTGTACCATATTCCAACCCAAAGGCCAGAAAGAAACAGCTCCCTCTGGGGTACAGAAGGGGGAGTGAGCACACACCATCAACTGATACCGATTCAGAGCTCAGCTGTTTATTGCCAGCCATTGCTGGTGGACCTGCACTGTTGCAGTAGAATCTCATGCAGAGGTGCCACCTGCCTTTCCTTCCTAGAGTGAAGGACTCCAATACAGCTCTGCAGTGTTAAAAACAATATTTCTGACAAGTTATTGCTGGCTTCAGCATTCAAACTGTCAAGGCTGTTGTCAGTTCAAAGCAGGCTCTCTTTCCTCTGAAGTCATTACATAACCAGTTTTGTTTTCCACATTTACCAGAAGCTGCCCACATGAAAACAATTCACTGGAGCATAGACCAGATAAAATACCAAGGCCTGGCCTTCATTTCTTATTTTTACCTTTTCTCTTTCTTTCCCTCCCCACATGTAGGTGACCAGGAAAGGACATTTATCATTTGATTTGTGGTTATACGTCTCACATTTAACTTCAAGTACAGTCATGTAAAAAAATTGTGGTTCATAACCAAGCAGAAAGAAGGGAACTGTAATTCGGAAGCAGCGTGAAATTTGTTGATTAAAATATGCCAAATCAGCAATTTTTTGAAAGGTCTGTATCACTTAACGGTACACCAGGATCACAAGAAATGTATTTGTGTTTATTTAAAATTTTCACTTGTAATCATTTGGGAATATATTCCATGCTTCAAAAAGTACATAGCAATGTAAACCTTTGCTCAAAAATTAAACAAATCTAAGGACTTTTAATTATGCAGTTGAAATGGCAGATAGCCCACCTATGCAGAGCTCCACTGAGCTTCATTTGGAAAGATGGGAGTTTGTAGTGAGGAAAAGGGAAAAACTGCAGATTCACATAATAATAACTGCTATCTGCCCTAGACTTACAAGGTCTCCACATATCAGAATTCACACAGGCCCATACTAAACCTTTGAAAGTGGAAGGATTAAAAATTATTTAGCTCAACACAAGCCAAAAAAGCTCTAGGATAAGTGCTTTCAGTTCAGAGCTTGTGTTACTGCCAAAAAAAAAAAAAAAGGGAAAAGATCCCTCAATATTCTAAATGCCTTCAACCAATTGAAGCCAATTTTAAGCTTTTTTAGATCCACATAAAGTCCTATTATAAATGATCTACAAGCAACTGCAGACCTTCCACACTCAAGGAACTCCAATCTCCTTAATAGAACAATGGAGATTTCATGTCATGTTATTCTTGTATTATAATTCCCCAGGACAGAATATATATACAGAATTGAATAACATAGGGCCTTGGAAGATACTAGAATAAGTATGACTCATCCTAAATGAAGGGTCAGGAAACCTCTCACTGGGCTCCATGGCAGAGTCTGATAACACCGAAGCACATGGATTATCTTCCTAGCTGGGAACTGCAGCACACAGCACAGGCTGTCTTACACCAGATGTCACTGTACCATGCATGATGAATATCACATCTTCATTACAGGCTTGCCCTGATAAAATTTGTATATATGATGTTGCAGCAAAAAGCATCATCCAACATTCAGGAAATCTGTTTTCCTATGTTCTGTTTAGCAAAGCAAATTTTCTTAGACCTAAAGAAACTGCTTGCATCATTCTTTCTTCCCAGCTGTGCAAAATATTATTGCTTTTTAAAACAGGATTCAAACTGAGAATGAGAAGCTGGGTGTGTCAGGGTTATTTCTATTTCCACTTAAATAAAATTTTGCATCTTTTCTTTTCCTATTCCCCTCCCTTTCACAGCAAGAAAGCCACACAGTTACATACACGAAAATGGACACACAATTTCCATTTACAAAGGACTTAATTTAGTCCTTGAGTATGCACAGAAATCCTCCCTGCAGCAAAGTGATGTCAGACTGTGTGCACCCCTGCAGTATATGGAAATCCTGGTTACCATGAGAACCAGACTGCTTCTTTGCTGAGGTTTCTGCACACTGCTATGAAGACATGCCTCCATTTTGTCACGTTGAAGCAGTTCAGTTGCAGGATGCCTGGTGCCAGGCTGGGTGGCCCTCACACTGCTATCCGCTGGCCAGTAGCCCTTAATTAGCTCCTGCACTGCCACTGAAATGAATATGTAAAAGTGTCAGATAATCATGACTACATTTCTGAAGCAATATCTTTCCTAAATATGTTTCTTCCCCCCTTCTGCCTGCCACCCTCTAAAAATAAAACAAAATAAGAAGCTGCTTGGACTTGAGGAGTATTAAAAAACACAACATTTTATTTTATTAGGAAAGAAATCAAGGCTACACCCCCACAGTGAGATCTCAGGCGAGATTCACATCTCCAAGCAGCCATTTTTCCAAATGCTGCTGCATACATATACAACCTTTCTGAACAAAATTAGAGAGAATACTGCTGTGATAAACCAACCTTGTGCTCCCAAGCTAAAGCAAAAGGTTGTTTCCCTTTTCATTTCCTGGCTAGGGGCACAAAACCAGCTTCTCCAGATACAAAAGTGCTAGCGATGATCAGTGAAGAGGGAAAATCCTATATTTTTTCATCTTCAAGTATGATCTCTAGAAAAAATGTCAAGACACTTAGCTACATAATATTCTTAAGCTGCAATGAATGATAAGTCTTTTTCACACTCTATAATTAACAGAAGCATAATATAGCAACCGGTAAGCTAACACTCATTAGAAGAAAGGGTTTTAAGAGAAATAGCAGTTTTAAGGGACAACCAAAACTAAATCAAAGCATAATGCCCCCAAAGTGCTATATATTAATTCAAGCCATAAAATTCCATGTCCAAACGGCATGATCTCAGGATTTAATTTTCCCTTAGCACTCTGGAGGGCATTTGGGAGCCACAGAAATTCTCAGTTTCACATGTATCTGGGAACTCATGTCTGCCACTGCAGTCCCATTGACTTGAAGGCATGAGCTCCCTCTTTTCTTTGAGGAATCCAATTAGCAGTTGTGTTAAACTTAAGTCACCTGTTTTTCACCTTTGCTTTACTTACATGTTCTGGCTTCTCTGTCAGACATGATGCAGGCTTCTGTGCCTGATATCCTGTCCATTTTTTCTAACTGTATCTGCTAGCCTAGAAAAAGATACTATCTCACTCTTAGAAAGCTGGTAGCTGATTATAAATAGATAAATCTTTCATTTTAACATTATGAAAGGATGAACACAAAACAACCGAAAGCATGATTCAGGACTAATTCTTAAATCTGAATGAATGGGAGAGCAATTTTTTTCCAGTTTGCCCAGTGTTGCTCAACACAAAGATGCACAGTTCTATAGTCAACCAGTAGAGGACAGTGGTGAATATACACACGATCAAGCCCATCGCTCACATTTTATATATGAAGAAAGCTCTCTGTATGAAGTGCTGTGTTTCTTGCCATCTCAAAAGCCAGTTCGTATTTATGAAATCAGTGCATGACAAAGGAATACAGTTTACAAAAATGTAAATAATTATGCTTCATGTATGTGGAGTGTATTTCTAATTTATGCAGAACACTACTTGGGTCTCATTCAACGACTTTGACTTGGTCCTTGTTCAACAGGCTTCAAAGCTTATCCTAAACAAAAGACAGACCTACACTGCAAATCCAATAAGCATTCTGCTTATGTTAGGAATGCAGGACAGGACCCTTACTGTAATTATTTCTGTTCTTTAATATAATCCAGAGTCCAAGAAGTCAGTGGAGTTTCACAAAAGCTCCCAGAGCTTTAGCCCGCATCAAAAGCAGTTGCATCACCTACTCTTTCAAGAATGAGTTATAAAAGAAAACAGATCTAGTCACTTTTATGAAAAAAATCCGTAGTTGCTTTAATTTTCTGCTTTGATTCTGACACTGTAGGCTTTTAGTAGGGATTTCTTATGCAAGTACTCCTGTATCTAAGCCCCCTGGACTGCAAGTTCACTAAGCTAAAGACTATGGTTATCTGACATGTAGAAAGCATTCCTACTTAAAAACAAACAATCCAAAACCTGAACAAAAAAACGAACAAAAACCCAAAAGCTAAACTTAGCTGCATCTTCCATGAACAGTGACAGAGCTATAACACGTTACTGGTACTTGCAGTGTTATCTGTCTCGGCCTTGTGGCCTGAGATTTCTTGTTTTGCCACTTCAATGCCAAGTAATGTAATAGTAAGTTAAAAACTTTATACTATTTCCCAACACTGAGAACACAGGCAAGATATTTTGTGTTTTCACTCAAAAATTAGCAGCTTTAAGACAATATTCATAGAAGTTACAGGCCATATCAACCAGAAGCAACATTTCAATGTTTATGTAAACTTTATTGCATGAGAGAGCACAGCTCACTAATTTCCATCATGTTACATTTTCAAAGTGACATCCCACAAAGCCCTGAAGAGACTAGCAAGTAACACAGAGTGTCTCCCAGGGTCCAGTCTCATCATATTCATCTGCAGGAATACAAAACACCTATTAATGAAATATGTAAAGAGTGCTTGTTTACAGATGGAGGTGACCAGGAAAGAATTTCTAAAGCCATTGAAACAAAGAGACAAGACTTCACTCACAGGAGTATTTAGTCAACAAATCTGTTCAAGTGCTTCTCCGTGCAGATATCTGGCTCATATTCTGATCTTTTAGAGCACCAAAAAATATTTATATTCAATTAACACATGGCGTATTGAAAGGTGTGAATGAAATTTTCTTTTCAGGAAATGGAATATTCACCAGGTACCTAAACAAATGACCCACTGGTTTACTTCAGTATATATTTGGATTTTGAGTTTTTCTTTAGATTGCTGTTTCATTCTTTCAAAATGTGTGGTAGTAAGTGTTGTTGGAACAACTAAACTTGCAGGAATAGGATCCTGACAGCAAGCATGTATCAAAGTCTAGGCATTACAGTGACTACAGAGTGTCTGAGGTCCCAGAGGTCTTGGAATTATGTCAGAATCTAAAATTGCCTTTTCAAAAATGCATGCATCTCTAGACTTCACCGCTGAAAAGGTAAAGAAAGTGCAGCCAACTCAGTGGCACTAAGTGAGCCTGCAGACAGTCTGGATCAATCAGTCTCAGTGTGGTGACCTACCACCAGCATCTCCCATCCAAGTCTAGTTGCTCCAGGCACTCCTGTCAGCAGCAGACTCTGAACGGCTGGGTGGACTCCTCTTAGGAAAGAACAGAGCACCTAGCCATATTAATTTGGTCCCAGTGGAGTTCAGCCATAACAGTTACTTTAAAAGGGTACATAGGACCTCCAAATTAATTTTTATTATGGCAGGTGAAAGTCATTGAACAATTTTCAATTATTTGATTTGTTCATCTGAAACAGAATGAAACCTTGAATATTTGAAATCTGTTTCTTATTCTTACATTTTTCCTTATCTAGCAATACTTGAAAAATGATAACCATCAGATAATATGTTCTGTGCAGAAGTTTTTCTTACATCTGTATAAACTATCCATTTATATCTATAAACTAAGCATTTATATTTTCAGATGATTTATATGAAAGGAAAAACTCTGGCATTGATGCATAAGTCAAGGAATAGATACACTAGTTCTTCTCTACTTTGAATCATACTATCCTATTGCTTCTCTGTACAGCAAAGCAACTACCAAATGCAGTTAAGACTGTCTATATATCAACCCACAATAACAGAAAGAAAATCTTAAAGCTCATCTCTGTTTTTTCAGTCAACTGACCTGTGAAAGAAGGATGTGGGTGTGGAATTAATGCTTTTGATTTTCACCCTTTTCTTTTTCATCCTCAAAGAGCAAGAGTAATTGTTTCCTGGAGTGAAAAGAAAAGATTTAGTATCTTTATACCGTGAAAAAAAATCAGTGAGACTGTTTGTGAGAAGCAGGAGAGGGGAAGGGGACTGCATAAATGCAAAGAAAGAGACACTTGCTCTGCCATCTGTTCCCGTGTGCTGTCACCAGGCTGCTCTGCAGCATAAGAGGCAGCTGCTCCCTTTTCCAAGGAGTTAACATGAGCTATGGGAAAAAACACCCACCTTCCAACTCTGATGGTACCCACAAAGGATCACAGCAAGTAAGTTTATGGCACCCATTTATTTGTGATGCAGGCTCTGGTACAATTCCTCTGACTGTGCTCTGCTGCCTCTCATGACATTAGCAAGCTGCGTTTTCCTCTCAGGAACAAATGCAAGTGGATTAGCAGTAACATACTCTGCTCAGTAGTCTGCTTCACATACATTACCCTCACTGTGTTTTATGTCAGTGATGTTTCAGCAACCTGGTCCTAAGTTCAGGAACAAACAAAGATTACTAAAAGGGCTGCTCGAAAGAAGGACACAAACAAAAGCCCCATTTGTTAGTAGGGAAAATAAGTAACAGGCTGGCTGCTAAATGAAAGGAAGCAAGACCAGTGAGGGCTGCAAAACTTAGGATACCAGCTGCTAGAGTACAAACTGGGACTAAGGTTTGCCTTTGCCATCTGCAGAGTGCATTTCCTCAGCCTGTAAACTGGATCTTTGCTTTGCCAACATCATGATGTCAAAGTGTAAACACCCCTTTTTGTTTCTTTGGTTTTTTACAGCATTTAAAGAAAGTTCATTTAATGCTATTCATTTAGAAGTCTTTGTCCTTGTCATTTTCTACCAGCTTTTGTTTTTAATGGCTCAGATTAAGTTTCCTCCAGAACCAATCAAATTTATAGGAATCACAGGACAAGACTTCAGTGTCCTGTAACTGAGGTATTTCTATCCTGCTTTATTTTATTCTTGTGAATAATTATGTTTTGTTTCTCTAAGAAAACTGGATGTAACAACTTTTATTAAAGAACAAGGGGAATTCTTTCTTCTGCAGATCAGGTGAGCTTACCCAGAGAAAAGATAGCATCAGAAACAATGGGATTCAGGAGTCAGGAAAACATTGTTCATAGTCAGAAGTGTTGTGCTTATGAGGCAAGGCTTTGGTGCCCAGGCCAGGGCACGATTTCAGGGATGACTTCTGTAAGAAGACACCAAAAGCTGTGCGCTGTGCCCTGTGCCAGACAGCCAAACTGATTGTAAATAAATAATCATATTTGGAAAGTATATCCACGTGCTTTACACCATTTCAAACCTTCACCTGGTAGGAGTCTTCTCTGCAATGGAAGTCATAGAAAAAGTGCTTCTATCAAAATATTCAAGACTGAAAACAAGTATTTTTAAAGGAAACCCAGAAACCCCTTCTCCCCTCTTATAAAATTCCCTGTGTCTTTAGCATCAAATAGCAGTGCCTTCCTTTCTCACACAGCAAAGCGCATACGCATATGATTAAAGATGCACACAATCACATGTGAATGTCTGAGAGATTTTCTTTCACAAGAGATGAGTAAATTATTAATTTATTACATTCACTTATGTCAGGTTGTGGTCTAGAAGCTTCCTGTGCATGGGCAGCATGAAGTAATTTTCCTTTTTCCAACAAGAAGGAGATGGACAGGTTTTATTTCCACAACTCTGATTGCAGAAGGCAGTAATATCTCTACCTATGTTTACTTATGCAGAGATTGCAGTGAGAAAGGTATATATAGAAAAAATTCTTTCTGTGTGAATGCTCAATTCTGGCTGCTGATGTCTGAGACAGGGATTTCTGTGGAAATACAGAATGATGTCATTTATAATAATGCAGGCCTATGACAGTAATTAATGACAACTCTTTTCCCATTTTCAGTCCATAAGGAGTCATATTCAGGGATTAAAAATTTTGGCTTCTAATACAAATCTTACAAATACATCACCTGTCACCACGTGGAATTTTCCAACCAACTTTCAGAACAGCACAGTCTGTTTTAGTTAAATCTGAAATCTGAATGTGTTTTGCTTTCATATTATTTCAAGTCAATAAGAATTTATTTGAAAAATGTTTCTGGAAAGTTGTCTATCCAAAAGTCTTGTCTAATTTATATAATTAGATATAAGGATATGTATGCATGTGTACAGTTATACATTATTCCTCTCTACAAATCTTCAATCTCTACTAATGTCAAATCATTAGCCTACAACACTGAGCCACATGTCTTTATTTCGGGCTTTATTTAGGGGATTTTTGCATGTTAAAACCTAGTTTGAATGGTTACTTGTTTCCAGAAGTGTTTTACCTTCTGTTGGCAGTTGCTTTGCACACAGCTGTAGTTTCTGGTAGTCTGTTTGTGACACATATCGGCAATAACATTTGAACTGATCTCTTAGAGTGCTTGTCTCAGTAATATGCATTAATTTGCGCACATAAATGAAGTTTCATTTTAGAAATCTGTCCATTTGACATCTCCATTTTTGTCAAGGTGAAAGCATGAGGCAAACTGAACACTTTAGTAGTGACAACCTGAATTTTTCTATATATTCTAAGGCTGAAAACAATGTGAGAAAGTAATGAGATATTTAATTAGAGAGTTATTAAAATTGTTTCATTAATCATTAAACCTCATTTTCCCTTACTTTGTGTAGAATATAAGGAACTTAAAACCTAATTTTGTGATTATAGTTATGTGAATATGCTTAAACGTATCTCATGAAACTATAATTTGTATTTCTCCTCAAGTCATAGAAGTTTTCAGGTATTCTCATTTGCATCAGCTGTATGGTACCTGTCCTTTGCATCTGATTTACATTCTTCTAGAGATTACTCTATGAACTGTAGCCAAGCCTACTCCCAAAATCTGTTCTTTTGTACAAATTTTATTACTTTACCCCAGTTATTATAACAGTGACATTTTATTCCACTTGGTCCATACCTGAAAAGCTGTATCATCTCATGTTTCTCTCTCTGTTAACGTCCTACAGCAGACAATGGGGAATGCAATTTTTCATTTTCAGTTCTCTGACTCTATGGACACTGTAGTCTTGTGGGTTAAAATTAACACTTTTATATTTCTGCTTTACATACAACTTTACATACAACTTTTGCCTCCCATTTGTATTATTCCTATTGCATTTGCATATAGCTTAAGTCTACTTTATCTTACATTTTTTTCTGCTGCTTCTTCCTCCTACCCTCACCTGTCCTCCCATCTCCTATTCAACTGTTTTAGAAACCATCATATTACTTTTTCACTGAGCATCTTTTGTTATCTGGCTGTCTAATCATAGACAATCTGCCTGCTCTAGTCCCCTCAGAAAGTTTCCCCCTTCATTCCTCATTCTTTTAGGAAGGACATGTTCTTCCTTGTTTTGTACAAAGGGTGGGGCCTGGCTTTTCAAAACAGGTGTTCAGGCTCTTCCAATGAAGCTTAAAAAGAACAAAAGGTCAAATTCAGCTGCAATGGATAAGATCTCATCTCAAAGAGAAGAATTTGTTCACAAATACTTTTAAGAAAAGAAAAAAAAAAGGGGAAAAAGGAAATATGAACAAAAGCATGTCTAGGTAACTAACTTGCCTTTATCTGCTTTTTTGTATTGCAAAGACAGGTCTAAAAGACAAAACAAAATAAAGTCTATGACATGGTGCAGGAGGCAGTGATGATGTTACTTTTAAAAGATGGTGCTTATGGTTTTATTTTATGGATTCATAGAAAGGAAATTTAGATAAGAAAAAGAAAAAAATATTGTGTATTGTATAAAGTGTTTACATCTTCCAGACACATACAGGTACAAAGCTTTTCAGTAAACTAAAAGAGAGTTTTTTTCAACCACAGGGATAACAGATTGCCCTGGAACAGGAACAGAAAAGGATCACATTCTATCTCCTTCAGCACCATTAATTTTTTCAGTTATGTATTTCCATTGGAGAAGTTCTTTCAAGAAGTTCAGGTGACTGAGGATTCACCAGATATTACTTCAGCTACATGGTATCTCCAATGCTGCTTTACAGTCTGTGAGGATCATTACTTTCACTACTTTGAGAACGTTTGTGTTAGACATCTGCAAGCCAATACTCAATAGGGACTCCGTTTTGTAGTTGTAGTCATATTCTGTCTAGCTCAGAACAAACATATGCAAAAAGAAAATGTGAACTCATTTGAAAAAGACAACCAGATTTTGAATTATTTTAGGTGTTTCCTTTAGGTGCTGCTCCCTGCAGCATCTGGAAAAGTAACAGAAGCATGTGGAATGGAGAGAAAAAAGTGAAAACTCTTCTCCATGCATAAGTCCTTGCAGTTTAGCTCTAGTTGAGAGTTATAGTTCGGGGGGTTCTTTAGTGCAAGCTGGTAGAGCATATGCATTTATTTGATTTTTCAGTGTTTTATCTGAGACAGCTTTTGTTGTGTCATGAAACTATTGAAGGAAAAAATTAAGGCAGGATGATAGAAAGTGACTTCTCCATCCAGTTTCCACACATATCTGAAAAATGGAACATTGAAGACTGCACACAATCCACCATATTTCCATCAGTTGCTATTGATAAATTAAAATATAACTGTACTGTATATTACTAGATTTTTAGAAGGCTCTGAGGAAAGAAAAAGCAAACCTTCAGACAGCAATGGCATGCATTCAAATTCAATGCATTAAAAGAAACTGTACTTTCCTATCTGAGTAAAATCCAAAGTAGGATAATGCTCAATGCTGTTTCTTAAGTTGCTGTACAACTCTCTTCTGTGTTACTATAAAACTGTAGTTTGATTATGTACTGCTTTGGAAGAACTTCTGATCTTTAAACTACTTCACTTTATCAAATATGAATAGAGAAAGTGTTGTTTAATTTTATTCATTTCAAACCCTCCAGTGTAATTAGAAGGACTAAATCTTGAAATCAAGTTTTCACTTCAAATTTTACTTAGCGGTATATATGCTGCACCTGCAATATCTGCCAGCTGAGGTTCTAAGATGTCCCATGTAACATCTAGAACATTAAATAAGTGTTTCCACAGTATCAGGAACACATTTTAATACTATCTTGATCAGGAGTCCATTGAAGTCTAATGTTAACTGCAGTGATCTCTTGGCCCAGTTCTGCTGAGAGCAGGTCCTGAGAGAATACATATTAAATAAATTAAAGTTTAGATGTATTAATTACATTTTAATGTCACTATCTTTTCTCTCCACCATCTGTCACATGTTATGGCTCAGTTAGTCAAGTCACAACTGGTCAATAGAATTCTAAAAATGTGATTTGTAAGGATTATAAAATAACTGGATAATTTAATCATCATCAGTGACATTTACTGTACAAAACCTTTTTCTTTTTTCTTATATAATTTTGTATCACATCAGTGATACATTTGTATCATAAAGGTGAGACAGAAATTTCCCCTGTATATCCAAATAAAGAAATCACAGATTTGACATCCAAGAAGACTATTCTATTAACAGATTGTAAACAGCCTAAGGCAAGGGCGTGCAAATTAAACACAAAATGCCACTAAATTCTTGGGACTGCCATGTATTGATGAAAAATTACCATTTTTCTTACTCTAATGTATGGCACTCTTCCTGTAAATTTTATACCTACAAAAACTCTCTTTGAGCTTCATATTTGGAATACCACAATAATCACAGAGATAGACAAGTTAGAATCTTGTCTGACAGGTTCCACTTGCAAGTGGTGATTACAAATGGTTTGGGAGCCTTTACAACCTCTAAGCCTGCGCACATTTGTAGCTGCAACTAGCTTTCTGATTGCTGTTTGTGAATATATATGGTGAAGACTAAGGCACTAGTCACTAAAAAAATTAGGCAGCTATATAATACTTCCATACTCATAAAGTCTGATTGTCTTTTAAAAATAAATTACAATTCCAAACACAAACTGCATAATTGCTAAATTTTGCAGGATACCTTGAAGTCAGTGGGTAAATCGGTGGAATAATTCACCTTTAAAATCAAAAATTCCATCTTAATTGCCTCTGCTATAATTATATACCTTATAGTGCTGTACAGGCAGAGTAGAGCAAACAAAATCAAAGAACGAATTAGCACAGATCTCAAGGACTAGTGACAAGGTCAGTGAAAGACAGATGCTGCAGAGGAGTGCCTCATGTACCCTGCAACAATAAAATAACGTCAAGGACATGTATCAGTGGGCTGCACACAAGGCATGACAATAAACCATAGTAATTTCATCTTGCACGTGTTACTTGCCTTTATTTCCAAACCTCTTCTGCTAACACAAGCAATGCACAGGGTTCAGGCAAAACAATTATTTACAAATACATATAAATGTATTGTGCAGTGTTGACACTGTTCTTGGCATGATTTATGATCTTGACAACTAGCATTACCTCAGACTTCCAGCTATGGTTTTGAAGACAACTCAGGCCAGAAACTGTTACGCCATTTCTAGTCAGTTTTATTTAAGATAAGACTTGTTTTATTTTAAGAATACAAATAAGAGGTTGTTGTTACAAGTGCAAACCTTGACATGGCTTTTCCCCATCTCAATTAGTATTTTCTCAGGCCATGCTCAGACGGGTGATCTCTGACCTTTATTTCTACTCACTTATATGTAATATATGTATGACCTATGAGATGAGCTTAAAAAATGCCCTAGATCACCTGTATGAACTTTAATCTTTACTAAATGTACATGGCCTTTATAAACAGAGTTTGGCAGGCTAGAATGATGATTTAAGACTGTTAAAAAAACTAACATATTAAAAGCCATATATGGCAGTGTTTGATTAGTGCAACACTCTGCATTTGAAATTCATGTTTTTCTAATAAAAGGACCAACTCTTCAAGTGTTCCTTATTCATATTGACACTAGTGAATGCTAAATGGAACAATGTGAATCAGCTACACTTCTTTAATATAGAATAATATTATTGGGATTGAAGGATGATGGTTTGGATCCACGGATCTCATTTTGCTGCCTTGGATTCTTTAGAATCACCCAGTTATGGAAATGCTACAGATTTACCTCTGTGTCAATGTAAACAATAAAACTGAAAATGGTTAATGTGATCAAGTAAAACTTTATGTTTTCTTTCATTATCAGTTTAGTTCTGAATGCTTTCTTCTAAGTAAGCTAATAAAGAGATTTAAAATTAGAATCAGAAATAAAATACCTTTGCCACACATGTTTTCTACGAACAGACTCAAGTGGTAACCATGGCTAAAATATGATTACTTCATTGGAGATCTGTTTGAGAAAGAGTAGTACAATCTAACTAAAATAATTTTGATGTCCTGTTTTCACTACATTCTTATATTTCCACCACCTATGCAGCACAATTTTTTTTTGGTATTTTTTCACAGTTGTACACTCATTTGGACAATATTTCTAACTACATCGATAGATGAGCAAACAGAAGAAGAAATATTAAAGAGGAACATAAACTGAAGAAAAACATATCTGAGAACATACTGAAATAAAAAATTTCAACTGGAAAAACACTTTTTTTGGAAGAGAAAGCTTGGCCTACTACTAGGAAAAATGTTGTGAATTATCCTGGGAGAAGAATATTTTGTACTGTTAGGGTCAGAGATTAAGTTGTAATAATTTTAATACCGACTAATGTATTATGGCATTCAAATAAATATTACAAAAATGGATTATATTTAATAATAAAATTTTAGTCTTTAATTAACATCACAGTTTTAATTCAAGAAATATTTTTGTTTCATGAGAAATTTTTGTGTTTCATTTTATATTTCAAAGCAAATTTTCAAATAAAAAGTAGGGCAGAAAATAGGGTTTGTATATAAAAGAAGCATGTATTGAGTGCTTACTAAAATAAACAGCTAGGATCAGCAAAATCCAGACTATTAATACTTTAGTACTGCTTGAAATTTTCTGCCTAAAACACATTTCTTGGTCTTTACTACAACTGAAACAACGTGAATTTCAATCCTCTTAATCCTTTTAGAATCCAGATGTATGCCCTGCTTGCAAATTTATAGTGGCTTAATCATTATCAGAAACTGAAAGAGTGTATTTGCAAACACAGAAAATTTGCATGCAAAATTATGTATTTTGAATCTGTGGACATCCTCTAATACTCACAACTCTGCATCTTTATCAGAAAAGCTCCACAGAGCATAAAAAGATAATCTAGTAATCTCTGTTCAGCTTCTCTAGGTACTCAGCTTGTGTGTCACTGCTAATACTATGTGTGTTCACCCAAGATCATATTTTCTTTCTAATTAATGCTTATTTAATCTTAAAATATTTGTCCTTATTTAAAAGGGGTTTTGTTCTTCTGTGCTTAAACGTTTACATTTGTCATTGTGGTTTGGCTGGCAGAAAAACTGGGATTATGCACATTGTGCCTTTTGTCAAAATACTGGTGTTGTATTAAAAATTTGCATTTACTGCTGCTGTCCATCAGACCTCTTTCAAGAGATTTGTGTCTTGCATCTCTTTAAAGACAAAGCTGAAAAAGATGTTAAAAACAGTTTTGAAGAGAAGTTGATTTTGCTTAACAGTGTAATTATAGCTTCTATTTGAAAGGTGTGCAAAAGTCCAACAAAACCAAAAGAAACCAGGTGCACATATACTTACATACAAACATATAGCCTTGACTATGTGAGCTTGTTTGTGTATCTATCTATACAATATAAATACATAGAATGTTGAGAAGAAGAAGATATTAGATCTATCAATTTATATGGTTATTAATGATCTCCATTGAAATCATAAGACGTGTTTCTTATGCATCAAGTATTCTTCAGCAATTATTCACAAGATATTACAATATTAATTCTAAAGGAAAAACAAAAACCAAACAGTCAGTCCACTAATTGTTTCTTTCTAAAATAATTGTGGTTAGTCAGTAGCTACTGACAGGCTATGGTGGTGTTCAGTTATTCAACTGTTCTTTATTCACAATGTTCTTTATTCAACTTATCTCAAGCTTTGTTGGACATATATGGTTTTTTACCAGATTTTAAAGAAAGTGGAAGCAGTAGAACTTTAGAAAAATTAAGAAGAAAAAAAAATCCCCAAGATAAAAAATACCTCCAGAAAGAAAAAGGAAAAATGTTTTGGTGACTGCATCTATAAATAGCCAATAGCATGGATTAGAGCTAGATTGACTACCATTTGTTTTCACAGGGAGCTCAAGGAAGGTTAAAATGGTCAAAATGCTGAGGAAATAACTTTGTAGGCAGACTGGGAGATTCTTCATAGTGAGTAGAATTGAAATGGAAAAATGTGAGATTTTGAAATCTCTGGATGTTCAGACAGGAGCAAGGATTTTAGTTTTAGTTCCGTTCTAGTGAATTCTGAGGGAACTTTTGATTGTGAGTGCAACCACCCAAAGTGTCAGCTCTCTCATATGGAAATTCCAGAGACTACAACATGGCACTTGTTCATTTGCTGGTTTCTGGACAAAATTCAGTTGCAAAGAGAACATTATTTTCATCACCATTTGAAAAGCAGAAAACAGGAAATAAATTCTGCCTTACAGAGGCAGAATTTTGTTAAAATAACTTGTGTGATTTCTACTGGGGGTTATTTTTAGCCCTGGCTGAAAGACGATTGCTAACACTTTTTCCTCAGTTCTGCCATTTCAACAGAAATGATACAGTAGTTTCATGATAAAGAGTTGTGAGTAACTATGCATAAAGGCATGGTTTCTTGGCGAAGTTCTTTTCTTCAGTGGAATTCATGCCTCCTGTGGAAGGTCCCAGTATGCATGGTCAGTCAGCAAGGAGATGTTTATCACAGTTTATAACATTAAACTGCTACTTCTTTAAGTCTTGTGACGGATTAAAAGAGAGAAAGGAATGGTTACCACACTCTACAGACATTTAAAAAAACTAATTTGCTCCAGTTCATCTTACATAAAAAAAAATATTAATTTTCTAAAATTTTTAGAACATTTATGATTACTTTTATAGAAGTTAAATTTGAAGAGAAGAAATTTTAAATTATTTATGACACCTAATTTTTAGGGTGGGTGGTTTTTTTTGGTTTTT
The DNA here is from genome assembly GCA_035584735.1 of Pseudotriccus pelzelni. Classification (NCBI taxonomy): domain Eukaryota; kingdom Metazoa; phylum Chordata; class Aves; order Passeriformes; family Tyrannidae; genus Pseudotriccus; species Pseudotriccus pelzelni. The sequence continues at coordinate 75,097,871 of JAWMRA010000078.1, forward strand.
GTTGTTTGTTTTGTCTCTTAATTAACAGTGTGTTGAATTCTACCTAATTCCAAGATATCTGGACAAAAATGAGCTATATGGTGGTTTTGTACAGAAAGTATTATCACTTCTTTTTTTTTATTTCCAGACTGGTTTCACAGAAGCTTCTAAGCAAACTCTGCTAAAAATACTTCCTAATGATTTTTTCAATGTGTTTATTCCTTCTGCAGCTAGGGAACAGAAAGAGATTAAGGCCAGGGTCCATTCCTGTCTTAATAAAAATTGCATAGATGCAAAGTAACTCAATATGAGCAATTGGTTTCTGTGGCTTTCAGTGAATTTACTCTGCTCAAGCATTCTTGTAACAGTATCTACAAGTCTATTGTCTCTTCAAGTGATTGATCACTTCAGCTGACTCTGGTTTTTCTAAACAATAAGCTAAGGCACTCAAGACTGCACAAGGAGATAGGACAACATACCCATAATAAAAAAGTGAAGTAGGGTAAGAATAAAATCTATCATATATTTCAGAAGAAGTTAAAGTGTACATAGTTTTTAGCATGATGTATTTCTGCTAGTCATTGCAATGGAAAAAAATGTGTAATGATCCTTTCCTAAGATGTGGTAAATTTCAAATCTATATGGTGAACTTCTGGTCTGGAAAAAAATATTTTAAGAAAAATAAAAATTCTCTCCACTCCACTTTGCTCTCAGAAATCTGTAAAGAATCTAGGTAGGTCATGTATATGGCTCATTTAACCTTTGGAACAGAATTCATTTTCTTTTTTCTACGAGTTTATATTCTCAACTACTATCCTAGATGTGTCCTTCAATGATAAACCTCAGCAAAGAAAAAATTAGACATATATATAATTACTCACAAAAATAGCAATAAGAAAAAAAAAAAAAGGCTTGCTTGGAGGTTGTGATTCTTTAAGAATTCCTGTTTGGTAGCCACTAAGTAATGAGGAAATGTCCAACTCAATAACTGTAAAATGGATTGAATCAAATCACAGTGAGACAATACTGGAAGAAGTGCTGAATTTGGTTATTTCACAAATGCTAGATGTGTCATTATAAAGTGGAAGTTAATCAATTCTGAAAGCAATCATGGAGCACACTTGGGAAAGAAAAGCTGACATAAGTGGGGGAAAGCGTCTTCTCAAGTGTTGAAGAGGGACTCAGCACATCATATATTTTTAAAAAGATTTTATTAAAATCATACATTAATATAAAATCTTATATACAATAAAAAATACTCGTTTACTGATGAATAAATTAGAAATACCCATTGTGAGGATGGTGAGGGTAGTGACAAACCACAATACGGATAGGAAAAAAAAATCCAGTACCTTTTAAAAGGTGAAATTTTAAAAAGTTGAGAAATGTTGAAGGCTTGAATTTCCTTTTATCATCCCCCAGATCTGTCATCCATGTGCTATTTGTTGTCCTGGGAAGATCATCTGTGTCATATGTCATTTATCATTCCTGTTCAAATTAAAGAACAACCTGTGAAAGGATAAGCAAAATAATCGCCTTGCTTATTTTTTACACAGGGTAGATTCATGTTTGTCAGTTTTACACTCTTACTTCCATTGAAAAGGAAAGATGAATTACCCAGTTTTGTTCTGCATTTGAAAGTTTTGTACAATATACTGCATTAGTTAAGAACTTGAATAAAAATCATACCCTAGTTGAAACTGATGTGCCAGCCAATAAAACTTTGAGCTGTATAGCTTACTCTATATGGCACTTTGTTCAACAGAGGTAATTTACTAGTGTTAGCTATATATTTACCTAGACTTGGGAAAGGTAGGAATACCTCATGAGTAATCTTTTTTTTTTTTTTTTTAATGTAGAAAACCTTATCCACGGTCTGAATTTTCCTCTAACACATGCAGATATGAGACTGTTTCATGAAAGAGTGGAGTTTCTTTTACTTGACAGATGTGTTGGAATAGAATGAAGAAAATTACAAAGTATTGTGAAATAACTGTAACAGTTCAGTGATTAATATGTAATTCCTAATAACTGAGTTAAGATTCTGTAATTACAATGCAGAAGGTCTTCTCATTAAGGCTCATAAAGGATAAAATATAAATAGCATTGATCATAATTTCCTGAATTGATTCTTTAACGTTTGAGAAAACAGTATACTTGTGGGAAACATCATTTTTTGACATCTCTCATTCTAATAAACTCAGAAAATCAGAGTAATAGACTAAAGGGAAGGAACTTCCATGCCAACATTTCCAGTTAAATTAAATTGTGTCCCAGCTATGTCCCCGCCCAACCTCTTGTGCACCCCAGCCTCATCACTGGTGGGGTGGTGTAAGGAGCAGAAAAGTCCTTGACTGTGTGTAAGTACTGCTCAGCAGTAACAAAAACATCTCTGTGTTATCCACAGTTTCCAACACAAATATAAAATATTCTTCAGCTATTCTGAAGAAAATTAATGCTATCCCAGCCAAAGCCAGCACACAGGTAGTGAGTGCTTCTCTGTTCTTCCTTTTGTAGTACCCAGTCACATCCTCTGGTTAAACAAGCTAAGTGGTGCTGAGCAGTGTCTGCTCCCCTGGAGGAAAGCAAAATTCACAGTGTGGACAGGGAAAACCTCTCATAGAAAATATACTATTTGTGTCCTTCTCTCAGAATGCATACAAAGATTAATGACTTTGAAATTTGAGCTATGAATCTTTGTTCATTTCTAGCAGCTCCTCCTCTTTTTTCTAATTTACATTTCAATAAAATGCTGAGTATTTGAATATATATTTCCCCATTGCACTCACCTGCATGTGCTCATTCTGCATATGCTTCTTACACTATTTTTACATGCATTTTTCTTTAAATACATGTTATTGTACTCAGTGGCAGAAATGGACAGCAAGTTCAGACCTTTATAGCAATACTCCTCCCAAGCTGAATAAATCTGGAAGGAGAGATCTATTCTCAAAGGAATTAGAAGGAGGGAAATCAACCCTAATCCTGCACACACTTGAGCACCTGCAGAAGTTAATGATGTGAATACTCAGTTGGAAATCAATAACAAGCATTTAGCATACAGTTAATGCATTCTTCAGTGATTGCAAGGTCAAACTCATGTCTCCCTATTCGGGTAATAGTAACACCTTAGAGATATGAGATATAATGCACTTTAAGATATCTATTTTTATCTATTTTAAGATAACTATTTAACATCAGTGGAAGACATTTTGAAATCTTTCTCTGTGATGTACCTGTATTTCCCTATATGACTGTAAATCTAGCTCTGACTAGTATAAACTAGCTGTATTCCTAAAGCAAAAAGAAACCCCAAACACATCCAACAAACACACAAAAAAACCAAAAATCCCAAATTTTCATGCTTTTCCTTTCACAATCCCACATTTCAAATTTTTTTTGTCCCAAGCCGTAAGCCATCCACACAACCAGAGCCACACTGATAGACAATTCATATGACATGAAGCATTCTATCTCCTTTCATCATAAGCTTGTACACTTCCATAAAGCCTGTATATTGGAGCAGATATTAAGAGCAAAATACCTCGTTTACTTTTGCTCATATCCCTAGAGATACCATGAAAATTCAAAACACAGACCACACTTTCCCAATATGTGCAAAAGATAAGAAAGAGGGTAAGTGCAGTTTGTCTCCAGTTGATGCAAGGAATCAGATGAAACAGAAAATAATAAGAACCAAGCAGGAAGTTGAGCTGACAACGACATATTGGTAGAGAAGAAAAATGGCAACATGCTGATTTTTGTTCGAGGGAGGCTGAGAGCTGGCTAACTTTTCCTGCACTCAGCAGGATATAATTACAACATAGCAGAGCAAAATGAACAGCCCATCCACAAGTGACTTCATGAACATCTCTTTTTCTTTTTTTTTAGTGTAAGCATTATCCAACTTGACAGTTCTGTACTTGGATTAAACATATTCAGCCCTTTCACTCTTGTTTCCTTTTTCCATTACAGAATTTGAATTAAGACATCAGCTCCTCCTTCATTGGTTGCCACCGTTCAAGGCAGAAATATTGCACTAGAGACATGATGAAAAAGAGGATTTATTAGCAAGACACATCAATATACTTTGTGACCTTAAAAACCCAATCATAAAGGAGAAAGTGGGCTGTATTAATGGTATAAACAAATATATACTTCACAGAGGAACACATTGTGTTTAGTTATAGATATACATGTAATATATTTCTTAATTTAAAAAACTTCAAAATCACACACACTCAAAAAATATCAGAGTAAAATGATACAGAGTTTTACAGTGTACACGTGGCCTGAGTTCAGAGTAGATTGATTTAAGAAAGTGGGGCTGCAAGAATAGGTGAAAGACATACTCACAGAACTATGGTATGACAAAAAGCCACATATGTTGCCAGAACCAGAAACAATTGTGTGTTGATAAGCTTTAATACTGTCCTTGATACAGCATCAAAGAAAAATAATACTACACGGTTGTGTCATTTGAATGATGGAAATAATAATAATTCAGAGAAATGATGCACAGGGCAGCACCAGAAGTGAATATTTGCTTACCTACTAATCTAAGAAGTATAGTTTTAAAGATCATGTGGGAGGGTTGACTTTGTCTGGCTGTCAGACCCTGCTATTCTGTCACTCCCCCTTCTTAACAGCACAAGAGGAGAAAAAAAGATGGAAACACTTGTGTTGACATAATCGCAATTTAATAAGAAAAGCAAAAGCTTCACACAAAAGGAAAGTAAAAAGAAGAATTCATTCACTGCTTCCCATCAGCAGGCAGACATTCAGCCATTTCCAGGAAAGCAGGGTCTTGGTACACATGGTCTGCACTTGCTAGGGAAGCCAAAGGTCACAACCAAAAATAGCCCCACATTCCCTTCCCTTAGCTTTCATTGCTGAGAGCAAGATTATAAGGTAGAGAATCTTTCTTTGGTCAGTGTCCACCAGCCTCTTGCCCACTCCCAACCCACCTGTGTCTGGGTGGAAAGGGATTGGAGAGAAAGCCCTGACAGCGTGCTATCGCTCCTTATCAGCAGCCAAAACGCTGTGTGTTGTCAACACCATTCCGGGCACAAATGCAAAGCGTGGTACTATATGGGCTGCTATGAGGGAAATTAACTCCCTTGAAGCCAGACAGATAATATTAATCCCAGGAACACACATGTGGACAGTGAGACAGCATGATCCAAGTGTTTAAACAAAATAGATGTAATTGGTATTGCATAACATTGTGATCATATGTATGTACATATGTATGTATTGTGCTCAGAGGCATATACTGCATATAATTGAATAATGTAGCTGTCCAAACCAGCAAGCAAAGGTACCTCCCCATATATAAATGCTACCACATCAGAAAGTCAATAACTTCTTTATTTTTAAAAGAAAATTTAATTTAAGGGAGTACTGAGGTAATTGCAGAATTTTCTACCAGCTAATTTTAGTGAAACACTTTTTACTAACAGAATTATACTGTAGCTACCAATTTTCATCCCTCTGAAAAATTCAAATATTTAGATCTCTTAACAGGTAGAAAGAATAATAATCTAAGTCTGGTCCTTAGGCCGGCTAAGATCATCACTACCAAACACAGAATTCCACTCCAATATTGATCAACCATGAGGCTGAAAAAGGAGTAAAATCTTGAAACATGGCTACAGTATTAATTCTGTATTCATTATTGTTATTGGAATACTAAGAAACATTATTGGGAAAGAAAACAGAAAAAGGATGTGAAAGGATACAAAATAACTCTTGGAAATTCAGAGAAAATGTCATGCTATGAGAGTTAAAGGTTTGGTTTATTGAAAAAGCTTAAAACAACATTCAGAGAATTATTTGGTTGCCGTGTTCTCAACAACTTTACAAAACAATATTTCAGAGGATGCAAAAGTTCTTAATCCAATAGATACAGTTATAATAGAAATGAAAAAATTTAAGTTTGAAAGTCAAGTCCAAATTAGAAAAATAAAAAGTATTATTAATATTATTATTTTGATTTTTAAAATGACATTATTCACTAGTAAAAGAAATAGTACATGTTTTCAAAGATTCAGATTATTTAGGAAAATGAATACATCAAACACAAATCATTAGACTCAGTACCGCAATAACAGTATAAAATATAGCATTTCATTTACATGATTTAATGATTGCTGGATTTATGACATTAAAAAGATGTAAAAATAACCAATTACTAAATGTTCAGTGAACTTTTTCAACAGGAAAGTCTCTCTGAAAAGGATCTAGAGTAAAAGATTTGTGGGGGCCAGATAACAGAGATTAATTATTACAAGACCTCAAATGTTCTAACACAACAACCTTCCAGCTCTGGGTCACTGCATTAGAAGTGTTCCTGCCCATAGTGGGGGGCTTGGAATTAGATGTTCTTTAAGGTCTCAAACCAGTCTGAGATTCTGTGATTCTAATTTCCCAAGATAGTTTAAAACATGGTTGTTCATCGATTTCTATATGTTACATTCAACAGTGAACTTGTATTTTCAACATGAATTTAAATTGCTCTCTTCCCCTAAAATGAGCTGGAAGTATGATACAGATTTCAAGTCTGTTCTAAAGTCAGGCAAAATTGTTCTCATGCTAGCCAATATTTTGAAGAAGAATCAATACCTTTTGCAAAGTAATTTTTAAATCACGCATTAGATGATATCTATATATTCTATTTAAAAAGAACCACAAATTTCTATCGTTTAGAAAAAGTCTCGATAGTCACTTTATATTACCTGCAAGTTAATAGCTAGCTATGTGAACGATGCAGCCTGATTTTGTTCATGCCAATGAGGGATTTGCATATGCCATACATAATAATATAGTCTTAGGTACACACCAAAGAATGTGTTTCTCATTTAGATTCTAGTGTTTTACATTTGCCTTTTCATGTCATCTGCTTACAGAAGACTTTTCCCAGAATCTCCTATCCTGTTGTCTCAGTCAGTGACTTTTGTACTCAAGCCAGAAGCTACTCCCTTACATTTAGAGGACTACCCTTACTCGAACACCAGTACTCAAGGGGTTTTGTGCCATGGATGAATACACTATTGCAACTTTGAGTTTTCTCTGCTTCCTGGCAGAGTTTCCATGTCAGAGTTTGCATTCTGAATTTAAAATGGAAAGGAGGAGAAAACAGAATTACCTCACAGAACACCATTGCCAGCAAATGTCTCCCTCAATAGCTGGGCTACCTCTGCTTAACCCTTTCTCACTTTATTATAACAAATAGGTATTAGACTTTATAAAAACCTTATAAATCTACCACACCTGCTTGCAGACTACCAGCTATCCCAGTGCCTCAGGCTTCTTTACCTGCTTTTGCCTCAGCTGCTTTGAGCTTCAATCTCTCTGATCTCAGTTTGGATGAAGAGGTCTGTTTTCTTCTTCAGTATTGTGCCCTGCACAGCTGAGCCTGTTTTCATTGGCTATTTAAAGCTGCCTGGTTTCATACTGTATTTTCCAAATCTTTATAAATCCTACCATAAGCATAGGAGGAAAAATAAGTTGTCAAAAAATCCCTCTCTCTTTACTCTTCTCCCAGTTCACCCTGTGAGATCCCCTCTTTGGCACTGAGGCAATGTCTGTGGCCTTAGATCCCCAAAAGCAGTGTATCTGCTCTCCTAATCTGTTAGTTGCTTCAAATATCATCTCCTCCAGATCTCCACTTGTCTGTGGGTGCTGGAGATTACTCATAAGTCAGCTGCTTTAATTGTGCATCCTGAATATATATTTTGTTTCTAGCATTAACACTGTAATGTTAGGATACTTACAACACTAGCTATATTTCCTTCTCCATAATATTGATGAAATAATTTAGACAAAATAAGAGCAATATTTATTTTTATTCATTTGATCATATAAAAAAAATCTGGCGCTTTCATCAAGCTGAGAGCTATTGGGCAGTCAATATCTAAAGCTGCAATACTTCCACCATTTTCATAATTTATTTTCTAGGCAGATACTGACTTCCATAATCCCTAGAAAAGCACTGTCCCCTACTCTAGCATGTCCCATTATTTTTTCCTTTTAGATGATTCATAAACTAATCTCCACAAAATATCAGCACGGAGTCCTGCAAGCACCACATAAATGATCAGACACATATAGTTGGGGTTGGATTTTTCATAGGTGTAGGGCAACTCATCCTATTCGTTGTGATGGGTGCAGGACATACAGGTCTCGTCCCACTCATATCTTTAGAGTAAGTCTGTCTCTGTCCCCTTAATCTGATACACGCTACAGTTGTAGGCACACAAGTTGGGCATGTGCAGTGAAGTTAAATATTTGTTTTTCATTTAGAAACACATACCATTTGAAAAAATGTGGAAAAAATACTATAAAGCTTCATTCTTTCCTTTTTTTCCTCTTTTCTCTCATACTGGGTTTGCAGACAGACATCTTATCTCTGTAGCCTCATTTTCCCACTGTGTGCCTAATTTAAATTTTCATTCAGCAAAGCATTTAGATTGTTACTTCCGTGTCATTTTGATATTGTTTTGGTCAATAGAAATTAACTTCATCATGCACTGAAAGATAAGCCTCATGCCTAGGAGATAACACTACAGTAGCAAAGATAACTTTGTGGTTGAGTGACTCATCCACGGTTTAAAAGGTATTGATTCCGTTTTTAGCTCTGTTGCAGCCTTGGTGTGTAACGGTGCATTTTATGTCTCTGAGCTATGCCTCAGTTGTATATACACATAACTTGCAGTTTGCATCATTTTCATACGATTTTTGGAAGTTTACACATGTATAACATTATGCAAATTCAAGTTTAAGAGATCTGGATAAGACTTTGGTTGGTATATAGCAGATGAGGATAAAGATCCCACTGAAACTTGTATGTACTAATATATTTTTAAATATATGTTCAACTTTGATCTCAATGCTGTGTTATTAAATGTTGAGTTTTTTCCTTAATATCTGCGCTAAGAGCACATATTTAACATTATACCAAATTAAAAGTAAAAAACTGAAGACTACACATCTCTCCAGTGCCTTGCTATCCTTATGATCAAAATGTTTGCCTTCATGTTTGTTTAATGCCATTTCAGTGCCCTATATTTTGTCCTGACAATCCTGCGTACAGAGAACCTTTTATTATTTTCTTCTCACACTTTCACATTCCTTTTCCTTCAAACCATGTCTGTTTATGTTTTATCCACCTAGTAATTGCCTATCAAGCTGGAAACACATTTAATTCTTTACAATACTTATAGTTTTAGTCCAAAATTATTAAAGACATAAGAAAATATCACCACCACCATTACCACGAAAAAAACCCCACAAACAAAACAAAACCACACTCCAAAAACAAACAAACAACAGAAGAGCTTTGCAGATCTAGTCATCTATTTCTGCTTATTAATATATTTATATGTAATGAAGTATTGCTCGTCCAAAAGCAATTCTATTTTGAAGACATTTGTGTTTTGATAAAGCTGTTGTTCAGACTCTACAGTACTGAAGTGGATTTCCTTTTTCATTTTGGATTTACTACTGTCAATATGCCCTTCGGGATTTATTTTTCCAATATTTCATTCTTGTGAAAGAAAGCACACAGAGGTTGTGATTTGGCAGACTGTCATACACATAGGGTGAACTGCAAGTTGTTCAAGTTCAATTGTAAATTATAAATAATACATAGGATTACTTCTGTGCTTAAAATTAAGCTCTTTTCTAAGTATTTAACAAAGCAGAAGTGATTGATCTTCGGTTACTTAGTTCAATATCTTGACACATATCTTTAAAAATCAGTTATTTTAGGTAACTTCTCTCAGTTACACTGTGTTCACACAAACACAATACACAAGCTTAAATTCCACTTTGTCATCCTTCAGAAACAAACTGTGTAGTTCCTCATTCAGCTAATGCCATAATACAAATAATGTTTTATTCTATCAAGTTCCACTTCTATTTGATAGAAAACATAATAACTGCATCTATCAGTTTAATTTTCTATAAATAAGAAGTTTCACATTACCCACATTTAAATTTGTAGGAATATAGATACATCTGTGTGACCAAGCCTTACGAGCTTAAAAACTATTTTGTTCATAAAGAGATTTAAATAACTTTGCTATAGTGCTAATAATAATAGTAATATTGATCATAATATTTAGTAAGAATAGAGTGTTTATTATGAAAGTAATATCCTTAATGTATGTGTATTCAACATATTCTTATATGAGTGGGGAAGACACTGCAATATAGGCATATCACTAAACTAAATGTAGCTTATGAAAGTACTATGTGTAGATCCCTCAGCCAACATTCCCCTGCAACGTTTGTGTAACAGGAAACATTCTGATTTGGGAGGGTTACGTGACCAGGAGGAATTTAAATTCATCTCCTGGCTAAGACAGAAAAGAAGCACAAAGGCAATTGAAGGACTGAATCTGTTTTCAGCTATCACTGCTGGAGCTGGAACAAAAGTCTCTGCCAGCCTTCCCAAAAGTATTGCAAAATGGTGAAATAATGAAAATGCAGCAAGTGATCAGTTGTGAGAACCTGAAATCAATATATGCAAGAAGTTATCCAGTTTGTATTCAACATACAATTATGAAATGTCAAACCTCAAATACTTATCAACAAATTGTGATCAATTGAATAATTGCTTCAACTGCATTGTTTGCAATTCTTTGTCTAATGCAGACCAATTTTGCCTATCATCTGCCAGTTTTTCCCATGAGCTTATTTATGTGATTAAATTGAAATGTTTAAAGAGACATTATTCCACTTCTGCTGTAGCTGCTCCAATATCAAATGATTTAATTAGGGGGTAAGGGAGAAGTGCTATACAGCCAGTCACTTCCTCAGCCAAATTAGTTAATATTAAAACATGATTGTCTACAGTTAGACTCGTAGAGCTGTGTGATACACATTAAGGTACAGTCCAAATTTCAAGTGTAACAGAAAGCTGCCATTTCTACAGATTTTAAAAGGATGTGCAGAGAGAGTAGTCCTTTACCTATAGCAGTTTATATGTTTTAGAAGGGAGAAAAGGCAAAGTCTAACAAAAAGAACGGTAGCCTGATATGAAATACATAAACATCGATTCAAAATCTTACCTTAGACACAAAATTGATTTAACTTGGATACTGGGAGAAAGACAAGCCAAGATATGTTTTGAAAAACATCTGTGCATCAGTAACAAGAAGAGGAATATATGCAGAAAACATACACACAGATGGAAAAAGAATAAACACCCTTTTTTTTTGGTTGTTATTTTGTTTTAATTGTCATTCCCACTGAAAGAAGAACAAGATTCACAATCAACATACTGTATGTACCTGCCATTTTAATTTCAGAACAGCACAAAATTCTGTTAACAAAATTGAGCCAAATTTAGGTGTAAGTCAAAATATGTTTTAATCCTTGACTGAGTCTAGCAGAGGGTTACAAACATAATTAAGGAAGTGGCTCATCTCTCTTATGAGAATGGGCTGAGGATGCTAGGCCTGTTCAGCTTTGAGAAGAAACAGCTTAGAGGGGACCTCATCAATGTCTGTATCTGAATGGCAGGTACCAACAAGATGAAGTCAGGCTCTTCCCAGTGGTGCCAAGAAATAGGACCACACAACATGCAGAAACTGATGTACAGGAAGTTCCCTCCAAATCTGATTTAGAACTTCTTTACTGTGAAGATGACTGTGCATTGGAACAGGTTGCCCAGAGAGGTTATGGAGTCTCTTTAACTGGAGATATTCCAGAACTGTCTGGATGCAATCCTGTGCTGTGTGCTCTGGAATGACCTTGGTTGAACAGAGAGGTTAGATCAGATCGCCCACTGTGGTCCCTTCCAACCTGATCCATTTTGTGTTTCTGTCTTATATTTTTTTGGTGTTCTGTAGTTTATTTGCTTATATTAGCATTTTGTAGAGTTACAGGGATGTTCAGTGGAAAAAGTCACCACAGTCCGGCAATTTTGCTGAGTAGATTTACTTGTGTATCGTAGTGTATTATTTTGGCCTCTGTTTTCCAAACACTTCTCTTTCTTACAAGGAAATCTTCAATGTTTTGCCACAATGGTAAAATTTTTTGGGGTTTGTTATCAACTTCACATACCTGTCTCAAAACTGATATTGCAAAGATGGTTTTAGAGGAACTGTTAGGTCCAGTTGCTAGAAATTCAGTGATTGTATGTCTTGTTATAGCTTTGTAAAGTCTATCTGAATTCAAGGATTCATGTTTTAACTGATGTAATAACATTGTGATACACCATATTCATTTTCTGACTGCAAGTCAGTAAATAGAGAAATTCCTTAAAAGAAATATCAAAATTCATAATCAAAAAGAGATTAGGAGTCAAGCTGATATTTACTTTTATAAACATCAGTCTCTGACTGTTTAACAAGTTTTGCTCCATAAGTATTGAGACTACCAGCTTGTGCTCCTAGCCTTTATGAATTAGCTATTTCTGTTGCCATTGAATATTGTCAAACTTCAGTGGATAAAAATACCATTATACCTAAGAGTTAGAGCATAGTTTCCATTGTTACCAGGCTGATAAATAAGGGGAAATGTTCTTTCCGCATGCTCTCTTTAACAGGAATATACAGTTACCCAAGTTTTCAGGTTCTAATGCCTATAAACACGGTTCTCTATATTTATAAATAAATAATAAAAAAGCAAAAAATCAGACCCATTAATTCTGTTCAATAGACAGGAGACTGCTGATTTTCCGAATATTTGCTCACATTTGGCTGAACAAAATATCAACTAAGAAAAGAAACAAATAAAGTTCAAATTTCACAATGTTTTGTGTTGCATTTTATTTTGCACATTCATTTGTGACATGCCTGGTGTTCTGGCTCAGTAAGCAAAGTGTCCTGAAAGTAGCATTTTGACTTGTGCTTGGATCAGAGAAGCAGAATCATGGCACACATATTATTGAAGTAATGTGTGCTACTGATATAACAAGTCAAGTTTGGTTCAGTTTCATAAAACTTTTTAAAAAATGTTATTTTCATGAAATTTCTTACATTGATAATGAATATTACATCATCTTGATTTCAGAAAAAATCTTCTTGATACCAAGTGCCTATTATCAATAACATAGCAAAGTTGAAAATATAAATAAGTTTCCAACTTTGGATTCCTCATTATTAATACTTTTCTATTGGCAGCTAATGCCAACTTATACCATGCATTAATTGAATTCCTTCAATTTGAATATTATGAGGGAGATATGGTGTTCATAATCTCTTCTTGGACACTTTAAAGATATTAATATATGTAGATAAAAAAGTAGTGTGTTACATAATTTAAAGAGGGACACAGCACTGAAGACAGCCACAAGTTCAGGTAATCAGATGTGCTGGCCAACTGAGGGAGAGAAGAAAAAGATCTTTTTGTGGTAGCAAAATTTTCAGTATTTCAGTTTGTGTCCATTGCCTCTTTTCCTGTCACCGGATACCACCAAAATGAGCCTGTCTGTGTCTTCTTGATTTCCCTCCTTAGCTATTTCAGCACATTAATAAGGTGTCCCCTGAGACTTCCCCAAACTGAACAGTCCCAGCTCTTTCAGCTGATTTTTTAATAGGAGAGATGCTTCAGTCCCTTAATCATTTTAATAACCCTTCTCCTAGACTCATCTCAAGAAAGAAAGCTGTCTCCATGAATCTGAGATTAATCAGATGTTTTAAGACAGAGGATCCCTCCTGACTGCACCATTTTATCTCAGAATGAAGTAAAGTGGATGCTGTGACACTGCCAAGGCATTGTCAGAAAATGCATCTTTATTTGGTGTTCAGAAAGTCTGTGGAAAATTTAGACACTCTTTAGCTTTAAAAGAAATTTGCATTTTTCAGAGACACACTGAAGTTTTGTCTATAATTTTTATACCTTCTTTATAGCACTTTTCCTGGGAGCAGAGTGTGGTAGAGGGAGGGACACTTTCGTCTACTGCATCAGCAGTAGTTTCAGAAAGCACTGAAACAATTGTATGTCTAGGTAGTTTCACCAAAAGTTCAAAAGGTGCAACAAAGTAAAATAAATTCTGCTGAAAATGATGAATCCTGGCACCACTGGACTGTATGGGAACATAGTCAATGTAGCCATGGAACAGACGTTTCAGATGTGACAACCAGAAACATCACATTGAGGGGTTCAGGGTCAGGAAGAGGCACAAATACATTTTTGAGCACTTTTGTGACCCTGAATACACCAACCCCCTATTTTTAAACAAACGGACCACTCAGAGCTTTGGTTTTCTTTTTTCCTAAGTCAGGTGGATTTCCTCTGGTCATTGATTATAAATGTCACATTTCACACCTGCACTTACCTACAGCTACTCCCACTTGGAAATGGAAACTACAGCAGAACTCATTTTCTCTAACATACCAAGGGAATCCGTGCTATTTCAATTCTATAGAAGGTAGCTTGATTGCCTTCTGATTGATGTTACTAGAAGTTTTTGATCCTACATGTTAATACATGAATAGAGAATTACTACTCATTCATACGGGAAAGAAAAGAATTTCTGTAATTCATGTGAGGGTTTTTTTAATCTAACATTCTTAACAGTAAATTTAAATTCGCCCATGGCAAAAACTAAGGGATATGGTACTTATGGTTTTGATTCATGTAAAGATTTTTGTTCTTTCAGGAATAAGAGGAATCTTTATTTCAAAACCCTTTCCCTCATTTCGTTAGAGAACACATCAATAAATGATGCTTCATGTGAATTTGATGACAGTGACTCAAAAAGTAGTAAGTAAAAAATAACAGCAGCTCTAGATTTTCTGAGAGGATTACAGTGGAAAAAAAACATTCTTCATATTAAGTTCAGTAATATTAAATTACTCTGTCAGTATTGCATATAATTTATGTAGAAACCAGTCAATAATTTTATAAAAAACCTTGTTTCTACATAAATCTCACAATTTTTCATAGTACACTTATGCAAATTGTTATAAACAAAGCATATTAGTCTGAACTCCTTGTTCCGTTTTACTATAGTGAAGACTTCAGATTAAGTTGGCCCTAGTGAACTCAGTCTGGACAGACTGGACATGGAATTATCTATACCCAGACACACAGGCTGAGCTACCCATCACTTAATTTGCTCATGTAAATTCCAATTAATGGCCTCAGAAGCATTCAATATTTGACACCTACACTGTTTCCTTTTCTTTCAGCATAAACTGTTTGACCAAAATGTTCACACACATTCAGCAGATTACCCCAGAATATCAAAGTAACCATAAGCCTTAGCTGTATTTTATATCCACGTGAGAAATTTTCATGGTCAAAAGAATTAGTCCTAAAGAGATAATTACAGCTGGGTATAGAATGCTAAATATTGCAAACAAAACAGTTTAGTGTGTTGATGAACATATTGTATTGTGATAGACTGAAATACGTTTTAGAATCTTAATTTCAAAACATTTTTTTTGTTCTTGCTTAATGATCACTATATGAGGATCAACAAATTCTCCCATCCATTGTAATTTCCTGTAGCCACACATAAGGTGATAAAGTGCAATAACCTAAACGGCAAGTTAGCCAAAGCAGATTTGCTCCAGTATAATTTTACTTAGCCACCTCTGTACCACAGCTTTCAACTGTGGTGACTAGTTAAAGATGGATTTGCTTGAATTTATGCATTTGGGATCAGTAATACAGCTTCCTGGCAGGCATTCTTATCCCTTCTTCATGTGGCATAAACCCATAGATTACTTGTGTGATTTCCCTTTTTTCAGCATTTTTACTGTCTCATCTATCTCTTTCTGTCAGCATATTTTCTTCAAGGGAAGTCACATGGAAGCTCCACTCCTGAATATAGTGATTCTTAAATCACTGCGATCTCATTCGCTGCACATAGGACTGCGCATACATCACACCTCTTCCTGAGAGCCTTCATAAAAAAATGTCTTAAAATAAATAAATAAATAAATAAAACACAACAAGAAGCAACGTATTTTGAATCCAATTAAGAGGAACCATACAAAGATTTAAAGACTAACTGGGATTAAAACTAGTAACTTTTTAAAAAACCTTCTTTGAGTCCTGAATGCCTCATTTTGCCATTAGTGTAATAAAATAAGAATACTGTGTCTTTTCCAGCTCTGGTTCTTCATATGTCAAAGTATCTTGAATCTTTCTAGTAATTTATTCCTTTGAACTTCACTGGGTTTATCAAATTCTCATTGAAAAATTTTTTGTTGTATTTTTACTGGGGATATATGTGAGCATCTGTCCTCATAATTCCTATTTCAGAGAGCCAGACATAAAACAGATAATTCTCAGGACTCATCTTAATTCAGTACTCCAAAATTCTGTGTAGAGCTTGTTCAAGACTGAAGCATTAAAAAAATCTGAATATAAATCATTTAGACTTTTTCTATGTAAAGTACATCCTTTAAAGCTATTGACCAATGTAAAGTGTTGCTCACCAGGTGGGAGGAGGGTGTGATGAGAAATAGTAGCAAGCAACTATCAGTTACATATTTCTTTCTGATGTCCAAGGGTTAATATATGTTAGTTACATGTTAATATATGTAAATATGTTAGCAATAGGAAATTAGAAGAATAGGTGACTAGAACTGCTCAAGACCTTGTTTGATTATTGTTTATGTATATATATGGTTACAAAAAACTCAGTAAGAATTAATTTTGTATTCAAAGTATTTTAACATATCATACCTTGCAAATATAATTATACGTCCAAAATATATATGCACATTGGATTTTACTAATTTTATCATTATTGTTGAGATAGGCAATCACAAACATTTAAGTGCGAAAAATATGTATTTTTCCTTTCCTCAGCATCACTATTTTGAAACATAAAAAAGGAAGCTCAGTCAGTTGACTTTCAGCGTCTGAACATTTTTGCCTTTGAGAAGTTTTTTCCAATTTATAAGCCTAAATGTATAGATAGAAGCCAAACTTCACAATACCATATGTTAAAGAATTAGCAAAACTTTCTATTTCTATATTTTACCAGAGAAGTGAGGTCTAATGCTTGTCCAGAACATAGCCACTGGATATATTAGCCCCAATATTAAAAAATTTAATTCAATTAAAAGCAACGACATCAATTAGAAAACATTGATAAGTCTGAATAGATATTGTTGCCACTATGCTATTTAAGTTTTTAATCAGTTTGAATCCAACCAAAGTTGGTTCAAATCCAAAGTTGTTTGATGGCACTCCAGCATCCTTTCTGAAATCTGTAACAGCAGTAATATTCCTCATGATCAGAGTCACTTCTTTGTGAGTATGACTATGCTGCCTGCTTGTTCTCTGGCCTCTTTCATCAGACTTGAAAAAACTTAGCTCTCTAGCACTATGAAATATAACATCTCCAGCAATAGTGATTGATGAGCACTGTCATAGATAGAGAAATAATCTCTAGTGTCTAACTTGGAGATTAGAATACTATGAACATATGTAGCTGCAAATGGCAATTTATTAATTAATCTTGATTCTCTTACCATTGGCACATATAGACCATCATTACTTCTATCTGTCAAACTTAATATGAGTTTACCTTTGAGCACTTGTTCTAATACAACTGTTAAGCACCAGAAAACTAACAAAGATTTTGTATGTACAAGTGCCAACACTCAATTAAAAGTCTGGCAGGGGTTTTTAATCGATTCTTAAACCATGTTAAAAGTAAAACAATATACACATATGTCACAGGAGGACTGCTTTGCAATGTATCATACACTACTTAAGACAACAACCAAGCATATCATGCACATCATTTAATTATTTACGCAGATATATCAGAATAGATCTTCTTCATCTTCACCAATGCCTTGTCCCAAGACAGAAGTCTAAATTAAAACCACATTAATTGCTCAAAAACAAAGAGCAAATAAGGAATTTGAAAAATGGCAAATGTTGAACAATACTCATTTGAAATGCTTGTCTGGCTCCAAAATGGTAGAATATATTTATTTTAAGCTTTCCAAGATATTCCGCTTGGCACAATGAAGAAATTAGAGAAATTTTCACACTAAAGGAAATTTTAGGGAGACAATCTGTAATGGAGGCTGTAAGGGAGAACTGAACCTTTGTCTCAGTTGTGAACTCTGTTATTGTTGAAATTATTCTACTTGAGAAGTTTGCTAATCAAATTGTAAAACCAGAACAGTGTGAGGGCACAAATACTTCGTATAGTGTACCTTATCATACTGTTCATTTTCTGCAGAGTTTCTAGTCCCTTCTGTTTGAGACTCAGCAAAAGATGTAATGAATCTTCTCTCAGCTCTTGAATTTTTATTTATTTCTGGAAGTGATTGATACACCATTGTACTGCTTGCATTGCTTAAAAGTCTGAAAACTTTGATAGCAAAATTTGCAAGGAACATAAGTGCTGTGCAAACTTGGTTATACAATGAAACTGGAACTGATTGAACTCTAGGATTCTGTACAATTATTTTTGGTTGTTACTACTCTGAAATAGAAAAATAGGTATCATGCATATTGATGCAGCTGGACATGGTTCCAATTTTAAAGTTTCTAGGTATTTGTTTGCAGCCTTAGTCAATGTACAGAATGTTTCTTTAAATCCCATGTTGACATAATGCCCTAGAGAATCCTCCATCTTTCCAGTTCCTAGCCTGGACATTTTGTACTGTTTGACTTTTGCAGGTGGTGTTTTCAGGATAATTGCAGTAAATTAAATGTACGTTTGAAATAGTCAGTAACAACTTACAAATAGAATTTCAAATGCTAACAAGAATATATGCACTTACTAAGTTCACCACGCAGTTTTCTGACATGCACAGATTAAGAAGATTGCTACTAAATGTGGCATCTGGTTTCCTCAAAACATACTGGCACTTCCTTGAGACAGTGAACAGGTACATCATGGTCACCTTAGGTATATGTAACCTTCCTAACCATATTTTCCTGGGAACTGAAGTCTCAATAGCATAGTATCCATAACCCATATCCAGTGATTTAAAAACGCATATGATAACAGCAAATACACTTCTATGCACCGTGTAGCAAATAGTCCTATTTTTGTTTGTAAAAGCAATATCAACTGACATTTTGTAATTCTGCAATTGTTACAGACCTCAAAACATGTACACGTCTCTCTTTTTTCTCATTATTACAGTTTTGGGTTTCTTATACACAAAGTATCAATCTGTCTTCTCCCCATTAATTTCTGCTCAGCAACATCCTGTCCCAAACTGCCGTGCAAAGCTGCTGTGTGATGTTAGACAGCTGCTTTTCACCTGACAGAAGATGACCCCAAGGCTCTTTCTTTTTGTATATGGACTTCACATTTACAAAGCCTGCATAAGCCTACTTATCTGGACCCTTAACACTAAAGTAGGGCACCTCTCTATCAGAACCAAACTTAAGAAGTAAAATGATGTTGTGTTGATTTTGGCTGAAATAGTTAGCTTTCCTCTTAGTAGCTGCTACAGGGCCACGTTTTGAATTTGTTCTGGAAACAATGTTGATAACTCAGACATGTTTTCATTATTGCTGAGCAATGCTTACACAGAGACAAGGTCATTACTGCTTCTCATCCCACCCCACCATCGAGGAAGCTGAGAGTGCACAAGGACTTGAGAGATGCCAGAACCAGGACACCTGACCCCAACTGACCAAAGGGGTATTCCATACTACGTGGAATCACGCTCAGCATATAAACTGAGAGGAAGGCTGGCCAGCAGCCACTGCTCAGGTACTGGCTGGATATAAGTAAGAAAGCAGTAAGCATTTGCACTGTGCATCACTTGTTTTGTACATTCAAACTCTTTTATTGTTGTTATTATTATTATTATTTTTCCTTTTCTGCCCCGTTACACTGTCTTTATCTTAACACACGAATGTTCTCACTTTTCCTATTTTCTCCCTCTTTCCACCAGAGAGGAGTAAGTAGTGCTGGCTGGATTAAAGCCACAACAGATGTATTGGTGACTGTAAAAATTAATACCTTAAAACTGAAACAAAATATAAGGATCTCTGCAGAAGGAAAAGATTAAATTTCACCAACAAGAAGAGAAGACAATTTGCATACAGTGTCACAGCTGCTGTCATCAAAACCCACCTGACATAGAAATGTCCATGTTTGCCTCTCAATATTAAGATGTAAAACCTTGTTTATTACGGATGTCTGTAGTCGAGATCATGTACCTGGGACAGAGCTGGGCATGGACTTTGTATTTTAAAACATAGAAATTTTATTTAAGCATATTTGTGTTAACACTACAACTGAAATTTGGTTCACAAATACTGGGAGAGGGCTGAGTGCTCTTTTTGAGAGGTTACACAAATGACTGGAGTTTTTTATTATTTTCTGGTTTAAATGATAGCCTGACATCCTTGAACATTAGTACTTAAGCAGTAATGTATGACAGCAGTTTCTAAAAAGGTGTTCTACACATGTGGGTGATTTTGGTTTGAATTTTTTTTTTGTTACAAACTAGGAGATATGCAAAACATTACTCTCAGCCATATTTTAATGCTCTGTTTTCTAGTTTGCGTTTTAAGCAGTCTCTTCGTGGCATTAGCTATGGTTGGTGTCATAAAGTAATATTAAAAATCGCTTTTATTAAAAAAAAATCCCAAAATTGTATTCTCTAGATCTCTTGACTAGGAAAGGAAGAACAGCTGAAAGTCATTGTCCTTTATTTAAATCTTACCTAGCTAAATACTATAAATTTTTTATTTTAAATGTAATTGCTTATATAAGTAAAGGTTTGGAAATGTGGCTATCATTTAATATTCCTGTGGTAGATCTAGAGTGCATTTTTCTCAGCAGGGCAAATAAGCCAGCACAGATATGTGTGGGTTTATTTCCCAAGCTAGCAAGACTATCCAAATCAGTCACCCTCAGGTTCCTTACAAAGAAGCTAAAGCAAATTTATTCTGTAAAATAATACAAAAGAACTATCTTTGATGTTATTACCACAAGAAGGAAAAACTGAGCAGTTTGATATTAAAATGTTACTTAATACTTACTACATGGTATACCTTTATAGGAATGTGAAAAGAAGAGAGTGGCAGATAACTCCAGCAGGCAATAACCCTCCACAGCCTCCAGTCCTCCTAAAATCCCTTTTAGTTCTTACAAGTCTGTTGCTTGATCTTGTGGCATGGGGGGGGAACAGGGGATGTGAAGGGAATGTAGGGGACAGCTCTGCTGACTAAGAAGAAAATGGGAGTTACTAAAATAGTAACGTGTGACAGTAATGAACATCAATGATTCCCTTTAATCAGGGCATTGTGGAAGGTGAAAAGCATCAAACATATATCATATCTGTATCTGTGTATAGTTTAGAAAGGGTTATCTGGCATAACTCTGCCAAATACTTTTAGTGTAAGTATGATTTATGCTATCAAAAACACTATTTCTGTGCCACTGCTTATATCAGTTCACCAAGTTAAATTTCAATTACATTAGTAAGATGGCAAATCTCTTTGTGCTATTACTCGAGCCAGTATACCTGTGTCCCTAAACTAGTTATGCCAGGAAAGGTGAAGGGTAGATCAAAATTGGTGTAATTGTCAAGGTGGTTTGTTTCAGCTGTTTTACAGCCCACGCCACGCACAGATCAAAGGCTTTTAAGAAGAATACTGAGTTCAGCTTCACACATTTTGCAGATACTGAAACAGAGGGAATGTGATTCTCCTAATGCTGTGAATCAGTCCAGTGGCAAAGCAGCAATTAGCTCCCTGACGTTCACTGAATCAGTTCATCTTTGAAGTCATGGAGTCACAAGAGCTCAAGCTGTTGCATAGCTGGCAAGGTAAAAATTGGCCCTTCAGTGGGCCTTGAAAATGTCAACCTTGAGCAATCACTTTGCATTCAGCTTCCCAAAGTCTGTGCTGTGCAGCAAACTGTGAAGCATACGACAGCACACGGGTGTGCCACCTTGAGGGGCTGTGGAACTGGAGAGAGAGGGGAGGCACAATGCAACGGCTGAGCCAAGCACATCCACAGCGGGAGCTAAAGAAGCAGCAAGGCAATGGGCCCTCCAGGTGAACACTTACAACACTGAACTGGCCTAGTGGTCACCAGAGCAAGTGATAGGTGTGACACAAATGTAGTGAGAACATAGAAAGTGACCAGGGACAAAGGACCAGTACTAATAAAGTGTCAGCTGTTAACACATCAGTATGCATATTTGCATATAGTCCAGACAGCCTTTCTGCTTCATCTCCAAATGCAAAGAAAACTCACTTAAAGCAATGTCTCTCAAATTGCCTTAGGTCAACGTCATGTATCACATACACAGCAACATTTCTGAGGGCAGTCACTAAAGCCAGTTTGATACTTCATTGATCCACATGCAGATAATTCAAGTAAATTTGTCAAAGTTAAGACACTTTTCTGCTTAGTGGGTACCATGCATGATTCAAAGGTCATTTTTCACCTTCGGGGTAGCTGATTGCTCCTGTGCTATTATTCTCCTGAAGCATGTTACTAGTCAACATAGATGCTGATACTGATTTTACTCTGGGCATGACAATAAATACAAACTCTTTTCAACAGATCCTGTTGCACATGTGCATCAAGTGGAATAACATCTTGACATATCCCACAAGTGACATTTACATATTCATTTCATCAAAGTGCATTGAAAGCACATCACTTACTTCCCTTTCCACCAAGAAAGTTTAATGAGAATTGCAGCATATTAACCGTGTCATTACTTTCCTGAAGCTTTCCATGTTGTACTTCTCTGGCATGAATTGTCATAGTAGGTTATAGAGACATTTAAAAGACATGTTTACTATATTAACTCTACATTCAACTGTACTTTAAAAATCAGACTGCAGCACACAGCCACACCACTTAAACATCCAACCCATGCATATACCTGCAGACATATTCACTTTCTTGTCTAAAATCCTCAGATATTGACTACATTTCAAAATTGACAGAGGGATATACTAATCTTAGAGATAATCAGCTCATTGATCCAGTTCAAATAACACCGTACACACACACAAATGAAGGTTTCAAATTAACCTTGAGAGCGTTGTTAGATCTGATGGGGTGGTAATACACAGTACAAAGTAGTAAAGAAAACAGGAATGCCTCTTTTGGCATGCTCCGCAGTTAGAATGTTTTAAGCAGAATGTGAAACTGTGTCTCAGTTAAAAAGCCAATCAAGAGACAGAAATTTATAGGAAATCTGGCTTCATTAGTTCATTAACTGCTCACAGAACCACTTGTTTACATTGAACACATATTGTAGGCATCAGAAGTATTTAAGTATTTGCAGCAACTTATCTGTTTCTAAAAGCTGAGGATTGGCTGTGCCTGCACCACCCTTCCCTTCCTCCATCATATGCCCATAAATGCATCTGCACTTTTGTACATTTAGTTCCAAGTGATCCATAGAGAATATATCCACAGAACAAGCAAAAGAGCAAACAAAAAATGGGAAGGGCTAGCAGGGATTTTAATCATTTGTATATACTCAAAAGAAAATTTATTAAATTCTGGATGCAATTTCTTCAAATAGCAAAATTCAAATTAAATTGATGTCATTATTCATGTTGGTAAATATACTAGACAGGAGAATGAGGGAAAGAGCTAAGGAAATGGTGACCATCTGGCCATACAACTCATTCAGCTATCTTTTTTCTTGACTTGTCTGAGACTATTACAACTAGATTTTACATTTCAAAATGGCAGGGAAACTGCCAAAGAAGAACCCAAAGAGGAATTCCACTTCAGCAGTCTACTGGTGTGCTCTGTTTACTGCTCCTTAAATGTAAGCCGTACAATATATATCACAGACAGCTGAGGTATTAAATGCCACAGACTTTAAGTGCAGAAAGGAGGCGAACGTAAACATATAGTCTCCTTACAATCATTAATGCTGAAAGGACAGCCTGAAATAGTCATTTTTACGAATCTACCATTGCATTGTGGGAAAGACAGAGGCCACTGCTGAACTCAATGACCTATTGTGGGAGTTACTGTATAAGCACAGAAAAAAGTTAATCCTTTTCCTCAAGAGTTACCATCTAGAGAGAAGGTAAAAGAAAGTGATTTCATGTATATTATTTTTACTCATACATGAAAACAAATGTTGCAGGTTCCTCAAAGGGACTGCATGTGTGCTAACCATTAAGAGCTTTGACTTGCTGAGGACTAAGCCCCAATTTTACTTTTGCTTAAATATTGGTGTGAACATTTACAAGGCTGACATTAGCTTAAGAACTGAGTATGCCATGATTTCTTCACATTCCATAATTGCAGTATATCCCAGTACTGTCTATATCTACTTACTTTGATCATTGATCCCAAATAACTTTTCCTAATTTCCTACATCTTTTAAAAAATTTAGCATGTGCCATGTTTCTCTATCTTGTGCCTTTCAGAAATCTGAAGCTAAAGGAAGCTAAGATAAATTGTATTTCAGCCAACCAGGTACTAAGAGGATGAGGAATTTCTTGGTTTCTAACAAAACATCATAACTAAAATAGGCATTAGCTATCTACATTAATTAGAAGTGATAAATCCTTCTCTGACCCCCCTCATTTTGAATCACTGGAGCTTGTGAGTCAATGACATGATTTGAATGAAAAAGAGACAGTTCAAGCTATATTCCTGAGCTTGTCAGCTTATCTAATGCCATGTATGTAACTTCATGAGGATGAGGATCTTTGTTCAATTACTGTTCTGATACCTTTAATGATTGCAATTTTAGGCTTTTTGCACAACTTTATAGCTGTAGAATCAGAGGTTTTCCAAGTGGACTTAAATCAGTGTCGTTCCAATGTCCCATAGATTGTGTCTTCTTGGCAATCCCTCACCGAAGAACTTGTCCTTCAGCCACTTTCCTTGTGCAGAAGCTTACTGTATTACATTATCTATCTACAGTCATGTCAAAGGTTAAGTAAGCAGAAGTACAGTCTTCAATTTGTAGGTTGTGTCTGGCTGCAGTCCCAGTTTCAGGCCCCCAAGAGAAACGATGCTCTCACGCAGAAGAGGTGGTTTCCTTAGTAACTGTGGCCAGTGAAAGAAAATGTGCCTGACAGGACAGTTTATGCTGGGCTTCTAAGAAAGATAACCACCTCCCACAGCTGAAATATTCTCCCTCTACGGTCAAGGGAGTGCTGGATAGGGGTATGCTTGTAAATCTCTCTGGCTTTCTGTTTCTCTCTCTCTCTATGTACATGGATATTTAGGCACCAAAGCAAAAGGCTCAAGATCCTTTCAGTTTATGAATGTCCTGCACGTTTCAATTACAAGCATGGATCCTTGGGAAGGAGCAGAAACAAAGGAGCCTCATTTATTCTCAACTAGTTGTTCCTTTTCTAGAGCCACTTGACAACTAAATGAAAGCCACTTGAATTAAGAAATTTGCAGCATTGCTTCCTCTTAAGCAAATGCAATCAATCCACAGCTCTTTAGTTAAAGGAAGTCAGTGTTTGATGTAAACTGGCTTTGTCTTTCCATTTTGTGCATAAATTTCTGGTTAATAGAAAAGGTTAAGTACCTTTCCACTAGAATTTAATTAAATCACTCTGCCTAACTCTTACGGTGTAGTAATATTAAATTACAATCTGTGTCATTCTTTGTGTCTTGGTGTTTGTGTTGAACAATAGCATCCAAACACCACTCTGACTAAAAAAAAAACCAAAACTAAATCCCAAACAAAAAACCTACAAAGTAATGTTTAAATACATTTGACAAATAGGCACAAAAGATGACTGAAATTTAGAGAAAGACTTGTCAAAGACCAGCCTTTGCATTTATTTCTCATTCAAGGTTTAAGTTCAAGTCCATTCATACCTTCCATAGGCAAGAATTCTGTAGCCAAGGACAAGCTTTAGGGAGTAAATGGGGCCATTTACCATCATAATTAACAGATCACTGTCTGACTTTGGTCCTGTGATTTGAAAGACTAGGGGAGGGACGTTTCTTAATATGTTAGAAAAGATACTCCTGACTATATCTAAGACATCAAGATGTACCCTGTTAGATAAAGTACAGATATATTATACAGTACAGAGAATTTTTTCGCCTTCTTTTGATATTTAGATGAAAAGATGAATTTGATATAAAGCTAAGTAACAGCTTTGGCAAAGCAAGACTGCTTTCCCATCATGCATTTCGGTTTCTCTGAAAAACGTTTTGAAGTGTCTGTAGTCAGTTATATAGACAATGAGATTGTCCACTTAAAAATCTGGATGATGTCAATGCCAAATTATGCAGCTGATATACCAGTGCAGGAAGACTAAATCATAAAGATGAATTACTAGAAACACACACATGTCACCTAAGTATGCACTACTGCAGGACTGAAAGAGACATGTCAGAATAGTCTGAGACTAGACTCAAACTGATGGATACTACATGGAATTCAGGGGGGAAAAAAAACACACATAAAAAATTATATCAGTGAAGCAGCATTGTGATAATGGCTTCTTAAATTAAAGCAGTAAGTATTAACACCATGGGTCTA
The DNA here is from genome assembly GCA_035584735.1 of Pseudotriccus pelzelni. Taxonomy (NCBI): domain Eukaryota; kingdom Metazoa; phylum Chordata; class Aves; order Passeriformes; family Tyrannidae; genus Pseudotriccus; species Pseudotriccus pelzelni. The sequence continues at coordinate 75,124,264 of JAWMRA010000078.1, forward strand.
TCCTTCTGGAGCAGGAGGTGATATCTGGTCTAGAATCTGTGGTCAAATAGAGCTAATGCAAAGAGTATCAAGCACTGCATGAGGTTAAGGAATTGATATTGCAAAAATAGAAAAGTCAAGTAGTATCAGTGAGACAATAGTAACAAAAAACTCCAAACAATAAAGCTATTTTCAGTTTAAAAAAAAATAAATTAACTGAACAGGATGTTTTATAAGAGCCAGGCATAGAAAAATAAGTACAGATCCAGTGATCATGAACTCAACTCTTTTTGCCTTAAATAAAATAATGAAAAATTGTACCTATAATTCAATTTACTTCATTGGGAAAAGACACACTGAGAAATTAAAGAGACTGAGAAGTTCAGGGATTTAAAATTCAGGCTTTATATTCTTCAAACAGAAAGTACAAAGACTTTTCTGAAAGATGCCTAAAAAATATGAAAAACTATTCAGAGAGGAGTTGAATACAGGATGAATAACTATCATGCACTAAGTAGGCAAAAATACAGAGAAATTACAAATAATAATTTTTTTAAAAGAAAATGAGCATTTTGTGGTATATGGTGAAGCATGTCTGATAAAATAACCAATCTTTAGATAAAATGAAGGATTTAATTTGAACTTCATGAAGGATTTTAACACTTAAGAGTAGGGGAGAGAATCATCTCATAACTTTGGATTATGGAACAGATAAGATTTATAAGATGGACAGGGACCCGAGTGAACAAAAAAGCCACAGTAGCTGCTTCTGAAGGAAATCTATTATGACTAAGTTTACCAATAAAGACGTTCAGTTTTACCGTGAAGAAGGTGCTACAAGGTCAATGCAGGTAGCAAAGGTGGTGAGAATGCATCTCTGGATGGCTTCAGGACACAGTCCTGCTTATAGAGATCTTCACATTTTTACAGTGCCACAACCCAAACTTCATTAACAATTTTACTCTTCACATAGACTTGTAATGTAAGAATTCGCTGCTGAAATTAGTAGATGACAAAATGAAAAGAGCTTATCTTAGCAAGATTGTGACAAGAAATAGAATGCACTTAATTATGCCAAATGCCACATCACACAGTGGCTGTGGGAATTTCTCAGATGGAGGTCAGCAGATAATAAGATCTGAAGAACATAAATTCAAGGATGACTGCAATGTGACCAGTAGAAAGCGAAATGTGATCTCAGCACCTTAGCACAAATTATATGAGGTATTTTCCAGTAGATTTAGAGGAATATTTATCTAAGTATATTAGAAATTACTAGGACCCACCTGTACTTTATGTGTTTCTGATTGCCCATTCACATCAAGATGTATTCAGGTTATTCAGCAAAAGGATAACTTCATGAGACTGGATTAACCCTTTTACAGGCCAGGCTTAAAGGATGAGAGGGCTTTAGTTGATCTCTGTAGATACACCAAGGGATTAAGCAGAAGTTAAAAGACTACTTTGACACAAAAGAAATGGTTGCAAACTAACTAGGAGTTAGATGGTTTCTAGATAACCTAGCAACAAAACTGTACAAAGGTTTCCCCATAGGACTGGAGTAGGAAGAAATAGGACTATACCTTTTCAAGGTAGTGTTTGATCACATTATGGATAGAATGTCAGGGCAAGTAACAGGACCCCGAGCTAGGGACTCAGACCCTGTCTTTTTACATTTCTATATTACTAAACAGTAAATGCCTCAGATAAAAAATAGGCATTTTACATAAGATAGAACTGCATGAAATTGCTACATAAAAACAGGGTGTATGAGGAAAAAGACTTCTGATATTTAAGTCGTCTTCTAATTCCTTGGGGCATACAGTACTGTGACTGGCTGGATGCCAGGTACCCCCCAAAGCAGCTCTATCATGCCCCTCCTCAGCTAGGCAGGAACATGGAACATCTCCTCCCCCTCCATTTCCACTGACCTGGGTGTCTGCATGGCTGCTCCCCTCAAATATGCTTGCTCCTCTCTCCAGCTGCTGCTGCTATTGCCCAGATTTCCCCCCTTTCCTAGATATGCTATCCTAGAGGCACTACCAACGTTACTGATGGGCTTGGCCTTGGCCAGTGGCAGGTCTATCTTGGAGCTGGCCAGCACTGGCTCTCTTGTACATGGGAGAAACTTTTAGCAGGTTCTACAGGATCCAGCCCTGTTGCACCCTTCCACCACTAAAAAAACCTTGCCATGCAAACCCAATAGAAGTACTCTCTGAAAAAGAGTGATTTCTGCAAGGTAATTCATTAATTCTCTGATAAAAATCATAGACTTGCTAATGCCAAACTGGATTTCATTTAAGACCACCGGAAATAGAACTTATATAGTTTGTATTTTCATTACCTCATAAAATGAAGATTTTCAGTTTACCCTTATGGAGGGAAATTTATATTCACAGAATGTAATGTCTGAAAGAAATAATATAACTAACTTGCTTTTTTCTATATAGCAGGCCAGCACATGTGACTACACTGAGTCAAATAATCTAAAGCATAGGCTTCTCTTCAAAACCTTGATAAAACTAAGACATAGTTATTCCAAGTAGAAATTAATCATGCTGTTGCCTAATTGTGTCATTTTAGTAGGTGTTTTCAGTTTCCAGTTACATACTCATTTTCTGACTTTCCAAGCTGAACCTCCAAGCTTTTTTAACCTGTCTAAAGCTTCATATCCTCTTGTGACTAACAACTGTGTTCTTTGCACATTTAAGTTGCTTGTTGCACATGCAACATTTAAGTTGTTTCTGCAGTTCTCTCTAAGATCTGTTGGACATCAGAGAGCTCTTGTAAAATGTGGATGCTTAAATTGGACTTTGCGGTGTGGTATCTCTCCAACCAACACTGTCTACAGAAGTTAAAGTCTTCTGCCTCTTGTTTTCCTTTATACACCTCTCAGGATCACACTGTTTTGCAGTGGGATCTCCTTCCTACTACCACCCTCAGAGCACAACCTTTGGGAGACTTTCCTTCACAAGCAGGTTGCTTGTCTTACTTCTCCCCACCTGCTTGGAGCCACAGATAGCAATGCGAGGTTTTCCACACTGCTGTGCTGAATCGCCTTCATAAGCACTGCACACCTATTGCTGAACTGTTCCAGCTGTCCTTCAAACTTGAAGTATCAATCTGCACTTTGCAAAGTAATCAGAATATTTCATCAAGAGTTAAACATATTTGACAAGGCAGACAATCGTATCTGCAGCTTCTTCTGGCATGGACAGTTCAACAGATAGTGTAAAACACATACATTTGTGAAATAAACATCCCTTCACAAACTGTTTTAGCATTGTGGATAAATCTCCTTCTACTCAATATACAGAAGAAAGGCATAACAGTCATCATTTACTGCTTTAGTGTACCAAAATATCTGGAGGGGTTCACTTTCAATACTTTTCTGAAAGTACTTGTCAGCTTTTTCTCCTAATGAAGATTTCAAACCAGAAGTTGTATATAAGTGATACATATGTTAGGGAAATAGCATCAGTCATTACGGTTACCACCACATGACTCTCATTTCTAATCCACAGTGAACTTCAGTCACCTGTAACTTTCTAAAGCTTTTTTTTTTTCTCTACTTTCAAAGCAGAATTACAGTTCAAATTTAGCATTAAAACAAAAATTCTCTGTTGTAGGGGTATTTATGTATTTTTCTTAAGTTGATAGGGAAGTTCCTGAGGCTTAGTTAATAAGAAGCTCAGTAAACACAGATTTGACATATACAATTTCATTAAACAAAAAGTATAGCGTGGTCAGCTACATTTTTCATCAGTGCATGTCACAGAATCACAGAATCACAAAAGCATGAATGTTTGGGTTGAAACGGACCTCCAGAGATCGTCTAGTCCATCCCTGCTGCTAGAGCAGGTTGCACAGGATCACAGATGTTTCTGAATGTCACCACAGATGGAGACTCCACAACCTCTCTGGACAGCCTGCTCCAGTGCTCTGTCATCCTCACAGTAAAAAAAGTTTTTCCACATATTCAGATGGAACTTCATCTGTTTCAGTTTGTGCCCGTTGCCCCTTGTCCTGTGACTGGGCACCACTGAAAATAGTCTGACCCCACCCTCTTGACACCTTCCCTTAAGTTATTTGTATGCATTGATAAGATCATCTCTTAGTCTTCTCCAGGTAGGTCAAACCCCATCTTGTGCTGGTAATTGGGGTTATTCATCCTCAGGCGCAGTCCCCTACACTTGCCTTTATTTAACTTCATTAGGTTCCTCTCCACCCAGTTCTCCAGCCCATCCAGGAGTTATTGAATGGCAGCACAGCCTTCAGGTGTATTCACTATTCATCCTAATTCTTAATCATTAGCAAATTTACTAAGTGCATGCTTCATCCCTTCATCCAGGTCACCCATTAATAAATTGAAGAAGACTGGAGCCAGTACTGACCCCTGTGGAACACCACTAGCCACTGACCTTCAGCTAGACCCTGTGCTGCTGATTATGACCCTCTGGGACCTGCCACTTAGTCAGCCCTCAATTCATTCCACTGTCCTCTTATCTAACCCTCACTTCTTGAGCTTACCTATGAGGATGTTATGATAGACAGGGTCCAAAACCTTACTGAAGTCAGGGTACACAACAAACACTGCTCTTCTCTCTTCTAGAAGGCTGTCAGATTGGTCCATGATTTCCACATCATTAATACATGTTGACAACTCCTGGTAATCTTCTTTTCCTCCGTGTGCTTAGAGATGACATCCACGATGAGCCATTGACTGAGGTGAGGCTGACTGCCCTGTAGATCCCTGCATCCTCCTTCTTCCCCTTCCCAAAGACTGAAGAAATGTTGGCTTCCTCTAGTCCTCAAGCAACATTCCTGCTCTCCATGAGCTTTCAAAGATGATGGACAGTGTCTTAGCAATAATGTACGCCAGGTCCCTCAGCACTCATTGTGGATGTCAGATTTGCCTAAATGATCTCTAACTCTATTCTCCTCAACCAAGGGGTGGTCTTTTCTCCAGACTTTTTCTCTTGTCATCGGGTTTTGGATTTCATCAGATGTCTGTGCTGCATCAAAAGGAGCATGGGAGCTGATTCTCCCCCTATCTCTTGTGAGACCTCACTTGGAGTAGTGTCCACCTCTAAAGTACCCAGCACAGGAAAGACATTGGCCTGCTAGAGTCTAAAGAAGAGCCACAAAGATGATCAGAGGGCTAGAACACCTCTCCTGTGAGGACAGGCTGAGAAAGCTGGGGTTGTTCATCCTGGAGAAGAGAAGGCTCCTGGGAAACCTCTCTGAGGGGTTTCAGCGCTTAAAGGAGGCCTTCAAGAAGACTGGGGACAAACTTTTCAGCAGAGCCTGTTGTAATAGGACAAGGAGTAATAGTCTTAAACTAAAAGAGGTTTGTTTAGGATTAGATGTAAGAAAGATGTTTCTCACCATGAGGGTGGTGGAACTGGAACTGGTTGCCCAGAAAGGTGGTGGATGCCCAACCCTGGAAACTTTCAAAGTCAGTTGGGCAGGGCTGTGAGCAACCTGAGCTAGTGGAAGATGTCCCTGCTCATTGCAGGGAGCTGGTCTAGATGACCATTACAGGTCACAGACATGTGAAATATAAGGCCATAAACAGTAATGTCTTCCCAGATATTTGAAAATGTGTATGTGTATGATGACAGTATTATCATATTCATGCTGAATAACATCTAGAAATGAAATGCCACCTTGGTGGCCTTAAACTTTTAATTAGAGTGAATAACAATTGGATCTTCTAGAATGACTTCTGCTCAGGTGCAAGTGAAATGTGTATCACAAGGCAACTATATTATAAAGTATCTTCTGTCCTGATGTAACCTATCAGTTAAACTATTAAAACCATCTATGAGATGCAGTTTTAATCAACCAAGTGTAAGTCTTCTATAATTACAATTAAAACATTACATTTCAAGTTATTCTTGTAGAATATCAAGTAGCAAGGATCATAATCTGTTGCAAAGAACAGTAGTATTTTAAAATTAATTTTCAGATTTATTTTCCCTCACCTGTTGACACTAACAATATTTAGTTGCCTGAATTAAGATACTCCTTCCATATACAAATTAACTTTTTAAAAATAGAATGAGCAAGTTGATTTAAGATGACAAAAAATGTCAAAAAGCAGAACATTTTCAATTACTGAGTTCAAGGTTTGAGTCACTCAAATTGTCAGAGCTAGAGCCAAAACCAAAGAAATCCACAAAACCTAATACTGTGACAAAATCAGGAAAAACCGGGCAGATTGTAGGCTATCGCCAACAATAAAACTATTTTTTTCTTAGTGCTTTCAAAGAAAAAAAAATTAAACTGAAAGAAGGAAAAGGAGAAGTCAGCCACAGAAGTCAAATTTACATGTGTGGAAAATTGAGAGATGAATATTGGAGTAGTTTGAATACACTAATATTTTATTTACTTTGGCTTGTATCAGAAATGAAAGGTCTTCCAAAAAAGTGAAAAGACATTTCTCCATGCAGCCTAGCATGGAAAGGCATCAAAGTCTTTGATTAACTTTTACTAAGACTTGAGTTTCATATGATCAGTACCACTTGTATTATTGCAAATTGAATAAAAATTTTAGCTTGCTTTCAAGAGAATCATTAGGAGGTACATATCATTTGTCCTAGAGGATATTGACTCATGAAATGATATTCCTCCTCCACAAGTGAAATGCAGTGGGGTTTGCCAGATCTTCTATTCTGAGCTGGATGTTGCCTGTGATGCTAACACTTCTGGCAACAGAGGATGGATTTTGAAAGGCTAAGGATTCTTCTGAAAGGGTCAGAGAATAGGGGTTGTTCAGTCTGGAAAAAAGAAGGATTCAGAGAGTGACCTAACTGAGGCCTTCCAGTATCTGAAGAAAGCCCACAAGAAAGATGGAGAGAAACTTTTGTTAAGGGCATGTAGTGATAGGACGAAGGGGAATGGTTTTAAAATAAGGGTCGGTTTAGATTAGATATTAGGAAGAAATCCTTTACTGTGAGGGTGTTGAGGCAATGGAACAGGTTTTCTGGAGAAGTTGTGAATGTCCCATCTCTGGAAGTGTTCAAGGCCAGGTTGGATGGGGCTTTAAGCAAACTGGACTAGTGGAAGGGTCCCTGCCCATAGCAGGGGGGTTGGAACTATGTGATCTTTAAGGACTCTTCCAAGTCATTTTATGATTCTATGATTTTTGCAATTTGACAGGCTTCAAGAAAACAAGCCCTTAGCACCCAGATCCAACTTGTATTTCCTTAAGTACCTATTTATTTGTTTATTTGTTTGTTTTTGTGAATATTCAAACAACTCTCCACTTGATCCTCTCAGAATAACACTCCATAGGCCATTATATGCAGTTAATAGACTAGCCACAAGATGAAGAGATAAACAGGCTCATCATAGACTATAAGTTCATATTGCCTGTGCCAATGCAAACAAAAATGCATACCTTAGAACACAAGTCCTCACAGGAAAGGTTAGGACTTAAAGCTCAAAGGTCCATCCCTGTTTCTCATTTGCATATATAATTACCTTAATGGGTTATCCATCCTTGAGTATAATGTTTATTTTGCCTAGTATGTTTATTGAATTGTTTTTGAAGAAATAATGAGATCAAGAAGCTCTTCTTCAAAGATGAAATCATGCCTTGTTTCAGCATAAAATGCACACCATATCTGTGGTGTATTCAATCAATACAAATCATCTAGAAGCAGGAAGAAGGAACAAAATAACAATTTTGATCTGAAAAATGGTCATAAAACACCATTTGGACTGTAGCCAGTCTGACATAAGGACTCCTCCCTACATTTGTAGCTTTTTTGGCATAAAGAGTTTCTGCTGTTGTTACTAATCAAGGATGACCTTCAAAGGGACAGCTGCTGATATATCCAGTCATGATACCTTTACATCAGCTACACACAGCATTGCTAATTTAAGATTCAGTGTTTGTAAAAGCCTTTAATTTGGTCCTTATCATCCCCTTCGTATAGTACCATTATATGTGACTTTACTTGCTTCACCACTCTTCTACATTTAGAAACTGTGTTCTTGTCTGAATAAATAAGACTGCTAAGAGCATCTATTAAGTACTGGTATCCCCAGGGTCTGAAGCACTATTTTTTTCCCCCTTCCATTTTTTGCCTGGTGAATCTCAGTTATAAAGCATAGAGCAGACAGGAGAAGGGTTGCCTTAGTAACGAGGCAGACCCAATCAGCTGCACAGGCTCCCTTGAGACAATCTAATTTGTGCAGCAGAAAGGGGCTAGGACAGGTGGCTAAATTAATGTGCCAGACAGCTTAAAATATTACACACACACAAGCACATGAATGCATACACAAAATCTCTCTGTGTACTTATATACGAATGCAATTATCTTCACCGTTTTGCAAAATAAACAGCATCTGGGTAACTTAGCCCTGCAAAACCCCCAAAGTAGTGGAGATGCAGGAATAGCGGAGGAAGGAGCGCAGGGTGGGAGGGAGTAGCGCTCCTTCCCCGCAGTCCTGCCGGATCTGCAGCCGCTCCGGGGCGGGGGGGAGGACTCCTCCGAGCAAGCACAGGCTGGAACACGGGTGTGGTGTGTGCTCTCCCGCCTTTACTGGGGCTTATGAGCTGCCTCCTGCTGATAGCGTGATCTGTTGTGCTGCTCTCCTGATTCCACAGGGTGCTGGAGCTCTCTCTTTCTGACGCTTTCTGCACCACTTCATAAGGCTTTCTCTCTCCATGCCTCCGCCTCTGATTTAAAGTGAACTTCCACCTTTTCCCCACAGTTTTTTTTGTAAATACAGCAGATTTGGAAATGTTTCATATTCTCCTCTGCTGTGTGAGGATTCAGCCACAGCACAAGAATTTGGATCAATTTGGAGGCAGATCACACATCAGCTTCTAGCTCTCACAAACATAATCTCAATTAATTTCTTTTTGCAGCATCTCCATTTTGGCTTAGCCAAGCACAGAGAACAACAGGAATTCAGAGCCTAGTCTTTGACATCTGCAATACACATGAAAGTGTCATATGCGCAGGAGGGTATTGCAACAGACTGTGCTACAGAAACACTCTGTATTATTACAGTGAAGGATCACTCTTAATTTCTTTATAAGGGGATAAATGTATTCCCATATAGCCAATTATGAGACACCTAACAAAAATTACTGACAGAGATAAAGTTAGTGTGTTGGTTCTGTACTATAACCCCTCAGCCAGAAATGCTGTGGGAACTGTCTCCTCACACCAAGCACACATATATCCCAACATGACATTAAAAGCTCAATACACCCAGGGTTTCTCTCCTCCTTTTTTTCTACATCTTAAGCAGATGAAATTTACACATAACAGAACATTGTAATCCCAGGCTATATGACTCCTTTACACAGAGAGGCACTTCTCATCCACCTACATCAGGCTAAAAGTGAAGAGTTCTGAATACTAAGATCAAACTAAGGAAAACTGAGGCATGAGAAAAAATCTTCAAACCCTGTGGGGAAAAAAATCAGAGTGAAAATACTGACATACAAGCCGTAACAGATAAAGCCGTAAAAGGCTTGAAAGTGTCATGGGATTTGTTAGTTTTTCTGAATATGTTTGGTGTCAAGAGAGTGTGCCTTACAAGATTATTGATATACTATTTCCCCCCCCAACGATTTACAACAACTATAAGAATAGCTGTTTGTGTTGCACTGACAAGCTATCTCAGTGAGGTGTGAAGTGTTACCTAAGGTTTGGCTAGACATCAAAAAGCAGAATTGTGTGACAGTCTTGTAATGAAACTAAAACCCCAAGTGAAACTAGGACCAATTTTTGCTTGTTCTTCCCAGGATTTACCAAACATATTGCGTGAATCTGGGTCTAAAGGATGCATATAGGAACCTACGGGAAGTAAATACTGGAGGAAGGAACTTTAAAAGGGTCTCCTGTGGCTCAGATTATTGTCCTTATTGCTGCTGATACACATAGTTTGTACTTTTTTATCCTTTTTCACTATTAACAGTACAAAAATGTGGAGATAGTTCCTGCTAGGATTATTAGTCAGCTTGCTCAGGTAGGAAGTGAAAGTTCTTCCAAAGTACACATTGTAGGAGTTAACTCTCATTACTGTTTTTGCAAAAGGTGTTAATGAGATGCTCCATTATATTTCAAATACTCGCTAATTAAGTATTTTGCTAGCAATGTTGGGCAAAATCTGAGACTCTGATGACACAAAAAGTGGTTTCCAAGGCTGTTATCTGACACACGCATCTGACACATGATATCTGATTAGGCAAAGTCTTTTTTAAAAAAATGGCAGGTGCCCATCAAAAATCCAATTTGCAGAGCACGTAGTGCAACATCAACTGTGTAAGAAAGTAATCAGTAAACAGAAGACAAGAAAAAAATCTGGTAGCTAATAAAAATCATGGTATATTTGTCAACAATGCATTTACACAGAACACTTTAGTACCAATTAATTTAAAATATGTGTAATTAAAATATGTATACCCACACCCCCTCAAGACCCGTGACTACACCACCAAACCTCAACAACAAACTCAGTGTGATCAGATTACACTTAAAGACATCAAAACAAAGCTAGAAGTCCTTTTAAATATCTTGGCCTGACCTAGAATATTTTGTCCACAGACTTGTTGGACAAGTTGGGGTTTTATTCAGTAGTGTCCCATCTGTCACTAACTTTTAGAGCACCAACATATGTGAGTGGCATTACAGAGAGGTGCTGCTCTATTTTCAAATTATTATCTGTCAGTTAACAACCTGAATCACACCATATTCATACAAAGAGCAGAAATCAGACTATTTAAATTATAAAGATTTCTCTTTGAAGGAGGAACACCCAGGTAAACAGAGCCTCTGGAGAGGTTTGTGTCACTTAACCCAGACATTTAAAGGTGAGCTCACCACTAACTCCTTTTATGTTGTCAGGACTGAAAAGGAAAACTTTTTAGGCATAACTCATTTCATTTAAAGGTAAATTGCTGAAGTTTAGATGAAAGAATAATAAGTGCTTCAAATAGTCTTTTTTCCTCCATTGATTGAAAAAAAATATGGGTAAATTCTTCAGAGGGATACAGCCACTGTGTAAATACTTAATATTTGTTGAGACCAAATTCCATCTTCTATGTCCCTGTTTGATCTCTCAGGGAAGAGGATCTTAGGATCTCCCTTGCCTAAATTGTTTCTAGCTGGCACTAGATTAACATGAGTTTCAGAGATGCTTCCCTCCCCCATGCTACATCTGACATCTGAGCAAAATTTGACCAAGCATAATTATAAATGCATGCTATGCAACAAGGGAAGGAAGTAGAAAACACTTCTGAGTAAAAACAAAACACATTCATTTTGTGATGAGTGTCTCGGTAAACCTATTCAGAGATCAGACTACTAACATTGTCAAGACACTCTCAGTTGCCTGAATTTGTGCCGTGATAGGGAAAAATAAAAACTACTCAATCAGAAAACAGAAGTCTGGAGTATTATATGAGCAGTACCTTTCCACTATTGTGAAGAAAATCGCCACTATAAACAAACACATTATGGTCATTTCTGTCTGTTCTCACAGTGCTGATTTAGAGCCCCCAACTGAGAAGGCAGCTGTGAAGAGTAAGTAACTGGTGAGCACGGCAGGAGTCCTCTTCTCTAATGCTGCTCAAAGAAATTAATGCTTCCTTTCTGTTGTCCTTATCACTGCCAGTTACGTGTGTGTTTTCCTTGGTAAGTGCAACAAAGGCTGGGCTCATTTGGCCTTGCAGAAGGGAAAGCCAAGATCTCCTTTTTTTCATCTGTTTGCAGGATGAGACAGTAGCTAGATTTTAGCCATCACATCTTCCAAAGAGGCTTTATGGTCTTGCATTAGCAAGCGTGGACAATGGAACTGAAAAGCATAATTTATTGCATTCCCACTGGTACTAATCACTACATTAAGGTTGCAACACATTTCCATGCTAGATCTATGTTTCTGAATGACCAGATTCTGGGAACATGGCTATTAAGGAAATGCAATTTTCAGTACACAACTTAGTCTCTGATTCACATAAAATAAGTTGTATAATTAAAATGCTAGCATAAAGATTCTTCAGGAACGTACGACTAGTTAACAGATAAGTACAAAATGGAACTGTATTTTTTAAACCAGGTTCTTACGTAGTCCTGTGATGAAATCAGTCACTGTGGGAAGCACTTGAATTAGAAATCTGAATGATGTGATCAAATGAAATTTGCACTGCTTATGATTTCCAGGTAGGCGGAAATAAGAATGGTATGAGAGTATTAGTGCTGATACATAAATAATTCTCTCTGAGATTATATGCTTTACTAAGCTTGGAAAATAAACATAAGTGGATAGAGGTAATTAAACTGCCCCCTTAAAATAATAGCAGACCCAACCTAGTATATTTCCCTTTAGCCAAGTAAACTGACCAAAATCTGCAAAAGATCCAGAAAAAAGAGTAAGGTCCCAATAGTTCTATTCTATACTAGGGTAAGTGAGAAGAAAATGGAGATGACAAATGGGTACAAAACCAAGGAATGGGGAGGATCATAAATCCTTAGAGTACAAGCCATCACTGCATTATTAAATCCTACTTTATTAATGCTAAAGTTCACACAAGGGAAAAAACACCCCAACCTAAGAGATTATCACTGTTTAGACATCCACACCAGGCCAACCTAGCACTTTTTAGTTGCTCCCCTGACATACTCAAAGAAGATCACTCTTGAGTCACAAGTCTTCTGCAGCTAACTTTTTTTTTGTTTCCTTTTTTTCTCCAAAAAGGTAGTTTTTTGGTCAGCTGTCATCAAAGCTTGGTCTGTGAGCCCCTACTCTGTACCTTAACGTCAGCTATGTCAGATCTTACTGTGCATTCTTGTATTCAGTACTCAGATATACTACTGACTTAAAGCTGTCAATACTAACTAATGGTAGCCCAGTAGTCTTAATAAAAAACTACATGTTAATGTGGGAGCAGATCCCAGTAGGGATAGGATTGCTAGCCACAGGGCAGGATGTGTAATCAGCAATGTCTTCCCTGTTTCCTCCCCAAAACCTGAATTTAGATCCCTTCTGATCTCCTCCACCCATATCAGTATAGTAAGAGGTGGGAATAAAAACCAATTCAGTTTCTGCACTCTGAAAACATTGCCACTTCTTTCTGGCAAAGGAGCACTGAGTCTAATCCAAAATGCTGAAATCAGATTTCTGCTTCTTTCTTGATAAAGGCATTCCTTCCACAAGGTAGAAAATTCCACCATTTCTGATAGCATGATGTCCCAGTAAAAACAATTATTCCCTTTTTTTTTATTCTTATTTTATTTCATCCACACCTTAGCCAGATGCTGTTTCCACTCTGATGTTTACTAAATAGAAATGAACCATAGACAGTTTCTATTTTTGCTTGCTGTGTAGGACAGATTGACTTTATGCCTTTTGAAAGGTGCTAGCAGCATTTGTACAAGAAGACACTATAATTCTATTTGCCATCGAGCACTTACTGCAGACCTGCTCAAACACAAAATACTTAAATATCAGAGTATAGAGACCACTAAAGGATGGCAGAATTGGTGGAGCAGGCAATATACAAACCAGAAGGTTTTTTCCTGGGAAATGAAAATCTGTGCGCACACACAGTGCATACAACTAGCAAAAAGAAAAAGAACACGTAGAAGGAAACGGAGAAAGACTTCTGGCCAAAGTGGTAATGACAGAAGCAAGTATACATACATTAGTAATCAGTGATTCTGTAGCAGGACAGGTGTGTAATTCAATGTGTTATGAACAAAAAGCACAGAATCTTAAGGTCATTGTACAGTGAATGCATTTGTTTCCATATAATTGTGATTTAAAAGATTTTACATCTTTTGTGCCCTGAAAATGTCTCTTAAAATAATTAGACAGGACAACACTGGACGAGATAATTACTCCAGTCACTGGCTGCAAGATTTGATTGATGCTGTGAGCCTGACAAATGACAAATGTGTCACAAGCCATAATTTTGAAAGTTGGTGGGTATATTTTTGTGTATCCTTAATGTTCTTCACAGAGGCATGGTCACTGCTCAACACCACAAAAAAGTTCTTGCTTAAATTTACCTATTGTTCAGTCTTACTACAGCTTTGGAGAGTAACCAGATCTGAAAAACATGCTTCAAGGTAGGTGCACTGCGAAATACCAGACATCACAGCCCCCAAATCAACTAAGTTTATGCAGCCAAAATGCAAGTAGGATGGAGTCCTGGAGTTTGAACTTCAGCCCTACCAGTCTTGGGTTTGAGCACAAAGAATAGTGTCATTTGCTGTTGATCCTTCGCAAAATGCTGAGCTGGAAACATACACCTTCAGTACAGAGAAGGTGAAACTATATTTTCAAGTCTGATGTTAGCCTGAACTGATTATTCTCCAGAACAGAGAAGATTATGTTATTATGTCTAATATACAGATTTCCTTTACATTTAATCAGACCAGTTAGATTAAGAAAGGGTGTTACACAATGATTACACTATTATTTCTTGTGTGGGTATTATATCTGATCTTCCCAGAAGACTCAATTAAAGGACAAAAAAAAAGAAAAAAAGACTGAATTGAGCCTAGGATTTTTAATGTGTACCTTTTTGCTGCCATTCACACTCTTTGCTTAATTTTCTTTGGGTGTTTTAAATTAATTTTTGTTAAACACTAAACACAGCTCTACCTTTCTGGATGGCTTAGGATTTTTTTTTAAAGAAAAAGGTGATAATTAAAAAATAAAATAAAAGCCTATTCACAGAAGAGTGATGGAAGGAGTGAGTTAGATGAACAGCACTTGATAAAAAGGATAGCTTGTGTTCCTCTCAGTTCCCAGTTTCACAAAGCACCTTACAAAATGACAAAAAATGAATCAAGTCAGGAAATAATTTATACACATAGAAGTGACAAATTATTTTAACCAAAATAGAGGAGTCTTTCCCAACTATTTTGTGGAAATGTTCTGCAACATCAACACTACAAACAGCAGCTCACAAAGTCCACAAACAGAATCTGAGCATCAATTTTCACTTTTGTAAGGACTTTGACACTGTTTCCCACAGGATTCGCTTGGAGGAACTGACTCACTGTCACTTGGATAACTGTACTGTTCACTGGGTAAAAACCTGTCTGGATGGTTGGGTCAAGAGAGTGGTAGTGAATGGAATATTATCAGCAATAGTGTGGCCAGCAGGACCAGGGCAGCGATTGTCCTCCAGTATCCCACACTGGTGAGGCCACATCTCATATCCTGTGATCAGTTTTGGGCCCCAAGCTGCAAAAAGGGGTGCTGGAGTTTGTCCAAAGAAGGGCAATGAAGCTGGTGAAGGGTCTAGAGAACAAGTCTCTCAAGGAGCAACAGCTTTTGTCCCTAATCCCGCCTCCTTCAGACTCACCCTGATCTCCTTAGATACGAGCACTTTCTGAACTTTGCAAAGCAGAACTCAGTTGGGTGCCACATGAAGTTTTGTTTCCCATGGGGCACAGTTTATAATAAGGAAAAGAGAGAGACAAAGGTGCATGAGACCTCAGCTTTCAGTGATCAGAGGCAGAAGCTGGCCAGCAAAGGGAAGTATTCATGTCAGTGCAGAGAACATATGGACAACTAGAACTGCAGTCATGGAGTTGGGCTGTGTGTTAGACACTGTAGGTGCTTAGTCACTCTCATGGAGGGGAGAGATTCCCACCTTCAGTTATCCCTACCAACACCAGCATGACGAGAAGAGAAAATCTCTGTAGAATAACATGGATGTCAAGAAAAGATGTGATAATATTAATTGACAATCAGAAACTAATCTCTGTCACTGGGACAGGGCAACATAAATGGCTGTAGATTGGTGGTATGAAAGCAGTAGGAAAATACTGTAGCCTTCAGACACTGGAGTGAAGAAGTTGTAATTAGTACAAACAAAGGTTCCCAGCAAACACTCTGAGTCCTCATATTCGAAGATTCAAAGATGGGTGATGGCTGGTCTGAACAAAGGAAAACTGTGCTGGGAAATCTCAAAAGGATATAAAACAGCTTCTTAGTTCATCATGTAATTTCTCCCATCCAATTGATGGCAATATTATGACAATAATTGCATGTCTGTTTGATAACCATACACTGACGGTCTTTTTAATGGACCTCTGTGTTTTCAAAATATCTCTAAATGACACAGTTTTTAATGAGCTACACAGCTGCAAGCTGGTTACTAATTTACAATAGAAACAGTGCTATCACACTGTTCTTTCCTCTTGGCAGTACTGTAACTCAAGCTTGAGGTAAGCACTTAAAAACAATGATCATTCCAAAATGTTTTCAACAGATACCTGGGTGTTTTGTCCCATCAGATCCTGACTTTTATTTTCAGTTTTTGTAAACAAGCAGAATTGTAGTTACAAATTAGGATTTTATTTTTCTTTTCAGATCTGAATTGTACCTTTACAGATAGCATAAAAAATGTGCATGAGTCCAATGTTATTAATAAGATTTTCTGCATTAAAGATATTACCATCAAAAACATGGTTGTCTAATTCTTCTTTATTTTGATATTTGAGGATGCAAAAGAATTTAACAAAAAACATGAAAACCCTAAATGCTGTTTGTATTCAGATTATTCATAAGATCAAAATGTTCTAATTATCTCAGTCGTGTTAAAACCTTACACATGGATGAGAGGCTGTAAAATATATTTCTGCCCTTTAGGAACTTCACATTACTTTCACTGCTGGCAAACTATGAAAGCAATTTTAGGAAACCAGGGGACAGAAAACACTCTTAAGCCTTCTTTAGCCATTTTGAAGAGGAATGATGACATACTCTATCAAAGCATACCCCCCAGGAATTACGACCCTAGGACTGTTGCCTCTTTTTATTTTATATAATAAACAAACAAACAAAAAACTCCAAAATTCCTTCTAGAAGCAGCTTTCTTTCAGTGCACTGTTGAAAATTAGTCTTCGATATGTAAAGCTTATGGAGCACTACATCAAAAAATAAAATCTAGCTCTTGATACACATCAGTAACAGTTTTAATTCTCATTACATGCAGAACTCTAGAAGTCCTGGCACAGTTTTTCATGAAGTTGTATTTTAAGAAACATAAAAAATAAATACAGTCCTCCTAACACTCCAGCTAATAAACACTTCACCAGGCATAGGAGAATGAATATCACATAACCAATTTTCCTAAATCTGGCAGTTTCAGCTGTAATGTATTCCAGTCTATTAAGCATTCCAAAGGTGGTTGGTATCTGCCAGCAAGACTATCCTTGATCTAAGGGCAATTGCAAACTTCTCGAAAACTAAATGTCATGTTGGCTAACTGGGAGAAGTAATTAAGCCGTCCTTGTAAAACAGGAGAGCTGGAACAAAAGAATCCATTGTTCAGTCACTGGACCACATGGGAAGGCCTGAAAAAATGGTAATTAAACCAGAGAAAATAGAGGCTTCGTTGGCTCACAGATTGACTGAGGTGAATTTTGGAGCCTGGCAAAACTAGAAAATTTATGTCTTCTTCAGCTATAAGCTGATCTGAACTAAATGTTTACCTCTCCTCCTCACAGCCCCAGCCCAACTCCACACACTCTGCGTTTGTTGCCCTCCATTTTCCTGTACAAATATTTTTCTGAATGCTCTTTAGCCCAAGGTGGATTAAGAAGACATCAAACCAAATGTTTGGAGAATGATTTAACGAACAGCAAAGGGTAATAATTAGTTAACCCAGGTTGCAGGAGGCAAGTAAGCTTGACTTTATGCAAGTATTGATGAAAAACCAGAGAGTTACCAGCAGCTAGGGGAAGTATAGGCGAAGATCCTGAGGTCCTGGATAGACTGAAAAGTAAGTTTGGACTTCTTATCAAGGAAACTGCTCAAGACAGCCAAAACTGTAATTATTCCCTATGGAAACATAAATTAAATAAATTCATCTGTCTACCATCCTTAACTTTCTTTAAGAAATCAACTTAGCAAGATCCTCCCTGGTTTCCCTTAATTGCTTAATTCCTCAGCATAAGAAGAAACAAGGTTAAACTTCAGCTAGAGAAGCTCTCTTTTTATTCTTGAGTATTACATTTTGGCCTGTTGAAGTGCATAGTTTACATTCTCCATGTGTGCTCACATTTAAAAAATCCTTAAAAAATAACTGTACTTAAATATTTGGTAGGACATTTGCCTAATGGTTTCCAAAACAAGTGTGCCTAAAAATATTCTACAAGCTTTTACCGATAACATAGAGATTAAACACCTTGTCTTACTTTGAATTATAGGCATCTCTAAAGTAAACATAGCAAATGTTAGCAACCACAGTGGCTTGAAGCAGGAACTGAATTGCAAAAGGAAGCAAAATGGCAGAAATGTTCCTAAAACTTGCAGCCTTTTTTTATCTTTTGAGGATATTTGACACTGCCAGCTTGCAAATCAATAGAAGGGGAAAGGAAGCCAAGTAGCTCAGAAAAGGCACTTAAACAGTATGGATTCCAAAGTGCACCTTATAGAAGTAGATCTATACATATTCTGTGGACAAAAAGGAACTACAAAAAAAGAAACAAAAGAATATCAAAAAGGTTGAAGAAAAATCTGATGAATGTTCAAAGAGAAATTAGTGTGAATTTGAGAAATTAATGACTATTTGTTACACTTCATTGATCCACCTTTGCAAAATTTAAGCATCAAGAAAAACCTCAAGTTGTGTAATCCTCTAAAAAGTACTTGAAGATTCTGGAATTTGCTTATCGCTAAAGTTGAGCTGAGAATTTACATACTTTTTGCTTACTGATAGTTATTTTGAGCATTGTTTCAAAGTCGATAAAACAAAACCTGCTTCAACAGAAGAGAAATTTTATGTGTATGTGGTACACATTTGGAAAACACATTTCACTGTTTCATTTGCCTCTATTTTTCTTCAGTGAATGTTAAATTCCAAGAAGAAGGCTTAGTACTCTCTGAAAGAATGGTTTGGATTTATTCTTGTCAACATTTTTAGCATGTATTTCCTCACAGAAATGTTGCTTCCTAGTAATTTGAACAGAGAATTTTTAGCTTAGCAACAGCCTTTTATGAAATGCCTTGTAATACCAGACATTACAGCATAGGCATTCAGATAAATATAAATGGAAATTCCTTTTAGTTAAACTGATACCACAATTTTAGCAATCATGCCTTCTCATTTGCCTCTGGGGCTTGCCTGTTCCAGTCTAAAGATCTCTGTATTCCTATTTTAGTTTGAATTCCTCTACTTAAAATTATCATGTGTCCTTTGAACCTAAGAATATGGTAGCTTTTTATCCCAAATCTGACTATCTCATCAGAGGCTGGAGTGATTTATGAAAGGCCACATCTCTTTCTTTCACTGAGGTCAATGTCAGAAATCTGATTGACCTGAATAGAAGGTCAGTAGGAAAATGTCATAGAATTTGAAGTCCAAATGGATTGTTTTCAAGCAGCCAGCCTCATCTAGCCCAATTTTATTTCACTAACAGCTCCTGTATAAAATGCACAGACATATGGAGATAAGTAGAAAATACTTTAAAACAATGATATTACACTGGCCAGTTAAAAGATAGCTGCATCTTTTAAATGTCACATTTGTTAAAAGTATTTGTTAATTCAATTCATTGCTACAAAGTCAGTAAGCTCATCAATTTCAGCAACTTTCAGGTTTTTTGTTTTGTTTTGTCCTTTAGTGGTTTATTTGATTTTGTCCAAGACTTTACAAGATTGATAGGAGGTTTGGTGCATCTTTTTTCAATTTCAATTTGTCCATGTTGTAAACACTGTTGCTGTTTAATGTCTTATTCACAGCTGCCTAGGAAGCAGTTCTGTTTCCTGTTTCTGAAAAATAGAGAGAAAGAGAAAAAACCTTGATAATAAATGGCAGGAGAAAATAAAAACCTGATTTGAATCCAGTTTAAAAAACAAACAAACAAAACCAAACAAAAAAAACGAACCAAACAAACAAACAAAAACAAACAGAAAGCCAAACAAAAAAAACCCAAACCACATATTTTTGCATTCTCCAAAATAAAATTCTATTTAGGTCAAATAAAACATTTGCAATAAAAGGACTTTCAGTTTTTCATTTTCCTGGAAAAAAACCCACTCCACAGGAAAAACACACTAGTCTAGGCAAAATAAGCCTCAGCTTCCACCTATGTGAAAAGCAGAGATTTGCTATGTATAAACCAGTTATCTATTTTCATTCTTGAACTTTCTATTTCCATCAAAAACAACGATGTCAAACTACAGAAGCACACTTTCCTCATTGGGATGCCACTGGATCCAATGGGTGGATCTCTTTTGTTTGTTCCCTCTCTGGCTCCCTCTACCATCCTTTTCTATTTATTCCTATCACTCTACCTCACATTTACTGTTAAACAGAATTCACATTATTGACTTTGGCATATGGTCTTATTTCTACCTCAGTACAGCTAGGGGCACCTCTCACTGATTGGAGCTTAACCACCTATTATTCACAAGTTGAGTTATTTACCGGTATAGACCCACTGGTATTTTTTATTCAACTGGCTGAACTTGCAAATTTAACCCAGATCTGGGATTGCTGCTGCTTGCTCTAGAATTTCAGTCTGAATTCAGATTCTTGGGAGAAACTGCTGCCTTCTGCTAGCCAAACAAGTGGTGTCAAGTGTGTCAAGCATGGTGTAAAGCTGAGCCATGAAAATGAAGCTTTCATTAAAAACTGTGGCTCAAATGTCCTGTCCACCTTTTGGATTAAGGTCTGAGTGCTGACAGCATTTGAACCTTATCTTATACCAGAGTATGCAGCAGACTTGCTAGCACTACAGCTGTCTCAGATTCCTTGGTTGAGTCCCAAGGAACAATAGCAGCCAACAGGCATGACTCTCAGCCCTTGAGCAGGTCCCAGTACCATCTCCTTACAAACAAACAAAAAACATTAATAAAAAGGACACTGGTAGAACTTCTAGTCTTCTCCGTTTTAACTCCTTTTTTTTTTCCTCTTGGGAAATAAAGGTAGAGAAGCCATGCAATAGTTTGAGAGAGTGTCTTGCAAGCTCTATAGAATATTTTAGCCCATAAGTTTGGAACAAGCTAGAGGAAAAGGCAGTTTTGGAAAGCAGCTAGGATTATGAGGAAAAAAACAGCTGATAATCTTAGCCTAGCTTGAATCTCTCTCACATATGGTAGCTTGGTATTAGTGATGCTATGATCAAATGGTAGGTGCAGGCAACATCAAGTGGTCATGACAGTCTCTCTCAAGTAGCAATCGAAAAGAAGTAGGAAAGCAAAGGTTTTCTGAGAGAAAAGTCGATCAGTCAGGAGATAATAAAGGAGATAAAATATTGCATAAAGGTGGAGAAAAGTAAGTAAGGAAATTAACATGGAAGGAAAGGAACTGAACAAAGAACTTAAGACAATGAAAGAGGCAAAAATATTTAAGAAATAAGCCTGAATGACAAGGAACATGAAAAAAGAACAAAGTAAAGATAATGAAGAGCTCCACATTTATGATGATGGCCCCCTATTTGAAATATACATCTCCCTTGAGTATGACCAAATCAAACCCAACTAAATCACTTTTGTGTTTAGGAGTTTGAAATAATAACCTGGGAAATTAAGCCTTCAAGAGCAGTTTCTTTACTAAATCAGATAGGCAACTAAACTACAATGGATGAAAATCTTAATAAGAAGAAAATGCAAACAACTAAAAAGCTTTTGAATTTAAAAAACTAAAAGCAGTAATTTAAATCAGAAGTCAATTGTATATAGTTGTACATTTTTACTGTCATCAATTATGACTAATCAAGATTTATTATGAAAATAATCGTTTATGTTATCAATTAAGACCAATGAGAGAAACATCTTCAATTTAATCATGTATGTCTTTTTAAGGAAAAAAAACCCACCTGTCATCAGGCACAGACCAGTGTAGAAGCAACTCACAGCTACTAAATGGTCTGCCTATCACAATATCTGTCCTTTTTGGTCATGAACAACAGCATATAATCTATCCATAGATATTAGTATTTAAATATTTTTTCTTTATATAGAGAAGGACATAAACCTTAGAGCCATAAATAAAGTCAATGGCCAATTATGTGCAAAAATTACTCTATTTATTCTTTTTATTAAGAAAACCTATTGGTACAATATTCAGAATAAATGTTTCTCTGTCCTTGAAACTTGCACAGGAAACTGCAAGATTATACATATGTGTTGCAAGTATACGTGTATCAATACAGAATTACTCAGTCAGATTGTTTTCAACGTGCCAATTCAAATCCTTAAGCAATATTTTTTTCAAAAAGCTCATGTGAGTTAAATATTGGAACTATCAACTGGGCAAGGCTACTCTTCATATTTTTAGTAACAAGATAAAATGCAAAGGGTTTATTTCTTAGAAACTACACACTTAGGTCCAAAACCTTAACCTCCTTTTGCACATATATATTTCTGCCAAGGCCTCAGTCACCTCTACAAGAAATCCCTCAAATAAGGAAATATACTTGCATAAAAAAACAAATCAGATCAGGTCTAGCACTCTGTTTCTATGATGCTTTCCCATCCAGGCACTTGGATTCCAAGGATGACTGAAAAAAACTATTAGACGTGAAAGCTGCAGATGCTATACAGCAATCTGTTTCTGGTGTTTTAAAGGGTGCCCTTGAAAATAAAATTAAAAAAACTACGAACAAAAAAGTCCACGAAAAAACAAACAAACAAACAAAAAAACCAAACTTGCAAAATATCCTGTGGTCTATAACTCACAAAAAGTAGGAAGCCACTGACTTGTCAGAGATATTTGTAACATTGTTGTCAGAAACATGAATGTACTTTTGTGAGATGGCAGATTTTTTACAAGCATCTATCTGCTTTTTTTTTTCCTACAGGATAAATCCCTGGCTCAATTCTCATTCTTTCCACCCTGGCATTTGAAAACCTCTTCCCAAAAGTACACCCAGTCCCTTTCATAAACAGAGTAATCAGAGTTCCCTCTAAACATCTCCCCTTCCCTCTCTGCAGCCAAGCCTTTTAAAAAAGAAATACTATTAATATAGAAACTGCAAGGAACTGCATACAAAGACAGATTATCTATATGCATACCATTAGTAGAAAATGTAGGAATTTGTGTTTCACTAACCCCCAGATACAAATGTTTCTTCTGTCCACAGGTACCCACAGATGTCTTTACTTTCATTCACCATGGGATGTTGTTTATGACAGAAGAGCTATGATTGGAAGTGACAATCTGTCTGACAGAGAAGAGTAAGAACATCCCAATATACTGATTTACCAGCTTTGGGAAGAAAGCTTTGAGTTTTATTTGAAGACGATCACTGGCATTTTCCCCTGAAAAACAAAATAACTGTTGTCATTACAGGTCTAAAAATATGTAAGAATTCCATGAGCTATTCTATAGCTTTGACATTATATACTAAAAATACAGTACGTATTTTTGCAAGAAGAGAAGGAGCAGGAGTAGGATATCCCATAAGATTTCAGACTCTTAAGTTGTTTATATATGTACACATTACTAGAGTAAGTACATGTGAAAGAAAGAGTTTTCAGATTTTGCCTCTGAACCGATACCCTTTTCTAACCACTGAAAAGTGCCTGAAAATTTTTACTAGAGAGGGGAGGAGCAGATGAACTATACTCTGCCTATATCCTGAAGAATTCCTGTCTTCTGAAGCATCTAATGCTGGTAGCTATCTAAAAGGAGCCCTTCACACATATCTGCTCCAGTGTGGAAATTCCTAAGCACAAAAATAGAAATAAAATGTTTCTAGATGTATGCAGTTTTAAGGGGAGAAGAAGCAAGCAGTTTAGCAGCCTACAGAACTGAGATTAATCATGGGCAGATTGGCTATCTTTGAATGGAGAACAAGGAAGGATTAGGAAAAGAAAGAAGAGAAAAATGACCTGACTGTAGAGTGATACAGAGAGTTGATTATTTGTATAAATAGTCTTCAGAACAGACAACCCTTTCAAATTTTTGTAAGACTGAATTCACATTTTTTCAAAGTAGAATGAGAGTTACAGTGGAGTTCATGTTTTTGATCTGCAAAAACATGTAAAAGATACTTCAGAACACACAGAGAAAATAATAACATCACAATATTTTTCTTCACTATAATGTTCTTAAATATTTTATTGCCTGCTTTAAATGATGGAGAAGCTAAAAGCTGGAACAGACGCAATTATTTCAGTGAAATAAATAACAGTATCGGTGTTCTGAGTTGTGCAAAAAGTCCATCATAGGACTAGAAAACTGGATTCACAGAAATCTAAAGGGATGCAATCACACATTTTATTTTCTTCAGGTAAAACCCTATGACACATTTCAGCATTGTTCTATATAAAAGGAATTAATGACTTTGCTTTAATGAAAAGTATTGATTTTGTGAAGAGTACAGATTACAGGTACAGAAATGGCTTGATCAGGAACTTAATCAAGACGGAAAAGTAGAACGTATTTCAGGCAATGGTCCCACTCTGTTGCTACATGAGTTGTCCTTGGAAAGGTGTAGTAACTACTTTAGGTTACACAGGTATACCTCTTGTTTTTAGAGGCTGGTCTTGTAGACACTCATCTCACTTATAAGCAGGGTGAATTAAAAGACCTAAAGGTTTGTAGTACAGAGAAAACTAACAACTGGAATATTTCAGGATCTTAACCTTTAAGGAAACACTAACTCAGCACAGTGCAGAATTTTTAGTCCTTCCCAAGGCCTCGCTTGTAATATGGAAATGTGAATAAACCAGCAAGAATATTGTTTGAAAAAAAATAATGTACTCATGGTGTCTCAGATGTGACTGCCATATATGACATCTACCTCTGGGTTCACCACACGTTGCAGAGGTGGGGCCCAGAACTTCTGGATCAGAAAGTACAACTAATTAACATCCACTAACTGTTGGATTTATTTAATGGCCTAGGGAATGTTATTATGTCATGGTAACATCATCCACTGGTCAGTTTATATGCCAGGTCATTAATTACTGTGGGAAAAATGTGATCTCATAAGGAGTTTTGGCATTATTTGGAGGTTTCATTTGGTTTTAGGGTTTTATTGCACAGATATTTGGGTAAATGGGCTGGCAAACATGTATTTTTCCACCTTGAAATTAGTGTAAATTCAGTCTTATAATTCATAGAACTTCCATCTGATGAAACGTAACAGAGTCAGCAGCTACTTTTGCTCTTACCTGTGTTCACCTTATTTATCTTTGTAATAGATCTATCTCTTTACACTGTTCTCAAAACTGAAAATTATATGTGCACTACATTTAGTCACACATGTGGCTCAAGGAGCAAATAACTAAATTGAAACTGGGAAAGCTGCAGAAAATCATGCATTGGAAACTGTAAAGAAGGAATTTCCAAAAACGATTCTGTGACCAAAAAAGCAGAAAAACATCATATATCACACAACTTTCTATTGTAGATGATCCCAAAGAAAAATATGTGGAATCAGTGTTTAACATTATAAATACTTTACGGGCAAAAAATTCATAAGGCTCTTGCAATGTAAGCTTACTCTTGACAATTCAATATTTAATTTCAGAGCCAGTATTTTATTCATTAAGAAAACAATGTATTAAATTACCATACGCTTCCTTCCATTTTCCATTTTTAGAATAATAAACTACCGTGTTGAATACACGGTGGCCTCAAAAGATGCCCAGACATTTATAGAAAGTAAAAACAGCCCCAGAATAAAATAATTCCCAGAAAGTAACTGTTTAAAATTCAAACCTGAAGTCCTATTTTAAATAGGTATAGCTATCATATACTGATAGGAGATTAAGACAGTTATGGAGAAGAAACTGTGGGAGGAGACACATGAAGAAGAAGAAGAAAAAGCTATCATGTTTTGCATCAAACCTAAGTAATCATATGCCTGAATTAGTAATGACTGGCAAGCCCAGTAACATGCACATAGAACCTTAATAAAATTAATGGGGTTTTTTCTGCATTTGATATTCTGCTCCTTCTGAAGCAGGAGCCAGACTGCTGGGATGTCACTTAGAATTGCATGGTTGTGAAGGGACCCCAAGTTTGCCAGTACCCTGAGGTGGGTCTGTCAGCACCTATTTCTCAGAGCAAGTGCCCCCAGAGCCATGTTGTGTTGTGCAAGCTCTAGAGCCAGGCTGCATCACAACGTGAACAAGAATAAACTTTGTGAAACAAAGAAAGCTCAGAATGAGACAGATTATAAATAAAAATGTTTTATAAACAAGTCGCCCCATCCACTCTGTCCTTGTAGTGAGATCCTTTGGCTCTAGGCCTCATCTTAGTTCAGTAACTCAGTTCCTTTTCAGATAAGACTGAGATTTGCATAGTACTGAAGTCTGCACAGTCCCCTCTGGGTCTTTTGGGGGAAAAAAGACCCCTGGGGCTTGGCTTCTTCTGCTTCCTATTTTTCCCATCTGTCTTCCTCTGTCTGCTCTGCTGCAGGCTTCTGATTCTTTGTTGTCTTTCAAATGCTCTTCCTGCCCTACTTCACTCTAAGCAAAGGTGCCCCTCAGCTAGACACAGTTGCTCCCTTTGGAGGGTCAGTCTCCCCTTTCCTCAATAAGGCTCCATGCAATCCAGCAAGAAGCCATCAGGGAAAAAACTCTGTTTCCCTCCCAACAAGTAACTATAGCTTCTAGTTAGAAACAAACATTCTTTAACAAAATTAAAAGAAAATATACCAAATCAACAGTATCCACCATGAACCTAATTGTGGTCTTCCATCACAAGTGGCCCCTTTGAATCTGTGTTACCTGTGCTGAAGTACTGAACATGAAACTTTAACCACTGGCAGAGACATTTGTTCTGCACTTTGTCCTCTCCATATCCATCTTGTCTAACATTGCATTTGGCAGATACCACAGCTTTCCTCATGACCTCTCTGTAGCAATGGTGTTCCAGCTGACCACATATTTAAACTGCTTCCAGAGAGCTCAGGTGGGCCTCTTTGGGCAACAGTAATTCAGCATATGAAATGCAACAAGAATTTCCCTAGTACAACTATGAAATGCAGCCCCAGATTGTCACCCTAGGTGTTTACTTTGGCAGTCACTTCTCAATCAGACCTTTGCTACACATTTTGAGTTTGTATTTTGCTCCTCTTTTATTTCAGCACAACTTCTTTAAGCCCAATTTTTTCTTAAGTTTTAGTAAACAACTCTCAGTATGTGCACACCTAAGTGCTCCTACTCGATGTTATCCCTCCAGAATGCTTCCAGAACATCTCCAGAACTGCTTTTCATTCACTGAGTAATTCATTTACAAATCTTACCTGTCAATACCTGGCCAGAAATAAATCATTTACAAATCTTACCTGTCAATACCTGGCCAGAAATAAATCAGGCTTCTAAAGAGCAGATATTTAATTCACATTGACACTCAGGGCACTGTTCAATCTCATGAAATTGTTGTCAAATGGAACAGTACATGCTCACATTGTGCACAGAGGAATGAGTGCTATAAAAGCAAGGAAGATAAATGCATGGAGTGCATTTTTAAGATGAATTAAGAATTTTTGCTCTGCTGTATTTGTCTAGCTCTCCAGGTATCTTTAAACATAGACACAGTTCACAGACTGTCTTCTGCAGCCAGCACCGAGAATCCCAAGCAGCCATTTTGGTCTCCTCTCCAAAGCTTTTACAGAAATGCCACACATCTTGATGAGAAAAAGACCAATTTTCACTTCTAAGAGGTCAGTAATATTCTGTGTTCTGAGGCTGGCTTTGTTTCCCATCGTTGCTTCTTTTTTTTTTTTTTATTTCATTAATATAAAAAATTTAATTGCTGAACCAGTCTGTTTGGGAAAATATTTTTTTGAAAAAAAGGTTTGTCCTGCTTTTCTGCATGTGCTAGCTACTATCAAACAATCTATTAAGGTTGCGCATCTCTGTCCGAGTGCAGAATAATTCTCTCTCATAAATAAAAGTCAGTGATACAGTAATGTTCAAGAGACTAAAGCACACACAGAGGTTAAGATGTCTGCAATACCAGCCTTTGTTTAAGTGCATCCAAGAAGGGAAATCAATATTCCTCAGGAGAGCATTTTGTTGGTACAGCTGCTGTTGCTAAGGTTGGCTCAGTGTCATGTTCTCATTAATACAGATGAATGGTAACCCTAAGATTGAGAATGTGCAGACAAACATAATGAATTTATACCAAAAACACAAAAATGTAGAAATTCTAATTGCTTTGGCCTGATTGGGTACTTTATATCTTGAAAGGATCATGTTTATAAATCAGAGTTTAATGATATTTATGAATCACAAAATTAAGTCCTGCCTTGTAGCAGTCATTAACATGAAAGCAATTGCTGCTGCAGTTTGCCCTTTAAGAGCTTCAGCACAAAGAGACTAAAATGCTTGAAAGCAGTTTTGCATTTGAGAGCAAATCGTTACTATTGCAAGGAAAATGTTAGGGTTTAGTTATACAAGCATATTTGCTAGCATTAAAATAACTCTTTGAAGCCCACGTCCCTTCGAGGAAGATATGTGCATTGTGTCATGCCATTCTGTGAAAGGAAAAATCCTTTTGTATCAAGCATTATCAATCCTCCTCAGTCTCTCTCTAAAGGCACATGCTGCCCTGGATGCCATTTATCATTCAGCTGTTAGTTTCTCTGGCAGTGCTCTGAAAGCCTGGGAGATGCAGGCAAGAAATATGAAAAAAGCTACTGAGGGAAAAAAAAAACCAAAAAATTGACAGAAACTACATCCAGAGAGCTGATAGCCTCAAAATTATTACAGATCAAACACAGGTTACAAGCCTGAGACAGAATCCTGGAGGGGAAATTTGACATCTCCCTCTGCATCTTGAATTAAAGAAAAAAAAAAACAAACCACATTTGTAATGAGCCCAGATAATAATTTACAATCTTGCCATGAGAGCTACACAAGCATCTAGCACACACAAAAGCATGATTTGCAAGCTGTATATACATGGACTACAATCCTTGACTCATCCTTCCTTTGTTCTCAGGGTCTCAAGGAGCCTGAGCTCTATGTGATGCAGCACGGGACAATGGGACACCTTCTGCCTCCAGTGGCCCCTGAGTCCTGCTTGTCCTTACTGCCTGCGCCTTGAGCACCCTATATCTCACACTAATAGGGGTAGTACATCAGTCTTTACTGCCACATGTGAAAATTATCTCCATTGCTGTAGAATGAATAAATCTTTTCTCGGTAAACTTTTTAATTAAAGCAAAAAATTGCGTCTTACTAAAAAGTCCCAAGCTTTGAATCATGTGTATGCCTAGCAATAATCAGACACAAAGTCTTTAAAGTAACTGTCTCCACTCTTTTGACTAAGGTATTTAGTGTCTCGTACTCCTCCATCAATTATTTGACTTTCATAAAAAATTGTTTAGGGAAATATTGCTTCAAGGATTATTCAATTTTTTAATTAGACAAGTTGAAGTAAGGATATCTGAGCGTACACAGGACTCGTGTAACCTAAATTAAGCTGCTTGGCACATATACTACCTAATGATTGGACTGTAATGCAGCACGTGTTACTGTGAGGCTCACTCAGGTTCTCAACAGGCCAGCTTGGGTCTCATCAGCAGCTAAATTTACAGGTGGAATTTAAACATCATAATATCATTTCATATCACCTGGCATTTCAACATCCTGCCTCCAAGCAAGGCTTCACAGCATCTTACACCCGTACACCCACTTCCCTATACAAAGAGAGAATTAATCTCCAAGGGGAATCTACGGAAAGGCAGCACACTAAAGCAGACAGCCAATGGGAGACATTAAGGACACATGCATTTCTTACATCCCACTTCTCTTTACAAAATCAACATTTTATTTTGAACTGTAGAGAAGTGTCTTTGAGGATCTCCTCTGAGTTTCATAGCCTTGAGGTTCTTTTGCAGCAGATTCCCTAGACCTTCCCTTTAAAAAGGAAAATAAAAGTGATCAAGTCTTTTACTGGATGACTGAAAAAAATGTTTCCCTCACGCAAACACTTTCATGGGGCAACTTGCTGCCACGTACTACATATTGAGAATATTTTGCTTAAATGCACAATCTTTTGTAAAGAATTAGAAACTGATGTTTAAATCACACTTATGTGTACACACACACTCCTCCATTGTTAAATTACTCCTGAACTAACAATGCTATGAAAAGGCTGCTGTTTCAGCTGATGAGATAGAGCACATCCATATCAGAAAGCACTTTAGTTTAATATATGAAATGTGTTAGCTTTCTGTATGCTTACTGTGCGCACGGAACTAGTCTTATTTTTCTAGATGGCATTTATGGGCAATAAAATAGATTAATTGTTGTCTTGAACTGAATAATACTCAGGCCGGGTAAAAACAGGAAACAGACAAGCAACCTCTAACATTTGTACAAGTGGTATTTGAGCATCTTATCCCTCCTAACAAAGGAGAAATGGCCAGATGATCTGGTTTACTCTGTATCTGTCAGGACACTGCAGGGGAGAGGATTCTGGGGAACCAGGGTCAGACACAGCTGGGCAGGTCCACAGCTATGAGCCAGGTCCAAAGGCAAGCCAGAAAGCCCCATGCAGGCTGTGGAGCCCAGAGCCAGGCAAGGCAGTGCTGTAAGAGATGGAGACCGGCCCTGTTAAAGCATTGCTGCTGCAGGGGCTGGTGGCCCAGAGAGGCTGGCGTGGGGTCCTGGCTGTGGGCAGGTGTGGAAAGCCAGAGAGTGGGCAGGGATGGTCAGAGCTGGTGGTACCCTCAGGGCTGTGGCGGTAACTGCCTTTTGTGAAGATTTCTGAGAAGACCTAAGTAGTGTGCTTCTGCAAACAGGGAAGAGCAGTTCTCACATGCTGACAGCACTTAATCATGTGGCTCAGGAAGGGCTGACCTGCTGGGCAGTGACTCAGTCAAGCCATTCTGTTGTAAGTCCCACAAAGCCCAGCCTTCAGACTCCGGGTGTTTCTGGGTTCAAATGACTCTTAGAGTCCTGAGAAGTACATCGATCAGTCTGCTGGTGTCAAAGGGACAGCTGAGGTCTAGCTAAGAGACCAGTATGCTCATGGGTGACAACTGGGGATGCCCACATGGAAGCCTTGAGGACTTGGCTCTTTGTAATTGTACCTGCAACCAGCACCAACAGAAGCCATGATGAGCACAAATTCAGGGCTACTATGGTTCAAATTGCTCTGTAAAAACTGGGTCATAGGTATTTTTCAGGTTGGCAGCTCAAATTAAAGGACCCTTGGGACTGTGTTTCCATTGTAATGCTCCTTAAAATAGATGCATAAAAAGGCCTGACTCACAAATCCAGACAGGCACATCTTGGTTCTTTTTCCCTAATGTGTATGTCTTGGATAGCCTTGGATTCCTCTAAATGCCTATGTTTAGGAAACAGAACCAAGGCCTTAAAATCATCTTTACTTTACGAAGTACAGAGGTGCCAAATTGTTTCAGAAGCTTCTTATAAAACTTCATGTTTCTGAAGCTTTCAGGTACTTCAGTATTTAACAAATACTTATGAAGAACCAAATAGATTCTTCCTGAGTGCTTTAAAAGATTATTTTAAACATTACCACAGGAACAATAAAAAAATTACCACAGTAACAGACTCAAAAGAGAGAAAAATAAGCTATTGAAGATCTACCTATTCGGCTTCTGGATCAAAAGTAATATTGTTCCCAGAGGAAGACTCATGGACATATTCCATTTACTCCTTGGGACTTATGCACTTTTATTGTAAGTCAAGTTATACCCTTTATGTTTAAGATTTCACATTTCATAGAATTTTGATTGAGTTTCTTTTTCTACCATAATGTATCTTTTAACTTAAAAAGTAACATTATGAAGTTTAAATTCACTTTAAAGTGCTTCAAATAATGTGTCCAAAGGGCTCTAAAATAACTTTTTTTTTTTCACTTTTGCTAGGTAACAGGAAGCCATTCTTAGACTAGGACAAAGTCAGGTATTTGCAATAGGTCAGGTGATTAATAAGACTGACACAGGTTTATGGGGGGGAAAAAAAAAAAAAAAGAAAAACCTTCACTATGGGGCAATAATATTCATTATGCACTACAAGAAGAGGCTGTAGAAGAACTAGAGAAATTGCTACCAATAGTTCATCAAACAGTAGGGCAAAAGATTTTGATGTAGAAAAATAATGCTTTTCTGACCGGGATTGTTTTTTAGCAAAGCTCTACTATTTGGAAAGGGTACTTTAGCCTAGTTGGTTCCCCTGAAAAATTATGATGCGCTCAGTTGCATTCAGTCCCTTTCCATTCCATTATAGTGTAGCTGGAGACAGACCACCTGCAGAGAGGCTAATCCAATCTAGGCAAATGTTACAAAGCAGAGTGACAGAATAGTGGATGAATGATACCTCTTAAGAGACAGAGCCCTATCAAGAGCACTGGGGAGATGTACCAATTGAATGCAATGCACTGGCCAAAGGCAGCAAGACTACATAACTTAGGTTGCTGCCAGAAGTGCCTGAGGAATTAGGCTGAAAGGTGACCCAAACTACATTGTAAAAATAAAATAAATAAATAAATAAATAAATAAATTAATTAATTAATTAAGGGTGTGGATCTTTTCAGCTCACACAGAGTATGTGTCACTGGACTAGGCTATAAGATTTAAAACAAGCAAGCAACAAACCAAAATAAACAAACAAACAAAACCCCTGAAACAAACAAAACCTCAAAAGTGTAAGTACGCTTATTTATGTTTGTACAGAGCAGAAGATGCAGGAGGAATGGGCAGAGCAGCAAACTAGGCCAGAGAGTGAGCCAGGCTACTTAACTACAATTTACCCTTACTTTTCCCTTTGAAGTCTGTTGCCCTTGGGATAAAACAACAAGGAGAATTGTTGTCCTTTTTGTGGGGGTGGGACCTCACAGTGCTGTACTTACCTACTTTCTCTTTTCTACCACTGTATAAAATGCTGTAAAAATGACAAAGTTTAAAATATAAAAGCAGAGCTAACCTGATTTGTGCTCTGCAAGAAAAACTCCATAAATTCCACAAGGGTTTGAGAATTTAAACCTGCTAGGCTATAATGAGAGGGGAGCCCCTGGTGGTGTAGTGGTTAGAATGCGACGCTTTCACTGCCGAGGCCCAGATTTGATTCCCAGCCAGGGACACTCCCCGGGCAGGTGGAGCTCGTTAGCCCTGTAAGGCAATCCATCTACATCCTGAGGACCTCGCTGCCACCGTCCAAGCTCGCTTGGCCCCGGCAGATGAACCTTAGGATTAAAGGGTGGGCTCAGTTCCGCGCACACTGTGTCTCACCTAAAAAATCCAATGCGCAGGCTCGAAGGCGTAAAGACCTTCCCCGGATCTTCGTTCGCAAAGACTGGCCATTATTATTATTATACTAGGTGGTCTTAGAAGCATGATTATACTGAACAGAATAATAAGTTAGGTAAGTTGCTCTGTTGCAACTTTTCAACATTATACATAGAATGAAGCCAACACTTGTTATGGGGGATACATCAATATCACTTTCACTTTGGAGAGTTAAGAACACAAACCACAGAATTCGTTATGAAACATGATCAGCAGTAGCATAGCATAAATAGAAGAGAATTGATGTTATTTCAATTATATTTCTCAGTAAGCTACATCTATGAAGTAAATTGGAAAAACTTCAGATAGCATTTTGGAGGACCCTGATAAAAATTCCTGTTGAGCACCTTGAGAAAAAGCAAGTACACAAACCCTTGCAGGTGGAGGATATGACACCCATTAGCTGCAATCTGGACTCCAGGTGTCACAGGGCACCCTTCTTCACAAGCAGGTGTAAAACCAGAAGGTTCGCTCTGACCACAGCTCAGCTGATTTGACAGTTCTAACCCAGTAATTACGTAACAATCTTAGCACTGCTTAATGATAAGAATTGTTAAAGCAAGTTATACTACTTTGGACCTTAACTATACCTAGAAATAGACAAGACTGAAAGTGATGCCAGTGTGTCTGCCGGCCTCCATCAATATAAACGCATGAATCTCTCTGCACAACTTTCTTTGCTGACTTTTTTAAATTGCAAAGTGTCGTTATTTCTCTAGATATAAAAAGGGAAAGAATTGTAGTTTTCCACCTCACAGACATGCTAAGAACCTTTTCAGTGCTAATTCCATGTGAGTGGAAATTCAAAAAGTGCAATGTGTTGTTTGTTCTCAGAATGACACAGTGCTGAAATTGCTCCATATCAGCTTTTACACAAAGCTTAAAAGATCATAGAAATTCTGATTCTGTAAATACTAGTGGGGGAGATAAGGTACAGACAAGACATGCTCTTTTGGAAGGGAGGGAGAAAGGTTTGGGAGATCCCTAGCCACAGGAGTTTTCAGAGGATCATGCAGTAGGTAGATAATTACATTCCTGGGAACCACCTCATCTTTCTGCTTTCTTAAGTAATTCACTGTTCTAATTAGAACCAACCACAAAGCACTGA
Organism: Pseudotriccus pelzelni; assembly: GCA_035584735.1. Lineage (NCBI taxonomy): Eukaryota > Metazoa > Chordata > Aves > Passeriformes > Tyrannidae > Pseudotriccus > Pseudotriccus pelzelni. The sequence goes on from JAWMRA010000078.1 coordinate 75,158,572, forward strand.
TAACAAAGGGAAGCCCATATGATGTATGACAGTTATTTAACTTGTCTTGGAATCAGACAGGCAACATTATATCTCTGGCTTTAGGTGACTGAAAGAAGAAAACCATGATTAGATATAGCTATGTAAGAAAAAAGTCTTTGTGTGGCAAGGGAAAGGATACTGCCTTGCTGTTGTCACAAACACAGGTGACACCAAGTGTATCAATGTCTTAAAAATTCATTGCCAATTATATACACATCCCTCTAATTTGCACTTCAGAGACTTATTGAGGACAAAAGAAGTTGTGAGCATGACACATTGTGTAAAGTGCTATATTTTTGTGTGGCAAGTCTGAAGGGAAAGGATGTTATTTTCTGCTTAGGCTCAAAATGGTGACAATGTACTTAACCTGGGAAACTGGAAAAAATGGGAAAAAAAAAGAAAAAAAGGAGAAAAAAAAAGGAGAAAGAAAAGAGAGTGATCTGCCTCGGTAAAGAACAATATAGAGAGACAGATAGAGCACTTAATTTCTTCATTTGTAAAGCCTGTAGTTCTATATGGATTCATGGGATCATATACAGGCAGCTTTCAGTGCAGTGTTCTCCTACTGCAGAGATTACCGGGTTTGCAGGCCTGGTAACTGGCCTGCCCCTATCCCCTTTTGCATGAGACAGACTCTCTGTTACTGTTTAAGTGAAGGTAGGAAGTGGCAAATAAAGAAGCATATGCAGTGTTAAAGTCTGGTGTACTAACAAGGGTACAGGCTTGCTTTCGTTTGCGCTAGATGCATAATGGCCAGAGAACTGAAAATACACCCAGAAGTTGACGTGGCAGGAGGACAACATGAACTGGACAGATCAGCTATAACCTTGGAGGCAAGAGGTAGAACAGCATACAGACATTTTGCTGGCTCTAGAATTTCTCACAAGGGATCCTCCATTAAAGAGTATACTGACTTTAAACTCAGATTACATTGCCGGTGTTAAATAATGCACTGACAGCTGGTGAGGAACCTGAAACCTTTGTTGAGGGAGAAAGCAACTGTGGAAAAGACATGTCACATAAAATGGGAAGTTTGAGGTCTGTATCAATAACTTGCACCATCACATTTCATAAAGAGAATATGAGAGCATGACACACAGCCTTGTTCAGGAGATAAATGTTTATCAGTCATGATTAACTGCAGCATGTGAAACAGTGTGAGGCTTTGTCTTGAATGCTCACAGGGCATAAGCTCTCCCATAGCTTCAATGAAAAAGGGAATTTTGACATTGAGTTACTACCCAGAATGGGTGAGCAAATCAGAATCTTGCTTTAAATCTCCTAAACCCATAGATTTTGTGTTCTCTAGCCAAAGAATAGGTAAGCACTGGTTTCCTGCCCCACGTGTTCTCAGTGCAAATTTTTCCCAACTCTTTCATTTTTTTTTCTCTTTTATTTGTTAGTTTCTAAAACTGCAGCTGTCAAACCAGTTCATCAGACCTAGTATGAAACAATGAAAAAAAGCTTCACAGTCCAGGCAGTTTGGTGACAAACGGTGCTTTGGTGAAAGACTTCCTCTTTTTCACAGCCTCCATGACCAGAAAGACTTTTGACCTCTGAAGCAATCTCAAAAGGAACATTTATCCAGTGAAAGAATGCTGGGGAAAGTTGCTCTGAGCCACTCAGCAAGTGATCCATCACCTGGGACCACTTCTCTCACACTTGTCTGGAATTCATTGCAGAGGTCCAGGAGGACTTTTCAGTAGAAAAATGCAACCATTGATCTGAATCAATCATTGCATTAATGAACATTTGAATATTAAGGGATGTTTTCATTTTACATTCACCTAAGTATTTACTTTCTTTTGCTGAAGCTTTACTTCAGGAAATTAAGGGATAGTTCTGAAAAACAGCTTAGTACTGGTCAAACTAAGAGCTGTAGGAACTCTACATGCATTCAACATCAAAGCAAGTGGTAATATTTCCAGAAAGTCTCCAACACAGTAGGCTTCAATTAGATGTCTAATATTTGCTACATTCTGCTTTTTTTTTTCTGCCTGTTCTTATTGGGTGTATCTATACTGGCCTTGCAAAATAAACGTTTGCCAATGACTGTTTTCTGATCCTGGGGACAGACAGACATCAACTGCATCACACTTAGTCCAAAGACCTTGAGACTTCATGCGGGTTGTTTAGGACATAGACACTGTGTGTTGTACATTCTTCACTTTAAGAGTCTGAAACAAAACAAGGACCACATCACAGTACATCACAGTGAGAGAGTTTCATGGCACAAAACAAAGGAAGTATGAGACGTTGCAAGAAGACATGGAGTTTGAATACACACACAGGTACATGCACACACACATACAGACTGCACAGATATTGATGGAGATGTATAGACTATAGAGAGAAAAACCCTGTCCTATTCATACTGCCTTTGGGACATAATCTGCAGTACACATTATCGACCAAACTGTGCTCAGACAATGCCTAGGAGATCACTAAACTGCTGCTCTGCCTGCAAACATGACAGGAAATGACCAGTATGGGCAAGCAGTAGTTTGGTGCTTAAGTTTAGCTTCATCCCTGCTTCATTTAGCAGCAGAGATATATGATGTTTATTGCATGTGGTATGGTGTTTTCCATCTTCATGCTTCCAATCACAGTAGTGCAGTTTGAGCTATTTCCACAAGCATTCCAACTGTGAACACACAGTGTCCATGCTACCTGAACAGCCTTGGGCCTCTTAGCTCTGGAGGCATAACCTATGAGGCATACCTTGAAAACCATAGGTGTTTTACAGTCTTGAAATGTTATTTAAAGTAAAGAACTGGGACATGAAAAAGGCTGATCAGTACTAACACAGCAGCTTGGGATCCCCATCTCTTAACTTACATTGTAGGCATAGAGAAGAATAAATATTAAGTTTTGGTTATCAGAATAGTCCCACCTTTCAGCTTTGCATCTCACTGAATTCCAAGGAACAGCACAAGCTGAATATTTGGTTAGTATGAATATACATATAGATCAAAACAGAAACACATGTAGAGAAACAGAATGTCATGAGTTTGCAAAAGTCCCCCTCCTTGGGGATTGAAAATAGTTTGTCCAGATGAATTTCCGGACAAAGGCCAATCAGGAGT
>JAWMRA010000078.1:75166540-75176550 GCA_035584735.1 Pseudotriccus pelzelni
TTCTCTTCCGTTTCTTCTTGAAGATGTAATTGGCAAAGGCGTCACCTGAACTCCTGATTGGCCTTTGTCTGGAAATTTATCCGGACAAACTATTTTCAATCCCCAAGGAGGGGGACTTTTGCAAACCCATGACAGAGCCTAAATCCTGTCCCAGGTCTGAACAATTTTGTATGCCTGTAGTGACCTTGAGGCTTTATTAGGTTCAAAGCAAGGTACTAAACTAAATGGAAGACTAAATGCCAGAAGTCTTCTAGGTCTGTTTTCTCCCAGATATCTTGTTTGAGGCAAAGGCTCTTGAGATGGAGCTTCCTGAGGCACTGCAGTTCCCAGACCATTCAGTTCAATCCAAAGATGTATTAGCTCAGATCCAAGTGAACTTCACCTGCTTTTATCCAGTATCATTACTAAGCTAATGAGCCTTACGGAGGCAGTCCAACTTGGCAGAAAAGTTGGACTTCCTGTAGAGTCAGCCCTAAGGTCAGCATCCACTGCCCTCCCACCTTCTGCATGGCTTTGTGTGACACAAGGCTGAATGCTCTCTGCATCTGCACTACACCACTACAGCACACAAATTCCGTGCATTTGTATTTATCTGCATCTCTGTATGTACCTTAAGGCAGCAAAACACCCAGTTCTACACCTCCATCAAAATTTGGCCCTTTATTTATATTAAAAGGTGAATATATCCCTCAATAATGCATTCATGTACATATTCATCTTGTTCTAGAAGCTCATTCATTCACAAAAGGCTAGACTGTGTAATTAAAGTTAGGTGAGGAATGAAAAATAATGAAGTCAACTATTTAAGTATCTGTTTACTGTAGCTGTAAAAGTCTCATGCATTTTGAAATTTTCTTTCCAGAAAAAAATAATTGAATAGATTATCTCTTATTCACAGCAAGCAACACGCATAAGTTTTTTGCAAACAGTATTTGTATATTCTTTCAGTCACAGAGCAGAAACTACTTTGTGTCACATTCGTGACAAGTGAAAGAAAGTAATATAATTCCCAATTACAAAACATAAAGGTAAGATTTTTAATGGATACGTGGGTAAAATTATGACATAAATGGAACTGAAAACCTTTTGATCTGCTTATGGCTATTTACAGAAGAAGGAAAAAATGCTACATGTGTATTTATATATATATAATATATACAATTTAAATATGTATTTAAAAGATCCAACTCATGCTAAATCATCTGGGATGTATGCCCTTGTGAGAACCCACCTGCAGTACTGCATCCATAGCTGAAGTCCTCAGCACAGGAAAAACATAGACCTGTTAGAGTGAGGCCAGGGGAAGGCCACAAAGATTAGAGAGATGGAGCACCTCTCCTACAGATACAGGCTGAGAGTTAGGATTGTTCAGCCTAGAAAAAAAGAAGGCTCTGGGGAGTCCTTACTGTGGCCTTCAGTGTTTGAAAGGGGCTTATAAAAGAGGAGGGAGAGTGGTTTTTACATGGACATACAGTCATAGGGCAAAGGGGAATGATTTTAAACTAAAAGAGATTTAGAATAGGTATTAGGAAGAAATTCTTTACTGTTAGAATAGTGAGGCATTCAAACAGGCTGACCAGAGAAATTGTGGATGCACCATCCATGGAGGTGTTCAAGGTCAGGTTGGATGGGGCCCTGAGCAACCTGATCAACTGGGTAGCATCCCTGTTCATGATCTTCAGATGATCTTTATGGTCCTTTCCAGCCCAAGCTTTTCTATGATTCTATGATTTACCTGGCTGTCACTTAAAATTGGTTTTTTGTCCCTTCCTTTTCCCTTTGACCTCCATGTCTGCTTAATTTTTTTGTATCTCAGTGATTCAATGACTGCTTAGAATCCAATTTGTTTGATTTAGACATCATCACTTTTTGCACTGAATCTCTGTTATAAGGATTTTCTCTTACATCACTTAGGTTTGACCAGTATTACCACTATAATCAAATACATCATCCACTTTATTGCGCACAAGTATCTTTGCTACAGGTGATTAGAGCATCTATGCTTTCCTAATACCTGATTTTTCTTCCGTACTAATGAAAGTTGCAGCAACTGTATAATTTTGAGATAATAATGGAATAGCATGGTGAAAATTAAGGAGGAAACTTACCCATTCATTTTTTTTCTAATCCAAAGAGACTGCTAGGACAATTAGTAGTGTATAAAGACACTGTTCCCTCCTCTGCACTAGCTTTCATCACACAAAGTCACCTTTATGTTACAATGCTGAGAAGAAAATCGTTAAACTCAAACATTTGTGCAGCAGTATCTTTTGATTTGAAATGTCTTCATTTAAGGCTTTGCATATTTGTGTGGCAGTCAGAGATCATTATCCTGGAGCTGTAGTCTGATCCAGAGGAAGCTGAACTATTTGAATCAGGTCTTCAGACTATTATTTCTATAAGTCTATTGCAAAATACAGTAAAATACACTTCTATTAAAATATTATTATAAAAAAAATCAAAATTATCATACATAAAGTATATTAAAATATACTCCTATTAAATCGTATCAGAACCTTCCTAATAGACCCAAGGGATTGTTTCTTGCAAGAATATAAAAGTGGGATGTTTTTCCAGATGATGTGTTCTCATTCTAAAATTATACATGAGAGAAAAATTAGTTGGTAAAGATTTTGGCAGATTATGTCAGAGAAAGACAAAATTGTTTCAATGGGCTCTTCTCACCCCAAAAAGGGTAGGCAGATAAAAATAAGAGCTGTGAGTGATAAAAAAACATTGGGTCACTAGCAACTGAGGGTCATTAAGCACATCACTCCCCGTACAACATACAGTCATCCAGACGATTAAACTCACCATTACAATTAGTTCTAATTGTCCCCATTGTTGATAGCTTTGGTAAAGAAACCAGAGAATGAATTACGTGTTTAGCATACCACAGGTCACTGTAGAAACACACTGGCAAAAACCATACTTTGGTGGTTTTTTCCTTACTGATATCTTCCTGTACTTGTCCTATTGAGTAGAATTCTATTTCTATTGCACTTTCACCAATCAATTAAAATTCAGTTAAAAATAAAAAATAGAACTGCAAAACCTCAACATCCTGCTAGCTAAAAGGCTTGTTGGGTTTTTTTCCCTTTCTCATTTCAAAATCTTAGATAAATTCAATTTATAAAAATCCAGAGTGAGGGGAGGGAGGGAAAAAAAAGGTAGAAGTTATTTTTGTCAAAGTTTATGTGTTCTCAAATCCAGCTTCACAGACTGCTTAACTTGACAGGCAGATGAAAAAGTAACTCTAGTTTTTACTACTTTTCTTGGAGTTATATCCATGAGTAGTTCCATTGAAAAAAAGCCAGAAATGTAAAGCCTTATGGAGATACGCATCAGCACACATGTAAAAGAGTTAGGTCCTTTATTAGGCACTTTCTGAATTTATGACTCACAGAGATTGTAGGGGTGGATTATGTCTGCTCTGTGGAGATTTTATTCAGTTTTGTCCCTTCTAACACTGGGGGAAATCTGACATGGGATATGTCTGCTACTGAATATAACCAAAAGTTTAATTCTTGACTTCAAATTGAATACCTCATCCTATATTACATGCTCTTCACTTTTATACTGTTTGGTATAAAAGCTTGTTTCAATAAATGAAACACCTTGTTATTCATGGTCTAGCAGTGATTTTGGGACATCCTAGTGATACCTAAATTTTGTAATGTGTGAGACTTATCCCTGCTTATACCATCTCAAATGAAAATCCTGGTGATGCTGTCTGTAATTGTGTGATCACAATCTCAAGTAGAGCAAATCCATTCTTTTTTACTTATTGTTCAGCTTGAATATTGACCTTGCACCTCTGACATGCCTAGTACTAATAATAACAGTTGCTCCTTCTTTTGACAAAATGTAGCACATGAAAAGGAAAGCTTCATTTAGTATAGTAACTTACTGAACCAAATAGCAGGTCTCAAATCCCCCAGCAACAATAGAATTAGAGAATATTTATTTTTCCTTCTCTATTCATGTTCTTTACTTAGAATTTAAGAAAATTGGGTAAACTAAGTAGAATGTTGCTCATATAAATTATTTTAACAATGTCTCAGCTGGAGACATTTATATTAGATAATATTAGATTATATTAGATAATACAAATTCGAATGCACGCTGTACAGACAAAAGCAGTATTTCCAAATTGATCATATATCTTTCTTTTATGTCGGATGGTGGTTCCAGTAGGTATATCCAAAGCTGAAAACACTGTGGAGAAAAATATGAGAGGAATGTTTCCCACAACAATCTCTAGTTTTCAGAGAATTAAGATGGATTCAGGGCTGGAACACAGGTTCAAGGTCCATCTGAGAAAGAGGACTGGAAGCCGGGATGGAGACAAAGCTGCCTACGGAGTGTTCCCAGTCCATCCAGCAAATCCAGTTCCACAGGCAGCTCAGAAGGAAGACCCAAGAGAGGCTCACCAGGAACAGTCAGGGCTGGTTGGTGGTCAGACACTGTTTCAATGGCCTAGTGCAGGAGACTCAGAAAGACAGTAAAAGACGTATTCACTTCCAGGTGTATAAGGCTGTCAAGATAAATTTAGTGATGTAGAAGAGAATGTCTTCCATTTTATTAGAAGTAATAATTAGTTCTCAATCAGGATGACCTACAGATTTTCTGCTTGTCATAAAATATGTATTATTCAGTAAACATCCAATCTGAAAATCATTTAAATAATCATATTATAATTAATTACCTTCTTTTTCATTTTCACAAAATTAATTTTAACAAAATCTCTTTTAGACAGAGAAATCAAGAAAAAGAAAACAAAATTCACATAAGTAATAAAATAGTGTTGCCTTCTTAAAGGATTTGAAGTCAGGCTGTCTCAGAGTCTGGTATTGATGACCCCACAATAGATCAATCCACCTTTGGTGCAGTTCATCACAGGATGCTGGCAAATGACATATGACAGCTACAAGGTGCAGCATCTTTTTAAGAAGAATTGTGGGCTTTTTTTTTTTTTTTCCTAAATAATAATTTTTAAAATGCAGCACTGGAATTAACTAAACTTTATTGTTGTTGGATTTGTTCTAATCTTACAAGTGATTACAGCAGGATTAAGCATTTGGGAAGACAACATTACTAACTCAGCTCTGCAGCTTCAGTTCCAAGACAATAAACCACATTTACACAGCTGTGAACTGGGCATCTTCCTCCAAAGCTAAACTCACATAGCAAAAGTAAATTGAAATAAAATATGGACTCAGTAATTTCTGTGAGAAAATAGAAGTCAGCTCCATGCAATGTTTATAGAAGGCCTCTAATTTAACTGGGGGTAAAAAAGAACCTATGATTGTGCTGTGTGTGATACTGAAACAGTCAGAAAAGTGATGCATAAGATCTCGATCACTTTTAAATTTTTTAATATGGTTCTCTGTTTTTATTGCTTTCAACTGATTTCAAAGCTTGACTGTGAGTGGACTTGTACAAATGCTGATAGATGAAAGACTGAGTCCAGTGACACTTTGCCCCCTTTTCCACCTAGGGATGGTAATAGTCTTCATTTCCTGGTTTAGCAATTTAAAAGAGTTCGATATTAGATAAGGATTAATCTCTTTCAGTCAACCTGTTGGGGTAATGTACAATTTTGGGGATTAAAAAATTAGAACACTCATCAACAAGGTGATTTAAAAAAATATTTATGCTTAGAAAGGACTATTTTCTTCTGTAGAAAACCAAAAAGAAGGTCAATCTTGGCCTCAGTTTCGTCTGCAATAATAAACACAGACATTTCCACCTGGTTCTCTCTCTTTAGTCATGAAAAGTTGAATCCTGATTACATTTTTAAGAAGGGCTTTCTATGCAGAAAAAGGATCTATCAATTTGCATTTCAAGATGGACCCCGAGAAGATGAGGGCTGCATAAAATTGTTTTATAACAAAATGTACATAAACTCTAGATTTCCAGAAGGAAATAAATTATACATTCTAACATATTGCTTGTGATAGTACATGATACTCCTGTTATATTGTTTATTTATTTAGGGTTCTAGCTGGACATTATTTTATACAAAAGGAAAATGAAATAGTTTGGAAATCTTATAATACCTGTAAATTATTATTAACCTGAGTCCATCAGATTTATCACAGTCCAATTACCTGAAAAAACAACAGAGGTAAGGAAATGACAAAACTTAACTATTTTATGCAGCTTCCTCCATAATTCAGTCTACTTTTTCTTCAGTATCAGAACAAAAACATAATAAATTCTTGAAAAGAAATTATGAAGTAAATGACTTACCAAGATTTTTTTGGGACTTTGGTATATAGACCTAGATCTCCAATTTCAATAACAAGTTCCTACATTAAGTGAAGTAACAGTACCTGTATTAGTCCATCCAACGCAAGGCTGATTTATAACACCTGTCTAGTCAGAAACCACTGATGTATTTTGATGTAAATGCAGCCAAGTTGAATATAATTCTGTTGTTAAAAAGCATGGTTAATAAAGATCTTTGTGTTTTCATGTATTCCGTGTGCTTATTGTTACTGTGTTCTCCGCTGCCATGATGCAAATTGCACATTCCTTCAGAGCAGGAGTTTCTGCAGCCTCTCTATATTTTTCCCCAGCAATCTGAGTGTGTCGGCAGCTGTAACCTAGGCAACAGCAAGGATTTTTACTCCTACTTTTCTAAAGTGTCCACCTTATCATTAAGAATAAACCTCAGTGAAACTGTGCCTACTAGATAAGAAACTGCATTTTTATCTTTGAGATGGTAACAGTTCAAGCATGAGTGAAGCTCAAAGTAAAGGCAAGATTAACGCATACTATATTTTCTGCCAAAAGGAGTTTTCTTTTCCTACAATCCCAGCCCATCATGACTGTACTATAACCTTGACCAGGTTAGAGAGATGTGCAAACATGTTCCTACCTTAAGCACAAATGATTGTGATTTGAATTACTTTGATCACTGATTTACAAGGGTTCTGTAAATATTCATTACAGCCCAGCTCTCAGATAGGCAGTGAGCACAGTTATATCTGACAGTTCCTCACCAATTTCAGAGAGATCTTTGCCCAAACAAAAAGGGTATATTCAAAGCCATTTTCATTATCTGTCTATTAAAGTCAAGAAATTTGACTACAAGAAACTGCAATGTGGTCACTTTCCATGAAAGTCAGGACAACAAAATGTGTATCCAAATTCAGTAATGCAACCTAGATCACCTCCAGATGCATCTGTTAGCAGTAAATAATTTGCACCTTGTAACATTTAAAATCCAGACAGTGCTTACACATACTATTACACATTTTAACCTTTTTGTTTACTTAATTGTTGGTTTGGGTTTTTTTTAATTTGACCTTTCAATTTGGAAAGTCTTATCTTAAACATACAGCCATGCTCCACTTTACTAGGTTGTGAAATTTAACTGACTGCATCAGGATTCAACTGACAACTAACAGAAGGATGCAATCCAGCACCTACGCTTTGCAAACAGCTTGAAAGAGGCTATGCAGTTCTGAGGATTTTGGGAAGCTGACCACCAATTTTTATGCTTTTTATTACAAGAGGATGTCTTTTTAAACATTGTAGAATGGCTATGAACCCTCATTAATTGTTCACAATGAATAAGGTAAAGGCATTAGTCTCTCCATATTTAGCAAATGAGATGCAAGCCCTTTGTTCTCTATCAATGTTTGCAGATCCTAATCAAGCTGATAGCAGATTTATAGATGTCATTTCACATATTCTTGCAAAACTGGGGTACAAGACTGTTCACCAGAGAACTTTTATAGGAGTTGTTGTATTCTTACCATATTCTTACAACACTGTACACCGAGGAATAGGCAAACACATGTATTTTCAGTGGGGTGATTCACTAGTGCTAAACAAATTAAATTTGCACAACTGTTGCTAGAAATTTGGCAGAAAAATCAAACCCAATATTCTATAAATTACAGAAGGAAAAAGAAGGTATTGCAACCTACTGTAGAAAAGTAAAACCTCTTTGGCAAGATTTTGTGTGTTGAGCCCAACTCTCCACAACATATCACACACATATTGAGCAACACACTGAAATATATGTAGATATAGGAGGTGAAGACCAATACTTGGTGTAAAATAGTAAAGTCAGTAAAGAACTATAAGCTCAAGTTGTGAACCATGCTTTTAGATAAAATGGACTTTTAAAAACCATTTAGTTATATAAATTACAAACACTCGGAACCACTCAGGACAAAAACTGATAAATATTTTTATAGCAAGTGCCTTGCATCAGAACTCCTTACTCCATCCAGCACACTTGCCATGCAGTAGAGCACCTCATCTTTTATGTAGTTCATTTGTAAGAGTAACCTTCTGATTTACTAATCATGTTGAATTTACAGATATGTTCCATCCCAAAGAATTACTCAGATTTGTCAAGTTGCAGGAATATTTAAGTCTTACTGTGGTTGTATCACCGTGCCATTTTTAAACCTCTACATGTCATTAATGAAATCATGCAACAATGGGAGCAGATTTTCAAAATATCGCAACTTTTATAAACAAGACCAGAATTTTAAGATATTTCCACTGCGAGACTTTGAGCCAGATTGTAAAAAATCTTGCTAGTATGCTAGGGCACCTGAAAAGCTCTAAATACTCACTTTAGAACCTAGGTAGCTCCTAAGGTCCTCTTTGACAACCGGGCACAAAAGTGAAGATAGATAACTAATGAAATTCTGTTGTGTAAGAACAAGCGTTCCTTAATTCCTTATGTTAAGGATGTATGGAGATACACTGTGATCTAATAATAGCTCATTTTGCAAAATATGATCAGGGAAAGAGCATTCTGGCCATACCATCTGATATAAAAATCCCTTGATATGTGTGATGCACCACTGCACAGATCCACAATGAATATGGATCAAATGTTCTTTAGAGACATGCACAAACATTTTGGGGAGCATTCTGTGAAATCATGCAAATGTTCCAAATTAGTTTGTGTATTACTGCTTCTATAAGATGATTTTGAATAAATGTTTATAGAGTACCTTTTCAATTTGTTTATCTGCTAGGCTTTCATCATTTGATATGGTTTCTGTCCCAGAATGTAATCTGAGTCAGATGCTGAAATTTCATACCCAATTTAATTTTTCTGATGATCGTCTCATATTTAGGTTCTTTTTGGGAGTACTTTGGAGATTTTTCAACAAGCACCTGACAGTGTTTTAATTTGTGCAGTATTTGAAAGCTTCCTAAGCTGCAAGAAGAAAAAGGAATAAGCCCCTTTTTTCTTTCTTAAATTCCTCACTGTTGTGGGTTTGCAAAGGTCCCCCCTCCCTGAAGGGCTGTAAGTGGTTTGTCCAGGTGAATTTCCAGACCAAAGCAAATCAAAAGTTTTGGTGACGCCTTTGGCAATTACATCTTTAAGAAAACAGAATAGAAGGTTGTGGTGCAGATGAAATTGGCAGCCATGTAGGAGGGTGGACACAGCAGGCCTCAAGGCAGGCCAGGCCTCTCTCCTGCCCCGGCCCTGGGCAGGGGGCAAGAATAGCACTGAAGCCCCCTGACCAGACATGTAACACAGTGAAGAAAAAAAAACTTTAAAGAAGAACTTGGTCAGGACTGCTGCAGAAAGAATTCCAACCGGAGACATAGCGGAGCCTCCAAGGTCAGGGCTGGCAGCAGCAGGAGAGAGACGAGAACCGCGAAGGGGGGAGGTGGCTCCTTCTCCCCCTCCCTCTCTCTCTGTCTCTCTTCAGCAGGGAAAAGACTGAAATCTAAAAATCCCTGCCACCTGTGGAAGGTTGTTGGGGAGCAGAGACAACTCCATATGCAGCTTGAGGAGCTCATGCCAGAGCAGAGAATACATGAGGAAACTGAGATTCCATGGAGGCCTGAGATGAAACAGAGTCTTGAAGTGACTTGTGGCCACGGTGAGAGATCTTACGCTGGAGCGAGACAGCCTAGGTAAGGTCTTGGGATCCCACAGAGGGATCGATGCTGGTGCAGCTGAATTTGTGACCCTAAGGGACAGCAGAGAATGGAAGAGCTGTTGTCCGAAGGGTGGA
>JAWMRA010000078.1:75176650-75219553 GCA_035584735.1 Pseudotriccus pelzelni
ACCTTACAGGACCTGGGTAACCCCAGCCTTATCCCAGGAGGGAGGTGGGCCCAGCCCTGAGGTCGACACAGAAGAGAAAGAGACAGAGAGAGAAACAGTTCCAGCTGCACCAAGTCGAAGTTGTCATCCCGGAGATAACAGCGAGGAACTTACAAAACGCTGCAGAATTGCTTGGAAGACCTGGAGCTTTAAAAGTGGAAAAGACGTTACTTCTCCTCTTGGACTGATACAAAGAGGGGAGAAGTGTTTCTGTAAATACATAGTGCTTTTGCTTAATTAGAATTGTTGTAGCTGTAGTTGTTTAGTTTTTATTTTGCTAGTAATAAATCCTAATATTGTTTCTCCCCAGTCAGATCTCTTTTGTCCGCATAAAACTTCTCTCAAGTTGGAGCAATTGTGTTGGGAGGTGCGGTAAAAATTGTCCCTAGACAAACCCATGACACTCATCCTTAAAGAACTGCTTTGCCCTCTCAGATGTTATTTAGAACTTTCCAGGATACACTACTACATACTACAAATATTATTTAAATTCCAATCTCAAATGAAACATAGTCTTTCGAAAGCATAAAATTCACCTTTGTTGATTATGTTCACACTTACATTTTCTAAAGGAGACATTAAATATTTCTCTATCTCAAAAACAAGAGATATATGTATCACAAAAAATATCCCCTATTAGTTCTATACTTAAAAACCTCCACTTAGATTGGCTATTATTCTTCTTACTGTTTTATTTATTAAACAAGTTAAAATTCAAGTTAAAAATTTGGTGCTATATTAAATGATGAACACCTACAGTCATGTTAAAGTACAGACCAGTCATAAGACCATTATTTATCAAGGAGAACTATTATGTGAGGAATGCACTGTTTGATAAAAACCCCTAAATAGAGTGCGGCATATATTTCTGGATTATGCTAGCTGAAGTTTTAAGTCATAATTCCCTTTTTGTCCCAAGACACACAGGAAAAAATTATTTCTTTGATTAATAGATAGGGATGCAACTCCCTTTTTTAATACATTAAGAGACGTTTTGGTTTTTTTAAATGTCCTTCTTGCCATACAGGATCAACAAATGGGACACAAAGACAGAAAAGGAATAGAAATATTTTGAATTTCATTGATTCATGAAACAAGTTAGAATTGCAGTTATCTCCTTTTCCACCTTTTTGTTTTAAACATGTTTATTGCTGATGAAACAAAGCAGACAGACAGAATTAAATCTGTAGCTCCATCATCAGCCATGGCAGAGGCAATTCAAACTTGACTCCGTTGTTCAAAAACATGCCTCAGCCTTACCTTTAGGGGACTGTCTCTGAGGCAAAAGAGTAGATGAAAGCTTCTGTTTTGGTCAGTGGCCTTTCTGTGGTTGACAGCAACCACAGCAATTTGTTTCCATAAACTGTGAGTCAAGATGATGTTCATTCAAGCAATTCAACTTTGTAGTCCACAACGTTTAACTGCATTATGACTGATGTCTCAAACTGTATTCAAAACTACTTACTTCAAGATGAAAATACTGTTTGCTGTTCTGAATACACCTAAGCTCACTGGTTAGACACTGTGACTCTGTTCTAATTATGAATCTGTAGGATACGTGAAACATAGGGCTACAGGCACCAGGTTAATTTGCCTCAACAGGAGTAAATGCAGTGAGATTAATCCAGTCTTCCCTATAGGCCAAAGGAACTGGAAAAAGAGGACAGAATGTCAAGCCCTTTCTTTTCTTCCTCCAGAAAGCCCACGTTGAGGGAATCACCTTCTTAACTGGAAAGGTTCAGATTAGTCAGAGATACTTTTTCTTTCCTGGAGATCCTTTTGAAAATCCAAGGTGCTCTGTAACTTGATTCTGTACCTAGGCACTTAATTTCTACTCACTTCTATTTTGCAGAAACACTGTACAGGTAGTTTCATGTGTCTTAGTACTAAGTGTGCTAACATAAGGTAGTACTTACTGCCTCTTCACAAGCTCAGCACCAGTGACGACCATGTAACTAATGTTTATCAACACATTTCTTTTGACAGTTGTGTATAAAAACACTTCACATTAATTGAGTTTCATACCTAACAAGATACTCAAAGATCTAGTATAAGCCAAACCCTAAAGCTGTCATTGCAGGACCCTAAACATCCCCTTTTCCCATGCTTGCTATACACCCACAGTACAAGAAATATTCTCAATACACTTTCTTTAGGTATAGCCTGCTGAGATGACAGTTGGTCACTAAAGTGTACAGATCTCCTGCAGAAGGAGCCAAGATACTGATCAAGAGTTTTATATTCTTGTTTCCAGCCAGACAGAACAGAGACCCAAATACTTAGGAGTTACCTAACCATCACATTTTTTGAGTGGGGTACCTCTCTGTCTTTTCTCTTTCCTTTTGTACAGCATTGATCTATTGAAGCATGAATCCTGATTGCCAGCTTTCTTCTTCTTGTTGTTCCTCTCGACTCTTTCTGATAGGGAAATGGAGCTGACTTAGTTGCAAAACAGAACTTTTCTGTCATTAGCCTGCTTCTGGTTACACTTTCACATTCACAATCTCTTCTCAGCAGATGTAGCCATCTGGCTACAATTCCACTTGAAACTGACATTTCCAGTTGTGAACTGCTGGACTAAGACTTTCCCTTTTCCATGAATTTCAGAACTAGCACAAGTGACTTCCAGTTGTTTCTCCACAGGACTTCTTTCCAAGTCTAAAGCCTCCATTCACTGAGGAACAAAGGTTGTTAGATGGGCTACAGAAAAACTGCACTGCCCAGTGGAGCAGTGTTTGGGTATTCTCAGAAACCCAAGCTTGGATGGCTGATTTTTCTGCACTGCTACCAGAAGTGTACTTTAAAACCAAAATTATTTTGTCATTGGAGGATAATAGAAATGGTAAAAAAGTAAAAATGGAAATTTTGAAAATAATAGACTGAATGTTCCAGCCCTGGTACATTAAAATACCAAAACAGGAACATTAAGAGAGCAGTATTTGCAGGCAGTTGACTTTCACCGGAGCAAAGTAGCTGTGTGTGTGGTAAAAGTGACTTTATTTTCTGATTTTTTTTTCTCCAAATGAAAAATATTTAGCATGACTTGTATAAAAGGGATTGGGGAACGACTACAAGTTGAAAAGGTTTTAGGTTTCACAAGACAAAAACATGTAATCTGAACCTCCTCACCCCACTGGATTCCCCATTACTAAAGTAATTTGAACAGAAATGGCCCCAGAAGTCTAGCAGTTTAGGAAAGGAAAAATAATCATTTCATTCTGAGTAGAAAGACATGTTGCACATACAAAATAAATTAGACTAAAAATCCCAGGATCTCAAATTTGAAGGGAAGGAAAAAAACCTCTTCACTTCAAGGGGAACAGGAGGTTATTTTTTTAAGCAAAGAAGAAATTCAGAGCAAATTACTGAAGAATTATCCACATCTAAAGTAAACCAAGCACTAAAAAATTATGCAAAAACCAGAAGTAAAGCTGAAAAAAATGCTGAAAGTATATATGCTGTGAACATCCTCGGTGTAATAAATAACTAGAGTAGTATGAATTTCAACTCTCCCCCCTTTTTTTGGACATTAAAATGATCTAAGAAAGGATAGATCTTCTATAATCACATTATTGACTAGAAACTTTTTCTTTCTAATATTGCAAGATAAGTCTGAAAGCAAGAATTTTACCTTTTTAAAGCAGTGACATCTGAAAAGTAAGCATTTCAAGGAATACACACTTTCATTCCACCTTAGAGTGTAGGACTGTTTCTCATGATAAAATTTCCACTGGCAGAAAAATAGGTCTGGAGCAATTTGAATGATAGGTTCTGATTTTGCAGTAAAAGCTGTGTGAATATAGGTGGCAGTCATATAAAAGTCTCTTAAAGAAGTGGTCCCCTGTGACCCTAAAATTTGGGCTTTGGTTTGTTCTGCTTACCATAGAGTCATATTTGAACAGTAGATTCTATATGGGTGTGCAAATACAATGCTAGAAGAAAGCAAAAAAATATTTGTGCCTGGTTTAGTAAATTGGCTGGTAGAAAATACTTCAATTAAAGGAATCAAATTAAAATTAGTAGACCACATGAGCTGATGATGAATGAAAATTCAACAGCAGTGATCTTGCCAGGATTGCAAGTGTCCAACACAATCTGTTATATGGCCATTTGCCATTATGTTTTGTCAGTTAACATGACGTAAGAAAAATAGGAGAAAATAATGTCATTAAGTAGCCACTATTCTGCTATGAAAGTACCTAGTTTTGCAGGTAAGTTATCAATCCTTGCAAGACATTATGAGTTCAAAAAGTGGAATAGGAAAATCAGCAGGGGATGAGTCAGCCACAAGAGAATTTAGTTCTCAGTTTAGAAAATTATCTGTAGCTAAAAAACATACAGCTTAAAAGTGATGGAAGATCCCTTATTTCTTTCTAGCATCCAAAACCGGTGCCAGCTCCCTTCCTGAATGCTTTCTATGGTCAATCTTTTTTCTTATAGTAGGGAAAGCCCAGAGCAATCACAAATTTCAAAAAACAGAGGGGTTTTTTTCACCCAAGCAGTCTCAAGTGATCTAATAATTCTCTGAGAAAAGAAAAAAATTTTTTAAAAAAAAAGAAACCTAAAATAAGGTAGTAAAGAATGACGGGAAGAAAAAGAGTGTAAGAAATTAATCAGAGACGTAAATCAAAAGAGAGGAAAAACAAGACTCTTAACGTTTTATCCGTTACTTTGTTTTGATCATAGCTCACATTCAGATCTCACTTTGCATCCAAACTTCACAATTCTGACTACTTCTAAAGCAATTCCCCATTTTATTCCTGAACTGTATTGTCTATGTTCTCATATGTTCAAAACAAGAAGAACTAAAGTACACATGAAACTAGGGAAAAAGTTCAGGCCAGCTGCCTCTTCTTATTGTTCTAGAGGGTTAATCAACGTTTAGCATTTCTTTAATGAAATATGTTGCATCTAGATGTCATGTAATTTTTTTTTTCCAAATCTGTGGTGTTAAATTCATACTTCTGACTGGGAAAGTATATTCGGTTGCCTTGATTTCATGCATGTTCCTGTTTCGAGCCAGAGAGAAAAAGACACACCTTAAAAGTGATGCAAAGAGTTTGAATAAGGCAGTTCAGAAGACACTTAGGACCTGCCAAGAGTACACATTCATTAAGCTTGTGGTCTTAGGTGATCATTAGGTGATTAGGAGAAGATACGACAGATGACTGTTAATAAGCTGGAAAACACTGCAATACAGATAAAATGGTAGCTAAAACATAGTGTTAACAATAAAAATTGAGGTCAAAATTAGAGGAATCAGACAAGATACTTGAAAGTACCAACAAGGGAGAAGTGGGAAACATCTATAAATTATTTTTAATCACGTACTAGAAGCTACTTGCATCTGTTGCTGATGTTGGAAGAATCAACATTGAAATATTAATTTTACAAAGCAAACAATATAAACATAAGTATTGGTCATTCTATGTAACTAGAACTTTAAGAAACCTATAATTTGGAAGAACCTGATGCCCAAGCCCAACAACATCCTGAGTTTATGGAGCTAGAGAAATAAATCCTAAGCTCTCTTGTGTCTCCAAGCTGGGTACTGAGTAGGTTTTGCTTGTGGTAGGTTCTTCTTACCTCACAATGTTTGAAAGATGAAACTCTCAAAGGCCAAGAATTTTATTGGTGTATAATACCATTGCATGCAGGGCAAAAGTAAATAGGGACAAAAGGAACTTCATAACTATAAGGCATAGATATTAAATATACTTCTTAAGGTAAGGACCATAGAGATACGTGAATGCTTGCCAGACTGCACGACACCTGGATGAGAGCTAATACAACTTCATTCCTTTTGGTACAGTGATCAAGTACTTCTTAGCAAGATCTGACATGTTTTTCAAACTAGATTTGGCAGGAGCAGGGCACACAGTGCTTGTTCATTTCCATCTGTGCCTGCCAGCTTAGGCACTCTTTTCCTAGGCACTTTTACCTATCTTCTTTTGAAATCAGTAAGACTAAAGCATCTTATGGGATTTCAGCACCCCATCAGAACCCTCAGTATCCCCAAAGCAGCTTATGGACATTAAACAAGAAATATAGCCATAGGAACCAAGTTTTGAAGAGGTTTTTCCTTTCTATCCAGAGCTGCATTGTTCAGTGAACAGTTTTTGGCAACCAACCTCTTGCCTTGGCAAGAAGGCTTTATACTGACAGCTTCAGCTTACATGAACCTCATGTACCTGCCAAAAGCTTTCAGGCAAAGACCTAGATTTGCAGTGCTTTAAATATAATATGTAACTCTAGGACTTAACATATATTTTCTTAGTTTACATGAACCTGGAAAACGGAAGGAGAGGAAATCACATCAAGCCAAATAAAAAAAGAAACAGTGTGAGACTCCAGTATTTTTTGAGGTCAGACTGAGCCCAGGAGAGTTTTATTTGTCTTTTTTCTCACACACATAATTCTGAGACAAAAATCTTCCCCACACAAACTTTTCCAATGCAAATCAGGAAACTACAATATTTTCAGAAAGTGTTCATATCTGCTGTATTTATTCACCAGTATAAGCCATTGCTGGAAATATTTTCTCTCCCTCTGAGGAAGAAGTAGCAAGAGAGGAGCTTGTCTACAGGAGCACAACTACTTTCTAGGGAAAAGGTGCAGTCTGAAATGTTGTGAGATTTTTCAAGTAGCAGGAGGGCAAATCTAAAAATTCAATGGTAAAAAAAAAAAAAAAAGGATGACCCTATTTCACAGTACCTCACTAGCTGTGAGGTATCCTGTTGCAAACAGTAAGACTGACTGTACCTTGTTGAACTTGGGGTAACCGGAGTGATACGTGCCGTGCTACAAGCACTATGTAAGATAGGAAGCTGTGGATGAGCTCCTTCTTTTCTTGATCTTTGGTGACTAAGGATTATCAGGATACCAGCCTGAATATG
Source organism: Pseudotriccus pelzelni (assembly GCA_035584735.1). Classification (NCBI taxonomy): domain Eukaryota; kingdom Metazoa; phylum Chordata; class Aves; order Passeriformes; family Tyrannidae; genus Pseudotriccus; species Pseudotriccus pelzelni. Next base: position 75,183,586 of record JAWMRA010000078.1, read on the forward strand.
ATTATGTGACAATGACTGCTCCTGAGCAGGTAGAGACAGAAGACCGAGGTCAAGCCTTTACTGCACAACAAGCACGGTGCCAAAATGCAAGCTAATTTCAAAGTCTAAAGCAACACTGGTTCATGCAAACTGCTCAGAACCCGAGTGGCTGCACTGCTGTACCCCTGAAATGTTGTCCATAGAATTTATATGTTGAGACTAGTGTTTCTAAGAGGATGTCTGAATAAGAGGGAGCAGAAAAGAATAGGATCTTTTTTGCTTTTTCTCTCAGAGTGAATCTTCTCTCAGGTTTGCAGTAGGATAAAATGTCTTTTTCTGCTGAAAGGTACAGCATATTGCTTTCACACTTTCTTAGAGCATCAGTTTTACAATATTATTTTTATATATTTCAGGCAATTTTCCCCTTGCCATAGACTGTGACAAAATGAAAATGTAATCTCCATTCAGTTCTTAGTCTTTGAAATCTGTGAATTATGATCTTTAGAGATATTTTTCATTTTAAAGTTCATAATAATTAAGGTTAATTCCTGTTGATGCAGAAATAGAATGAACTTTTAATATTTTAATGAAAGTCTCATTTTATGGGGAACTGCATAGTTCCTTAAAGACAGTGGAGTTGAATGCCTAAAACTGTATCATAGAAGAAGTAAAATGAGCTGATGCTTATCTATCCCATAAGCAGTTCTCCTCACATGCTTATTTCCACTTTTTTAAATAAAGAACAATGCAAATTAGTTCTTCCAAGATGTGATTATCACTTCATCTATTAAAGGTACAACTTCTCTCCCTCTCTAGCTTTCTTCTATTTGCCTAGTTGGTTTAATAGGAGCCAGACCTGACTTTTTTTCCTGTTCTTTAACTGGGAAAAGAAGTAATCTCAGATTATTTTCTATTCTGCCATAGGTCAGTTTCTGGAACCTGAAAATGTCAGACACAGGCACATTTCTTGTTAGTACTTCTGCTTTGGTAGTACAAATTTCTTCTCAGTTAACATCTATACCTACTGCTCATGCTAAGTTCAATGTTTACACCAGCCTCTATGTCTAGCTGTTCAAGGTTCCTCATCAAAACAAGTTCATTTACTTACTAGATGGAGATCTTTAATGGAAGAGTTCACTTCCTAAACTGTTAACTGCCTAAATAGCAGAGGCCTCATTTAAGGTCTTCATCCAAACTCACAAGATCTCTCTCATCACTGGAACTTGGAGGGCAACTCACACCATAAGAAAATAGGTAGACTGAGTCTTCTTTCAGAAGTGCCTTTTTATCTTAGCTAGGAGGGATTACAGTAAACCAGCTGAGTCTGAAAAACACAGAATTTTTAAACAGCATGCAACAAGTAGTTCCCAGTGAAAACACAGCTTCCAGCCTGTTATTTTCTCTTGAATAACGCAGTCTCTCATGCTTGTACTCAGGACAGGACTACGTCAACATAATTTGCCTAATGTTTTAGTGAATTACTTTGGTGCATGGCTGGGTAAACAGCACAGGAGGAGAGAGCTGTGCCCACCTCAACAGGAGGTTGAAAATGAAAATAGCATTCTTCAGACTAAATCTGAACACTTACCCATTTAACTCCTTCAAGATATAATCACAGAGACCATGGGCAGGAAAGTGCAACACAAAGAACCTGAGTAATCCTCTAAAGCTATTTAAAATTCTTTTAAAATGAAAATAACTCATTTGAAGAAAATACCTCCTGAAATATTTCTAAAGCTCTTCAGGTACTTGTTGTTATACTTCATACGTTCTTACCCAAGTTCAAGAAACCTCTGACAGAAGTCTATAACTATAAACAGTGGTATCTTAGATGAATCCAGGTAGGGAACATTGCCTTTTCATCAGAGTGTAATGAGAACAAACCGGAAAAAAGGGAAGATTTCACTTTTACCCTATTGAAGTAACAGCTGCAAATTGTATGAGGCAGTCACACAGAGGAGGAAATACGAGACTAATTGCTAGAGAAATATATAGATCCATGCTAAAGAATGTCTAAACTAGTGATGCTTCTTTGATTTCATTGAAAACTCTGTTGTTGCAGGGCAAATAACAATGAAGAAATCATACTGCACAGCTCCAAGATTACTGTTTGCTTTTGAGCTTTTCTTTGCTTTTCACTTTTCTCCAAAACTAAAAAAATAAAAATATAAATAAAATTAAATAAAAATAATGGGGGGAAAAAAAGTATGTTTCATATAAAATTAAAAATTTAGGTTGTCAACATAAGGAAGCTGAAGTTTCTGGTAAGAGAATATATATTACACACTCAGCCCCTTTTAAATGCCCTGCAGCATTGCAGCACTTAACACCAACACAACTAGCAGGACATTAAGATAATATTTTAATACAAGATGATTTTGATTCGACTTGCTGAAATCACTGCTAACTTTTCAAAATCCTTAAGCCAACAATATGAATGAAGAGAGCAGTCTTAATTTTGAACATGACAAAAATAGCTCTTCTTGGTAGAAAGTGGATGCAGAGATGATTGGACACAACAAGGTTATATATATAATTATGCTGATTTTAACAACTAGCAAATGCACATGTGTGAGTTTGGATGTAATAGCTAAAGAACAATTTCCAATCAAATTTTTACTTTAGACATTTTAAAATGTGTTTTATTATTTTATTCACAGAATAGAGACATTACTACTCACTGCTAATAAATAGTTCTATATTATCCTTTGGAAACCTCTATATAAATAGTACAGTTTGATGTCATGCATGAATTTCAGAGAAGCTGCCACGGTCCACTGGACTACCATTTTAATACTCAAGGCTTTCCTACTAGTATGATTGCATTGATTACCTTGCTTTTGAAAGAAGAAAGTGATCTTTCAGGAGAAAAAAACCTACATTCATAAATCTTCATAATGTTGCATGATACTGTAAGATGTATTCTCATTTTGGTGATTGTATCAACCCAGAGTGATTCTCCTGACTTCAGTGCAGTTTCACTAGACAATGCAGTGTTTCTGAGCAAAGTAATTTATAATAAATTCTTTAGATACAGTCTAGAAGTTTCATAGACAGAAAAGATTTTAGAGAAAACACTTGACTGATCACAGTTTAAAATTAAGTGATACTTAGAAAGAGAGCTACCACACTTGTTACTCTGATTATGACAAGAATCTGTTGGAATCTCAGAATATGGTCTTTAACACAACAAATCTTTTTTAATTTTTCCATTTGTCATCTAACAAATGGTATCACTCAGTTGCTGCCAACATAATTACATATCTTGCTGTAACTACATGATCTTACTGTAAAGGTATCAGATTTAGTACAAAATCTCATGGTTCTGGTCCCTGTTCTGTCACTGGATTTTATTCCATGACTCCTTCACGTATACAAACCACTCTTCCATCCATAAGTATAAGCCAGCACTGAATTAATGGTTGCTCATTTGACCAATGAAAAGGCCGGTTTGGTCATCTGTGTTTTGCCAGTCACCAGCAAGTGAACAGATATTTTAAAAGGCAGATGTGACAAGAATGAGAATCACTTCAGCTAAATTATAAATTTTATTTAAATTATTAATATAAACTAGCTATAAACTAAATTATCATTTAATAATATCAACCAGAATGGAAAAAAAAAAATAGACTCATCAAGATCACAGTGCAAATAAGGCCACAACTGGGTTAATGCCTTGATGATTCAGTTATCTTTTCTCCCAGCAATGGTGTTCATTTAAGTGGTCATAAGGTGCATCAAACAAGAGACAAAACTCGAAGTACCTGTAAAAGAAAAATTAATTTGGTCACATAATTGGCTATTTTACAAGAGGTCTGCTGGATACCACTTGCATGAGGTGATCTTGCATAATCTTGCATGATGTTCCATGATCCAATAATGACCATTTCTGTGTAAAGATCAAGCAAAAGAAAAGCCTGAAAATCACTGCCTTGTAGGATCTGTGCTTTAACCAGCTGTTTCCCCTCCAGAACAGAAGAATTTGTTTAGAACATCTCAAAGAAATGAACATCTACGCTGAAAGCCTCTTTTTTTTTTGATGTTATGTCCAAAACAGGATCTATTTCACTTTTATATTGACCTAATAGGCTCACTGCAAACTTGTAAAATATTCACAGAGACAAATACAAGCAGATCAAACTTTCAGGATGTTCTGGACTTACTATGAATGTCCAGGTTTTTTGCTCAGCAACAAGGCAGATGATTATATCTAAGCCCAGGCAGTAAGGGGAATCCAGAGCCAGAATCTATAAATCCAATACTATAAAGCTGGAAGAAAAAAAAAGGGGGGACAATAACACATAGTAAGCAATAAATGATTTATAAATCACAGAATCTCTCACAGAGCCAGAAGTTTTAATAAAAGCATTAAAAGTGTCACTGTCTAATTTCTTCTATGTCAGCAAAAACGTTACACACCATGAACTAGTGTGATTATTTCTGAGCACTCCTACTCCTCATAGTCTTAGGTATGTTTTCCGTTAAAGCAGTCAATTAGTAATAGATTTTTATTGAGACAATATTTTTCAATCTCTATAGAGTAGAGCAGGTGGCTTGGACTGTACCGATCCATGGCAAAGGAAATAATTCAGATTAATGGTTCTTTTCATTTCTGGCAGTGAGGCTTTGAGATTATGAATGGACTGAAAACACATTTTTGGCCACCAGTTTATAGCACTTTTTGGCATTCCACCTCTTGATTATGAAAGCAGGAAAAATATTTAGTATAACTGGTTTTTTTACAATAAGAGATTGTAAGAGAAAAAAGAAAGACACACTTGATTTCCATTCATACTAATGCCTCTGTCATTTTCAGTGCAGCACCAAGTGAACACATTCACCCCCAGCTTTCTCCCAGGAATCCATTATCCTTTCTCCCAGGATTGGGATCCTGACATTATAAATTATAAATTATTCTGACAATGCTCTTTAGACTCATCTGGTCATGTAATGGACAAGTACCTTAGAGGCCTTACAGCTAAGGAGCCAGCTGTGGGAGGGATCTTCTGCAGGTCAAGAATGTCTCACATTCAGTAAGAACACAGCAGAGGAAAAACAAATGAATCCTCTCAATGTTCTTTGAGATCTCTAAATATTTATAACACCTTGGGAATGGTAGGAGGTCTTTTCACCTAAATATACCACAGCGTAAAACTCCAGAGAAGTAAAAGAGAACTTAATTGTTCCTATCAAGTCGTATTGCTGTTGTTCTCTTCAAGCAGCTTGGATGTTTTCAGGCCACAAAACTACAAAGGATAAACTCTGAAAGCATTCTCAAATGGAAAAACCTACTACACTGCCTTTTAAGAGAAGTCTCTGAACAGGCATGAGTCTCAAATTATCATTTTATATGCTCCAATTTACCTTAACTGTCAAAAAGCAAATTCCTTAAAATGAAGACTGTGGTTTAGTTTTTGAATAAATACACTTGAAAAGGAAATCTTTTTCTTCTCCAATACATACAACTTATTTAAGGCGTACAGTAGAAAAAAAATGGACTAGTTAAGTTAAAATCATACCAATGTTCTTATAGCTTTTAGAGTTGATTAAACTTAAGTAAACTGGAATTTGAAAATACCTCACACTTACAATAAAACCCAAAAGGTTATTTTAGTCCAAAAAGTTTCATCATTGAAATCTGTCAAATGTATTTCTGTGTTAATTTAGCATTTAAATTTTGTTTAAATACTTCACATTGAGAAAGAAATGTAGTCCTGTATTGGATTTTTAATTTTTTTCTTAACTTTTCCATGTTCTTAAAGATGATGGCAACATAGTTGGAGAAGTTCAATTGTCAAACGTCTCCTACTTCCCTCACAAAATGATGTCCTCTACACCTACCATTCCTTTCTATGGATGTTGTGCTGAAACATTAAATAAAGATTTGACAACCAGTCTTCTATGATATATGTTTTGTAAACTGTGTAACTCTTTAATGAAAACCAAGTAAACCAGTAATTCTAGTTCAAAAAGTGAGTCAAGACCTATCGACTCTCTAAGAAATCATGTTTAGTATTTCTGCATATTGGATCACTGCATCACTTGTGGTTAAGTGGATGGTGGTAGTGCCACCAAAAAGACTGGCCATTGCCTGTTTCTGAGTAATAGTATTGATTATCTAACTAACTGACATTCCTAATGAATCCAAATAAGACAAATTTAGGAGTGAAGTTATTCAGAGAAACACTGACTAACAACTGTTGGGTTTTTTTTCTCCTAAGTTAAGAACCCCAGAATTTAACCAACTAATGGTGGAGGTCATGCATGTAAAGACTTCTGTGACCCAACATCATGCAGCTTAAATTATATAGTTCATCTTATGGCAGATCTAGTCTAAACCACAAATAATTCCACTAAAATAATTACATATACCTACATTAAATTGCATTAAAGTGGTGCTGCAGTCAGATCCTTAACCTAATTACAGAATAACTTTCCCGTGGAGATTAAAGGTATTTCTATTACATTCCTGTTGCTTCCAATGTAATGTTATCTCTGATGAAACTGTGGGATTAATTGTTACAGCAACAGCTGTTAAAGTTGTAAATCATGAGCTACTGATGTCTAAGAACTAAAGATTAAATTTTCAGCAAAAGCAGAGATCAAATGTACGAAATGGCTTAAGGTCATATTTACTGGGGAGAGAAAAAACTTGCTATGTGACTCTTTTCTGCATCATGTGAGCTTTGGTCCAGTGTCAGCTATCAGAGTTTTTCAAAGAAGAATCTGTTCTTGTGAACATCTCTTAAGGAAATTGATGTATCTTCCAGATTTTTTGGAAAACAAACCACCCAGAGGCCATGCTAGGAGACTAGACATTGCTGAGTTCTTTAACAAAAAGCCAGATCATAAAGACAGCCTTATCTGTGACTTTTCTACAAAAAGGACAATGGTAATATTCAAATAAGCCCCAGAGGGGGAAAAAGTAGAGATTTATGCAAGCCAACATTCATCTGAAGAAAGAAAGGAAGGAAAAGTGACTAGCTGTAGGGCTCTGATAAACTCAGAAGGACTAAACAGCAAAAAATACATAAAATAGATTAAAGTTGAAGATAATATACAGATTTATATGACTGTGCAAAGTCCATGTTAAATGTTGCACATAAGAGGAGATTAGACAAGATAAAATTATGTCCAGTATTGTAGATTTTGGTGATAAATAACAGCCTATTTAAGTTTTATTTCCATTGCCCATGAAGCAAGTTTTATAATCGTTTCAGCTTCACTATTGACTCAAAATTCCTAGTCCAGACATTTAATCTCTTATGACATATTGCCATCACGTGCTTTGATAAGTGACATTACAAAAATCTCGTGCAGCCTGTAGACATTTTTTAAAATGATTAAAAGAAAATCTTATTTTGGCGTATGCAAAGTGGTGCCAAAAGATTCAAAACCCTTAAATGAGCTCTTTTAATCTCTATCTTAAATCCACTTCACTAAATCCACTACTCTGTGTGTGCGTGTGTGTATGTGTGTATATATATATAATATATAATTTAAATAAATAATAATAAATATTTTTATATATATACCTTTTTTATTTTTTTACAGACATTGTATTATCCTTCCCAAGAAAACACAAATACAAGAACCATGAAAAAATTCTAACTAAAATAAGGAGAAGGCTATTTTTTTTGTGTGTGTTCTGGGATTATCTCCTCTAAATACTGGAGTGTTAAAGTGGTACATCCAGGAGAGAGACAAGAAAGGGAGCTTTTCCACCCACTTGTAACTTGCCAGAAGTGATCAATGATATTATTGAAATATTTAAGAACAATTCCATAAATTGTTTTTATGGTATCATTTTTTTTTCCTGGAAATAAGTCAAAGTTCAGAAAAGTTGTCCAAGCCAAGGGTATTACATCTCCTTGATCCAACCAGAAATCATTCTGTAAAACAACCCACATTTTCCTCTACCCCCAAAATAACTTATAAAAAAAAAAAATCAAGACAACAGAATTATTTGACCTATATGTAATTACCAATGTCAACAGAACTGCTTTGATAATACCACACAGAATTAGAAAAATACCCTCTTTCAGAATCTGGATGCTAACAAAAGTTGTTTCCGTGTTTACATCAAGACATTCACATTTAATAGAAAAGAACCTCCTGTTTTGGCATTACAAGGAAAGTTTAAGGATGAAATCTTCACCAAACACATATAAATTATATACAACTTAGCTGGCTTCAAATGGGCCATGACAACATCTACTTTGCAATGCTGAAAACTCTAACCAGGGTAAGCTACATGAACTCATGCAGGCAACACATTCTTTGCAGAGCATGTCTTTGCTGCTCATGAACTCACACAACCTCCCATCTACTCTGGAAAAGTAGAATGCATATTAATTGACTTCATTCAAGTCCTACCTTCATTGAAAAAAAGCTATATGAGACCAGGTCTTCAACCTCTGAGCATGGTTTAGTCTTCTGTCTAGATAGGCTGCCATACCAAGTACTGTGTCTGCTGGCTGTCACTGTGGTGGATCCAAGAATTAATCAGAACCATCTTGTAAAATGTCCGTCTTTTATGCTTTTCTTTGCAGTGCATCTTAGACTGCTCATATTCCTTGTTTCCTATTTTTATCATATCTTCCACTTTCCACATGGAACCTCCAAGGTAACAAATCATGACTGTCTTGTGAACAGTATTCCTGAAGTTGTCTAACCTGCACAAGAGATAGAACTGCATGATTTGCCCATGCAACATACAAGGTATGTAATGGAATAAGGAGTAAGATTGAATTGGCATCAACAAAGACCATCTGAAAGGTCTGGATGACCCTTCAGCACTTGCAGAAATCAGGCAATAGTCTGACTTGACCTGGACATCACTAGGACATTCTTGGAAACTGCTCAATAAACAGCTGCTTCTTCTACTTTCGGAGTAGGTAAAAACATCTCTTCTCTCTTAAACCTTACTATACTAAGCCAGATCTGATGTACCCTGGTTTAAATTCTCATTCATGTCTAAACCCAAATCCTGTCTGAGATCATTCTAACTGAGCAAATGAGATTTCCAAGGCCACACGCAGCCTGTCCATAAAAAAAAAATACACAGATAAAAGGTGATTCAATGACTGATGCCTTTATGACCATTTGTATAATGTTAGTCCTGATGTGTTGCTAGCAATTTTTAGATTCAAGAGAATTTCCTTTTGACAGCGAGATTTCAGATCTAGTGAAGAGCTGATTACAACATTTACTATTTTCCAATATTGGAAAATAATTCTAAATAAAAACCAGTAATTAAAGACATGTTTTATTTCACAGATTTAACAATGAAGTAGATATAAACCTGTAATGTTAACAGTGCAGGAATTAATTGAAATTCAGTCACAGGAAAAGATAAAAGAACATTTAAAAAAAGCCCATTCTTCTATCTATTCTGTTACAGGAAGCATAAGGGAATGAGAAGCTTACTCTATTGCATGAGAGAAGGTTGTTAGAGGCCAAACAATCTCTGCAATTTCACCAGAGACAATGGACCAGAAAAGGAGCTGCTAGGGAGCTTACTGTATCAATAGTGAGCATAAAAGAAAAAGAGCTGTGAAGCCAAAGATAAGCTTCAACTAAATATTTCACTCCAAACATTCTCACCAAAAGCTTTGGGTCACCAACAATATGGACGTTTATTAAAAAAATAAAAAAGCTTTAATTCCTTAATGCTTTTCACATGAGAGCTTGACGAATTATTCTCAATGAAGATTTGCACACAAACAAGTGGAACTTCTTCAGTCATAATGCATAAAGTAGCAATCAGTAACTATATTTCTAGCACCTTTAATCATTTCAGTAGACCAGAAAGGGTCCAAATCAGCGTTTTTCAAATGTGTTTTTAATGATAGGTTGCAAGGAGGGTCCCTTGCCTTTTTAAAAGTTCCTTTTCATTGTATATTTCAGTGCTGTTCTAAATCTCTAGGTACCTGCTTTTATGTTCACTGAACAATTCATTTAATCACTGCAGCTGAATTTTCTTTCAAGGCATCCTTCTTTGACATTGCTTCAGGATAAAATGTGTCATAGAGGCTGACACATACTATAGCAAATCTTTCAAAAATTATTCAAACATCAGCTGCCCAGAACTTCTCAAGCACTTAAAATGCTCTCACGAATTCATTAAGTTGCCTATAGCTATTCATTTCTCCCTTCCCCTACAAGCAGCATGCTTCCAGATGTATTACCTGAGGGATTCTCAGTAGCCAGAGACATATTGCCATTTTTTCTTTAGAACAGTGAGTGGAACAGTAACATACCAGACTTCATTTTATCACCTGTTGCATGAAATGAGACAAGGATGTTCATTCCAAAGAGCCCATTGCTAGGAAGACTTAGGCACCCACATTCGCCTTCACATACTGTAAGCCAGCCCACTGACTTTTCTAGTGTTTTCACACCAAATCAAGCACACATATAAAGCCTTACAGGCTCAGGATTTCAAAGATGAGTTTAGCCAGGTTAAGAATATCATGACCAACTTTAGTAGGGGTGGCAGAATAGATGCGTGTCCGCTCTTTGGCTGCCCCAGTTCTTGATTCAGTGTCATAAAACATTCATGTCTGTAAACTGTAAGTCTCAAGCCCAAAGAAATATATAGCAAGAAGCATACTATTTCATTGAAAGCAATATTTAGGTGTGACATAGGAGATCCTTTGCTCAGAAAAATGCACATTTTTGTTATGGTGAGGAACATCCAATCATACATACATATAAAAATACAAATAGCAATATAAAGGTATGGTTACCATTCTGTGTGCAGCAAGGTAACACAGATAAACAATTGGTTGAAAGCAATTACAAAATGTTTGTGTATTTCTAGCTTCTAAGAAATTCTTGTTTTCTCATGTAATTTCAAAAGTGTTGCAAATCATTTGCTGCTCTCTTTCAATTAGGTAGTTTTAATTTGAAACATTTTTAACATTCATTCCATTGTGGGAATTCAGCACATCTGGAAATGGCAGAATAGAATAGTGTCTGAAGCTTTTTGCTTTAACCTCTAATTTTGTCTTTGCTACACACACACAAGGACACACACAAATGAAGCAGTTCGGCTGGTTTTGAGTTTGGTATTGTAATATACAAAAGCTCTCGCTTAACTGTCACATAAATCCGGTATTTGACAGTTAAGTGCCTTTGATAAACAACATCATCATTTCAGAGATATTCACATACTTTTTAATCAAAAATGCAGAAGAAATTGATTCTGTAGTTGTTCTCCTATTTCTGTGGATCAGAGAGACCATGACTACAGGAAGAAGAAAATGAGTTTAATAAATAATTAAATAGGAATATGAAACTGAGAGTTAGTAGTATGAGAAGTGAATGAACCAAATTCAGCTGAATTTATGGCAATGTAAGCTCCTTGCAACACAGTTATCTCTGAGCCCTTTTTTGAGGGTTTCAGTGGAAGAATTAACCCATTTCTTCCTTTCTTTTGCAAATAAAGGTGTGGGCTATCTCTCAAATAAGAAATGGATCGAGAAGGTCTTTAAAAAGAAGCTACAACAGAGGAAAATAGATTATAACTGCAAAGAGATCAGCCCATTTTTGGAAATGCATTCTAATTAAAAAAAGAACATGAGGTTTAAATGCTTTGATGGGAATTCCTTATCTATCAAGACTCGGGTCCCAGATTAGACAAATCTCTGGGCCAGATGTCCAGCTGTTACAAATTCATGGAATTACCCTGATTTAAACCAGATGAGATGGGCAATTTTTTTGAATGTACAGATCAATTCCTTTTACCCAGAGCTTTTATTTTTCTTTTTTCTTAAGAATGGCTTTTTGAAAAACAAGCTGTGCATAAGTGTTAGAGTGAAATGTGATTTAAAAGTACAAAGTAGTGTTAAAACCCCCCTGATCAGATAAAAAGTTTCAACTCTGCTATGCAGTTCATAAGTTTATACTCAGGATGATGGTGTTAGGTTTCTCTCATACGTGGAGATATTTGTGTTTCCACAAGTCAGAGATGGAAAATAATATTTGGACATCTAACCCTGTCAGCCAAAATGCTTTCTAGTTTACCATCAGTCTATCTTTCAACACCCGAAGCAACAGGTTTCCATTTGTGTCATTTGCTTTAGAGTCACACATTAGTTTTGTGAATGGCAAATACTATTTCTGCTTCAATCATCAGAATGGCTTCAGGAGTTCATTTTGAAGTTGAAAGTTAACACTTTGACACTGCCAGGGAAATTACAGTGGAGCAGTCAAAGACAATCTACAAAACATTTTCATCCAAGCAGAGATGATACACCTCGTACTGGTAAAACTATAAATTTTAAATCACTTCCAAGACACTGAAGAGAAAGGTTCTGTCCCAATGGCTATCCAGAAGAGCATGGACAGATAACAAAAAAAGAACGTGTCACCAAAAGGTTTAGGTTTTAGGTTGCTGCTGCAACAAGCATGTCAGGAAATGTTTTTTTCATTTAGAGGAGTTGCCAAATAGGAAAACTGCTTAGTCACTTCTTCGAATCAAAAGGATTCAACACATATGAAATTTAGCGGCTAGAAACACAGCACAACACAGAGACAGGTTCAACATCTGGAAAGTCTGGTCTAGGGAAAATACATGTACACTGTGGGGCATGGGAAATCTTCAAGCCCTGTTTCCGAGTACTGAATCAGCATCACACTATTAAAAGAAACAGCCTTCCTCTATTCCTTGCAGGACCATAGCCCTGCCAGCTAGACTGAAAGAAGAGCCTGTGAACTTTCTCAATGTTGCTAACCTACATTGGATCCCAGGGAACAATAAAGAATGTCCAAATATTACTGGCAGACACAGAATTCAGCTGACTTTTTCAACGGCTTTCCTATACAACATTTCAGAGCTATTTTAAAGCTCTCATTTCCCTCTGACACCTAACCTTTAGAACTGAAACTGTGGGCAGCAATTTCAGTGCAACTGAAGGGGAAACTTAAACTTTCCCCACATACACAAGTGTGATGAAAAAATACCACTCTAGAGTGAACTGAGGCAAAGCTTTCTGGCTTATCCCAAGCTTTTGCAAGAATCATGTGTCAGATCTTCTGTGTCATTCCACAAAATGAGACTTTCCGGGGGATAGAACTTTCTCCGTGTGTCGCCTATGCATAAAATGAAAATATAGGCTCAGGAATGCATTTGTATGTATGTATGTCTTAGAGACATAGCTTGAAGTGCTGTCAATGGCAGCATCAAGTTTAATGTCCCACGTGGAATACACAGAAGACTCTCACACAGTTACAGTGAAGGTGATGCTGCTAATACTCCCTCAGCCTCTCACAGAGTCACTGGAAGTGATACTGCATAGATTCTGTCTATTGCTATGAACTCTCATGAAATGAAAACCAAAGATAAAATTCACACAGAAACCAGGAAAAAACCAAACAAAACAAAAGAATTAGGTAACAGTGGAGGTCTATAAACTTGAAAGTAATGTACACAAAACTTGTTTGAGCAAAATCTGCAGGAAATTAAATTCTAGAGAATTTTTAATTGGTATCAGAAAAATATTTCTTCCAGACAATGTTGAGAAATTCAATTTCAAGTAGAAAAAACTATAGAGATCTCTTTTAAGAGCAATAGAGAAACAAAGAAATAAGGTGTGCCTGTTTGACCACTGTTTCATTACTGAATTCAGATTTACAGGTGCCTTACATAATTTGATTAAAACTGTGTGAGAGAGATCTGAAAACCTCTCTGGTTTGCTGATAAATCCTTTGGAAAAACTGAGAGTACAAACCAGCTATTCAGAATATTTTTCAGATCTGTAACTACCTATGAGATATTATGAAGCTGATTTGCCAAAAATTAGTCATCAATTATTTTATATTATTAAAGATTTTGAAATCATGATGTCAAACATGACAAGACTCAAAACTGTGTTTATAATTATTACGGATGTTTCTTTATTTGACATAGTTGCAAAGATGTGTTCACTTCAATAACCACTCCTAACAGCATCTGCGAGTAACACACTGAAACAGGAGAATTGTCTTAGCTCTCATGAGGTCAACTTTGACCTGAAAACTGAGGAATATAGCACTGGAACACATGATTTAAAATATTTTGAAAGGTTCTTTTTAATTTCCTTTTACATCTAACATTTCATATTAAAGCGGAAGAAGACAATAAGGATAAAAGCTATGTGAATTTCTAGGGTCATATAAAAACCCTCAGTTTTGTCTAACCCTTGGCTTCCTAGTAGAATTAAATTTTGCTGGAGATTACAGAGTTTTTATGTTATGACCTTAATTTTTTTCTCTCTTTTTTGTCTTCCTGTATGTTTCTAGTTTTGGAAAGGAAGAGAAAATGCTGAGATTCTTACAAAATAGCCAACTGTGAACTTACAGCAAAATTTTGCAGATTTAAAGGATCAAATTAAGATCAGATGGGGAAAGGAACAGCTATAAGGATGTGAATGATGATGCAGTTTCCTACATCTGGTTTGAATTTTGTTGCCTCTACTAATTCAGATGCACTACCAAAACTGTTTGTCATTGAAGCTCCCAAAAAAAAAAAAAGAAAAAAATTTGCTTAGGAGTACTTACCTTTATTTTAATTTTGTATTATTACAAAGCTAGACAGAAACAGGACCTGAGGTAGGTCATTTCATGACAAAAAAAGAGGGAGAGGGCCAAGCCATCACTAGCTGTAATTTTAAATAAATAAGACATTCAAATGAACAGTTATGTACATCATTAATAATATTTGTTTTGATAGCATAGTAAGTTCCAGTTCTGGACAACCTCTGAGAGATTCAGTACAAGCAGAAATAAATAAACAAATAATAAAAATTATTAAAAATTAGTTTCAACTTCTAGAGTTGACTGGGCTCCTCTTAAGAAAAATCTTCTAAAATTCTTCTAAATTTTTTTTAAAACGAAACAGCGAAAAAGAAAAAGGAAGTTATCTTTATGCCTTAGCTAAATAGCCTACTGACCTGTTCTATGTCTGTCTTTCATGCTTTCATGACTTTATAATGATTTTAAGAATTTTTCAAATTGCATCTTGTTATACCTGCTGTTAATAGTGATCTCCTGTAGTTACAATGCTTATTTGCCAAGCCTTTTTAGACTACAAAATGTTGTGCCTGCGAAAACAGACTTGAACAGAGCTCAATAAAAATGATTGAGTGCTGATGAATTACAACACCTGCTGATCAGCAGAAAACGTGTTTATTAGTTATTGATCTGGACTCTTTACAGTCAAATCTGGTTGGTTTAAACCACTTCAAATTAAAGATGGATAATTAGCTTGGAAGAACAGATTTCCTTCTGGATACCAAAACAGAAAGACTGTTGCGTTTTGCCAGGATATACTATTCAAAGCTGGACTGTAAGATGACATGACACAATGGCATTTGTTTCAAACTATCAAATGCTGAATCCAATTCTATTCTCTTTTTAACAAAACATTCTGCCCTCTTCACAGCAGAGATCATTCCAGTATAAGTACCTTGTGTGCCTTTATTCTGCTTCACATTTGTGAACTTAAACAGTCAACCAGAAGCACTGATGTACCCACAGCTGGAAAAAACTGTTGTGTGAGTACTGCAAACTGGTGATGAAATTTGCTGAACAAGTTTCTTTAGTTGTCAGGGTTGTAATTAGTGTCTACCAAGGTCTGCACCATGAATGGAAATTATTTTTTAAAAAAGGCTTTTAATCCAAACTTCAAAGTTATCATGGAGTCAGGTAGAAGATAAACATAGCTCAGTTTAAGTGAATAGATAGGAAGTAACATGTCATTTATTATTAGAAGCAGGTGTGGTATCTCTTGAAAGCTCAGGGTAGTTTTTTTTCCAGGGTGTTAGGCGTCAGCATGCTGACATGTCTAGTTTATAGTGATGAAAGTGCTTCTTCATCTCAGTTCACCAACTTTCAGGCTGTTGTGGAATCCTGCCAAAGTTTAGTGCATACTGACAGATTCAATCTATCTCAGAACTAACCTCATTTTAGCCTTATTGCTGTCTGCATCACTAGATTGATGAAACAAAAAAGAGGAAGTCTTCTGTAGACTTGCAAACAGAGGAAGATGTAATTTGTCACTTCTACTCCTGATTTTTCCACCCTATTATTAAATAATCACATAAAAAATTTTCAAGTGTACTGCACTTGAAAAAAATATTTTAAAAAAATTAAAACATATTATTGCTGGAGCCAAAAGTTTCTGTCATTTACTTAAACTTAGACTGGGCAAAATAATTAAAACAATAAATCATTATTTTCCTACCACTCATAAGAAAGAGGAAATACTGCAAAATTACTAGGGAAAACTTGGGAGAGAAATGTAATGAGAGTCCTTCCCCACCTCTGTGACTTGAAGGCCACATCTGCTAATGGTACACCCCTGTAGCAAACTTCATCCCATACCAACTTGTATGCAACTCAATGTCTAGGATGATATTCAGAAGAGAAAAAGGTTTTTGGTACAGTTGCTCTTCAGATATTCCAGCCTACCTCTGTTTCACTACGTTTATTCTTCCTTTAGGTTAGAAAATCAAGGGACAAAAAAAGGGCCATCTCATACACTTGAACTGTGTAGCTGCAATGTAAATCTGATCTTGCTTCGAGGTTTTCAAATGCTTGGAGGAAAAAAAAGAAAAGTCTGGGGAAAAAACCCCACAGAATGCAACCCACTAGTCCACTTATCTCCTGCAATTTTCATAGACAAGTCTTAAACAGTGTCAGAGGAACAATGTCTCTTTATATAAAAAAAGGTGTTTATGCACTGAAGGAAAAATGAACCAACAGATTTGACTTACAGTTGACAGATATCCTACGTATTGACAGGTATCTATTCATCCTAATATTACTGTAACTTATCTTATCATTGGTGTGCATGGGTGACAGACAGACAGTAAATAACATTACAAGAACTATGAGAAAAAAAACCCACAGATTCCCATGTTATTTAAGTGGGAGTGGCATGATTTTTATGAGCAAAAGCAGACTTACTGTAGATTGTAGTCATCAAATTCAGGCTGGATAGATGGGCCAAAATCAAAGGGATGAGGTTCAATAAGACCAAGTGCCAGGTCCTGCACTTTGGCCACAAGAACCCCCTGCAGCGCTCCAGGCTGGGCACAGAGTGGCTGGAGAGCAGCCAGGCAGAAAGGGACCTGGGGGTGCTGATTGACAGGAGGCTGAACATGAGCCAGCAGTGCCCAGGTGGCCAAGAAGGCCAATGGCATCCTGGCCTGGATCAAGAACAGTGTGGCCAGCAGGACCAGGGATTTGATTTTTACCCTGTACTCTGCATTCATTAGACCACATCTTGAGTTCTGTGTCCAGTTCTGGGCCCCTCAATGTAGGAAAGATATTAAGGTGCTGGAGAGTGTCCAAAGAAGGGCACTGAGGCTGGTGAAGGGACTGGAGCACAAGTCCTATGAGGACCAGCTGAGGGAGCTGGGGTTGTTTAGCCTGGAGAAGAGAAGGCTCAGGGGAGACCTCATCACCCTCTACAGCTACCTGAGAGAAGGTTGTAGACGGGTGGGCATCTGTCTCTTCTCCCAGGCAATCAGAAGTAGGACAAGAAGGCACAGTCTCAAGTTGCACCGGGGGAGCTTTAGGTAGGACATTAGGAAGAAATTCTTTTCAGAAAGAGTGATTGGGCATTCAAATGGGCTGCCCAGGAAGGTGGCGAAGTCACCATCCACGGAGGTGTTTAAAAAGAGACTGGATGTGGTACTTAGTGCCATGGTCTAGTAGAAAAGGTGGTGTTAGGTCACAGGTTGGACTTGATGATCTCAGAGGTCTTTTCCAACCTAGATGATTCTGTGATTCTGCAAAATTAATGGGTCTTGTGAAGAAACAATAATGATAGTTTCAAATCTACTTGATTTTGTCTTTAGATTTCATGCTTTTTTCTTTAATAAAACTGCCAAAGAGACAAAAGAAAATTACAAACGTTGAACTAAGTTAACCATTGTGTATCTGTCTGCATCTCAAGTAAAATGTTCATTAGAGCAAATAAACTGGATGGAAAAAAAATCCCACAAAAATTACATCCCTCACCCTTTAATGATTGTATTGCCTTTTTTTTTCCTGCTCCAGCAGGAAATGTGTCAGAAGAATGGATGTCTACACTTGAAGATAAGTAAGCAAAAGACAGTCCTCAATGACAAAGTAATATTCTTACATGGTTCAGTGTGTTGCTTTTAGAGCATTGAAAAAAAATATCAAGTAGATGCAAAGAAGAGAAGCTAATACCTACTTTACCGAAGAATATAGCCAACTGGACATTTGAATCCTCAGAATACTGCCCTGCCCACAAGGGTATTACAACTGATTTTGATGATACAAGTTTGTGTAAAAATGTCATTAAGTACAGATGCAGACTGAGCTGCCTGATCCCTAGAAGACAAGATTAGTCTTTAGTTTAGTTAAGAACCTTTTAACAAAGTGAGAGGTTTAAATTCCCAGTTTAATTCATGACAGAGTAATGGTTGAGAACCTAGGCCCAGGAAATGTTGGGTCATGTTTGGAAGTTGTGCTTTGACTCTTCTTGCCTGTGTTTTTAGGTTAAAATGTGGATTCTATGGGGTTTGGTCCAAGTTATCCATTTTAGAACTCGGTATGACCCATAATTTTTGGCAGAACCATATGCAGCATGAACTAAAACTTTATGTATTCTCAATACTCTGAAGTGGAATAGGTCACAGGGTCATGTTCTCTATATTTGTTTGTTACAAAAAGCTTCTTTGCTCTGGCAAAGCAAAACACATAAAATATTTTTGTAGAACCTTGCAGAAGGGGACGAATATTATGATCTTCAGCTCAAAAGACATTTAAATGGACATGGTAGAAGGAGACCAAGGCTATCAACCACAAAAATCACAAAAAATCAGGGATCCACAAGAAATAAAATTTGGGATTTTTTATTTCAGTGAGAGTTAGGCCCTTACATAGGAACTATGTGTTCAAATATAACCCAACATTTCCTATCAAAGAATGAGGTTAAACCAGAATGATTTATCAATCTAGAGAAAGAAATTTATATCTTTTTTCTGAAGCTGCTGGGCAAAACCCATAGGAGAAGGCCAAAGTTTGAATAAAACGGCCTTGTATTTCACACGGTTGTCCTCACATGACTTCTTTTTTATTTTTCTTGCATTCAGTGCATTAACAGGCTGTGCCTACAGAAAACCAGCTCTGAATTTCGTAACTAGCTTCTTCATGAAACAAAACAGTGCTTGTTCCCTGCTCTTGTTGGAAGTGACTGGGAACAGCTCTAGAAAGAAACATGATACATGTACACAACAGGTAAACAGAGAGCAATTGCCAGTGTGTCAGTCCAAGAGTCACAGTTAGTCTTCGGGATTTGTACCATTTGTCCTAAGTGATCTGAAGCAGACTGAAGACACGTTGCCAACATGCTTTGCCTCTTTTCTGAGCTACCTCAAGGAAGATCTGTTGATCATTTGGGGAGAAAAGCTAGGTACCTTGTACGTGTGGATAACTGAGGAACTGTCTCTGAAAAACCTGAAAAGTTTCTACAGAGCAGAGAAAAAAAGCTGGAATGGGCCTGAAGCAAGGACTGGATAATGGCTCAGCTTAAATCTCTACCAACCTTTTGGTTCAACATACAACTCTCTCCAGTCAATGGGCATCACTCTTGAAACACTGCCTCTACAATGTGTAGCTGTAGACAGGTATGTGGTTCCAAATACAACAGAAATATAAGAATTGCTGTAGAAGATCAAAGAGTGCACTTAGTCCAGGGACTTGCTAATGGTCAGATCCTCTAGAGGCCAGAAAAGAGACCTGCAAATGTTTGTATACAGTATACTGGTTTGCAAAAAAAACAGAGTCCCATATCAGATACCCGCTTTCTATGCTGGAGAGCTCCTAATCTTTGCTAGTTAGATAGAGATATAACCATGAGTTTAAGTATCCCTTCAAAATGTTCTCACCACAAATCTGGATATTCTACTCTCCTATATGTATATTCAGTCTATCAGTAATGATCAGGCATCATGTTTATTATAGTCTTTCAGTGAGGTTCCCTAATTCTTCTGCACACAGTGTTGTGTTTATTTGGAGTTTAATATCATCTCTAAATGTAATAGAACTTCTCCTTATCCTGTCCTCTAGGAAGCTGATCAAATAAAAATGTTGATGAATTATTACTGTCTCATGCATTTCTGGCTTTTGAAAGCCATAGTTCTACAATATCATAATGGTTTTGATCAGTATGAACCAACATCTAGAAGCACTTTTCTTCTAGGAGTATGACTTTCAGTGATGGTATTTTCTGCAAGGATAGTATTCAATATTTTTTAGATTATTTCCAGAGCCTTAAATTAATAAAATTACATGACACGCACTGACCTCCTTATTAGATACAGTAAGAGACAGAAATGTTAGCCAAAGAAAAGAAAACAGATCAAAAAACTCTGACTAATGTTAGGATTTATGTTGATACAATCCAGGATAATACAACGACTGCTAGAAAAACAGGGTGTTGTGTATACAGTTTTCTCACTCTGTTCCCCTTGGAAAGGTTGCAAAGATTCTCTTTTATTAGCTTCCCTATTACTACCTCCTTTCAGTTTCTAATTTGTGAAAATAGCACTTTCAAGGCATCTAGGAAGCCCCTAAACCCACTCTGGATATGCCAATGTCTTTAAGCACAACTATCTTTCCCAGACCTCCAGTTGAAAATACACTCCCAATTTACAGTTCATGTTTTGAAGGATACTTAATAACAAATTGATAAGCAGATTTTGTTTCTCATCAAGAAAAGTCCCTCTCAATACTTTCTCACATATCATTTAACCACTCGAAGGTATTGTCTGTGTTGGATCAAGGTGCTGTGAAGAATCCAGAATCTTTCCTCTTCCCTATTATTTGTTTCCCATTTTTAAAAAAACATCCTCCCCATATCACCACCAGTCATGGAAATTTTGGTTCTCTTCCTACTCTCTTAAGTTTTTCAGAGTTCTACTAAGACAGTTTCTTAACACCTCAGACTTCTTTCTCAGGTTTCCACTCCTTGAGTCAAAATACTACTTTATCATTCAATTATCTCTCTGGAGAACTCAGACTTGAAAAAAATGTTTCAGTAGAAGTAAATGAAGTTCAGCTGGGTTTCCATGCAAATAAATGGTCATCAAAAGTTAAAGCCACTTTGCTGCCAGGACTCTCTAACTTTCTCTGAGAACTGATTTGTAAAATAAGGTAAGAGAGAAGACAGATATTGATAACAGAAATTACAATATCAAGTGTGTTTCCTGTTATGTGTGTACATATACCCATCCCCTCAGTTGTCACAATATTCAAAATTCATTGATTCTGTGTGTAAAACACTGGGCAGCACCAACAAGTATTATTTAGAAAAATGTTAACTGGAGTTTCATTTGAAAATTAATATTATCCACCAGAAAGGGGTATCAGTATGAAAATACAAAGGTTGCAAGTAAAACAAATATGCACAGGTATGATTTCAATTCACAGTAAGACTCCTTGATACTGCACTGCCCATGTGTAAGAGCTGAAGTACACAGGTTTTATCCAGTATATTCCCCAGCACTGTATGAAAATATCTTGCACTATTAGCATAAATGAAATTTGAACACTGTATTTTATTCATTAGAGGCCAGGATCCCTTGAAAAGCTAATTGCTGGAAGCAATAAATTTTCCCTTTAAAAGAGGTGATACTGCTCAACTCAAATCAATTTATTTCATTTATTTCAATTGGAGTAGACCATAAATATTTTGTGCATCAGATTTTCTTCTTAATCAGCCCTAACACATGCTTCTGCCTGGTCTTGGTTTTAATAAAAATTAATGACAAGAAGATAACTGGGAGGAAATGCAAAGCCTCAGGCTGATAGTCAGTTCAGCAGGAACTTATGAAAACAAAATTGTGCCTATCTGCAAAGCACTAGGCTAATGGTTTGTAAATCCACCTCACCAGGTGGTATTCTATCCTTTTGGATATTCCTACTGTGTCTTGTGCCCTTTGCATTACAGTTTCCAGGCACACACCCACATAACCCTCCTTTTTGTATAAATTTTGAAAGGTTCTTAAATAAATTAATAACTTTTTTTCTTCAATACCTTATTTAATAAAACCATTGGAATCTCCATCATACCCTCCGAAAATATTAATCTTTATAGGAATCATGTTTGTATTATTGGCATAGGTCAATCTGTTTCCTTGGTGATGGAGAATCTGGTTGTTTGGGTTTTTTGCCATAAACATTACTCAACTCTCCAGAGAAAAAACATAAATGCATGGTGTAAATAGCCTCCTACTTCCACCTTTCATCTAAATGTACACTTCGCGATAGAAGTAAATAGAACTTCAAAGTATTTGAACATTATGTCTGTCCACATATATAACATGCTATCAGGATGTGAAGAAAACCAGTGTTAATTGAAATTAGTTCTGTCAATTAATGTCTATTTCTTTACGTGACATTTCACAGCTTCAGTAAGAGACCATTGCTGAACAATCAGGTTTGATTTCAAGCCCCTGCTCATCTTCCTCCACTTACAGCAAATATAGCAAATCTACAAAGCCAGAAGTCACAGGCAGAGTTATTTTTAGTACAGTCACATGATGGGAATTTGGAGAAAAAATAGCACAGTTATTGAACATCTCAACTCATCGGAGAGAACCATATAACAGTTCTCTTTCTGTGAGACAGTTGAGAAAATACAGAAACCAAATTTAATCAAGACATGACCAAGCTTAAGAAAGCTTTGCTGTAAAAATCCTGAAATTACTTTTTTTTTTTTTCTTCCAAACAGCAATGGCAATAACATAAAAGAAAGCATGCTGTGGGTAAAAAATACATCTGCTTTAAATACAACCGTCAAATTTTCAATTGGTTCTTGATTATTTTGATACAATTTTTTAGATCAAGGAAGAGTAAAAACCAACACTAGACTGTCAGTATCTCAGGAAACAGATAGAAATTACAGTAGACTGATCACTGTAATATAAGTGATAAGAGGAGACAACCCCACACTCCTTTGCTTTGTAGACAGAGTGAGGTCAACACATATCAGACTCTATAAATCAAAACTAAAAGGGCTTGCTCTATTTTGTGTTATATTTTTTCCTCATCACACAAATCAGTAAAAGCATAGCTGTTAGTTTTATAAGCATAGGTTTGAATTCTTAAATAAGGACGTGGAGAGTGTTTTCCAAATTGTCAACTCTTCAACCCTGCAAAAATTGGTGATGTATAAGACAACCAACTTGCATTTTCATCCTAGATTGTCTACTGATCTATACTGCAATAGTAACAAGCCAATTGGTTACATAAGGAAAAGGGAGGAACCAACACAGACAAATGGTGGAATTAATTATTCTATCCATACTGTCTCTGCATCTATCAAGCTTTCAGCTACACAAATTTTTACTGCATCTTAAAGAATCAAAATCTCTAAAGATCCTCTTTTTCTCTTTTCTCTACTCCCTGGCTGTTCTAAGCAGAGAAAAGATGGAAGTAATTCAAACTGGCAGCTGCAGGCAAATTTGGTGGTAAAAATAGGAACTAAGAGCTTGGAGCTGTTTCATAAGATCATTTCTCCAGCAGTGAGGTTTCTGTTTATACAGAGAAAACTGGAGCTTTTAATTCTCTGGATGAGTTCTGGAAGTAATAATTCTAACAAGTGAGGCTGTTCATAAAGGCTATATGATGTCCAGAGCTATTACAAAATCTCTTTGTCTTGCAACACCCAATACTTGGAAAATTTTCAAATTAATCCATTGGCTCCCAGTCCAAAGGCTGGCCTTTTGGTTTTCCCCTGCCCAGAAGGAGAAATTACAACAGATGAGAACTCAGTAGTGTAGCCAGTTGAAACATTCCAAAAAATTGTGCACATTAATGAAAAAAACTTCTGTTTTGTGAACATTTTTTGATCATTTCTCATGAGTGGACGGGGTTCAGAAAACTGGGGATAATTCCATGACACTCATCTAACTCTGCAAAAACCACCAAGGCCCGGAAGGCATTCACTAAAACGGGCCTTTTGTATATGCCACACTAAGCACCAGACACGGGTAACCCAAGTATGAATACATTCCTGGGTGCACAGAAAAGAGCCCCAGGGAGAGGGTAACTGCAAAGCACAAGCAGAAGGGCCCATATAGGCACAGACATATATGTGCTGGCATTACACACCCAGCAGCTTGTAAACAGCTGGATGCTTTTGTTCTGTGTGGTACAGGCACAGCTGTGTGTGGGAGACAGAGGAAATAGGAAGCCTCTGTGCCTCGCTGTCCCCCACGTTTCATAGGCACCAGGCTGAGCAGCCCGGGGGTCTCCACCAGCTCCCTGACTCCTCTCCTTGAGGCAACAGCAGAAGGGAAACTAGAGAGAAAGCAGAAGGGTGAGTTAACCCTTGCTTTTCCCTGCCCTGTGGTAGCCACACATAACATGCTCCTTGCAGGAGGTGAAAGCTGACTGTTTGCACTGTCATTTGGGAAAGCGCAGCCCTCCCTCAGCTCCACCTTCAGCATCGCTGGGCTGTTGGTGGGGGTTAAGGCAGAGCAGGAGTTTTTAGCTACCTCCAGCACACTGAAACTGTCAGACAGTGCAGAGAGCACACTGAAAAGCAGAATACTGGTGTCTGGCACTGCAAGGGAGAGTATTTATGCTGTTGTGAAATTGTTCCCTCTTTTAAGACAATGCCCAAGGGAAACACTCTCACCTTTAAATTATTACATGTCTTCTGCATTTGATTATAATAAAGACTTTGTTATACTGATATAACTGATACACTATATACACTGATATAACTGTTGTTAGGGAACATGTAGTTCAAAATCTGTTTTCAATTCTGAGGAATAAAAAGCTAAAGCAAATGATGTATCTGTCACAAAATAAATAAAGAAAATAAATCTCATCAAACAGCAGGTGAAGACAGTGTAGATGGCCATAATCAATTCAGAGATCCGAGGAACTCTAATTGCTGTCTGTTGACAAAAAATAAGGCTAAAAAGAAAAAAAAAAGGTGTGTATATCTAATGGAATTCATTCAGCCATGGAGTTTGGGGATTCACTATAGAAAAGGCATGCATTTAATTATGCTTCACTCCTTGACCTATTTTATGTCAGTAAACCACAAGTGCTTATGTTCATGGTAAGCCTAGAAGTAAAAGTAATGCTGTGTCAGCTTTCAGGGTAAAAAACACTACGTTTTTGTTGCCTCCATGAAAGTGTGTCTAATTATCTCCTGAGGCTGAAGCCAATAGGAAGGTTAAACTGTGATCTGTTCTTATTATTCATTGTTCGAACTTTTCTGAATTACAAATGTGTCAGGTTTACAGCAAATAAATCTAACCACCTCCAGGCCTATTTACAAAGCAATTCAGGGTTTCCTCCAGTACTGCCTTGAGATTTCTCTAGTGCAGAAGTCTGAAAGATGGAAATGCTGCTGGACAATCTGGCTTAAGACCAAAGAAATGTCACTTTAGATTTTAATGCTAAAGTCATACAGCAGAGCACAAAATGTTTTAATAGGTTTTTAAGCAAATCTTCTAGCTAGTAGAAGTAACTAAACTCCTAAGATGCTGAGCAACATTCTACTTCAGAACTGCTATGTGTCTGAACAAGGCACAGTCCTTCTGTTTTTGCTCTCCTATGTGTTATCTTGAACTGAGTATTGCATAGAGTGTGTCCCCAGTCTCAGTAAAATGATGACTTTTATCCACCATTCATAGCTCCACTGGGGAAATCACAATATCCACCCCTCCATGTCACAAACTGCAAGGTATTTTGTGTCTTAAGAACAGTACAGTCAGCTCCTGTCCACAACAGAAAACCAGGAGAGCAATATTCACGTTAATTCACAGATAAAATTGGGAACAGTTGGGAAATAGCAGACATCCTTTTCTTTTCCCTGTTTTTATACTAACAGTGTTATAGCTATTACATTTGTAATGTGTGAACTGTCTTATTCTAAATTTGCTGCAATACCCCTCAATTTTTAAGTACAATTTGGACCCACTGTTACTACTTTTTGGCCATCTTCCTGAAAGCAAGAGAAGACTGTTAATAATAAATATCTAATTATGATATGTTGTTAGAACTTTGGCATTGTCCCAGTTTCAGACAGGACAGGGGTAATTTTTTGCAATAGCCATGAGGAGAGTGTGGCCAGGACCCTACTGGATTTTGATACCATCTCACTCACTGCCAGGGGTGGGGCAAAGGAGCTCTCTTTTGCTTCAGAGGAGAAGGGTGTTACATCCACTTGGGAAACCATGGTGGGGAGAGCTGTACAGTATTTTTTTATTATCACAGGGTCCTCATGCGCATTTTTACATGTGAACAATTCTCTTTTTGTATTCTTTTGTTATTAATGTTGTTACTGTTACTATTCATTTTCTTATCTCATTGCTGTTTCCAGGAAATTGTTTTTGTCTCTATCCATGATCTATGCCTTTTATGTTTCCAGTTGCAGGGGGAGGGGGAAACGAGTGGTGTGGTGGTTTTAGCAGGAGTATTAAATTGGAGAATACAATTCCTAAACCATGACACGGGTGTAGAGGAATGTATCATGAGAGAAAAAACAACTAAAATTTAAACTGTTTTAAAACTCAGTCATACTTATCTACCCTAAAAAGTAAAACCAATTTAAGTAAAACATGTCAGTTAACAGCACTTCCAATATTAGCCACTAAGTCTTTGGACATATTGCTACTATTAACTCTTCTAACATTACCGGTTAATAATTGCCATACAAATGGATCTTCAGATTTTTCAGGACCTTTTATTTCCCAGTTGCTGTATCTCTTCATACCTCTCTCCAGCATAAAGTTGTAAACTTAAGAATGGTCATAGTAAGGATTGAAAAAAAACCCACACATTTTATAAGGAATTAATGAACGTTAAGGTCAAGTCTTGGTAGATTTTACATTTCAAGACTCTCTTAAGAACAGTTTTTCATTTAAAAAAATCACCATTTTAGTAAAGATTTATTCATACAACACAGTTCAAAAAGGCTTTTTCATAATGTCAGTTGCCCAACTCACAGTGAATTTAGCAGAAATCCTACAGACTAAGCAGCATGTTACCTTTTGAAAATGTGGAAAGAGAAATAAATTTGCAGCAAAAAAATCCAAATTTTTGTAAATAAAATGTGATAACAATGCATATTTTCAATAAAAACATTCTTCTACACTCTCATGACTGGGACCAAGTTGATAATTCACAAGAAATTAGAATTTTAAATGGACAGATAAAACAATAACCAAAACTTTTTTCAATTACTCAAAGCTGCATTTTCATTTCAACACATTTTAACTGATTTCTTGGTACACATTTGTTTGAGGTGTGTTGTAAACAAACTTCAAATGGTGCCTAAAGTAGTATCACTGGATCTGTCACCTTAGCTAACTCTTACAAATTAAAAAAAATGTTGTTTTAGTTCCTTCTCTGATGATTTTCACATCAGTCCTAAAAGCAAAAGGAAAGGGAGACAGAGAGAAAGAGAAAGTAGGAAAGAAGACAGGGAGACAGCACATATTTTTAAAGTTTTTTGAGGAAAATGCACTAGACATGAAAGTGCACTACAGGAAATAAGACAGCTGCACAGTTACCTGCTGGTGTGTGTGGAGGGGGTACTCACAGAAATAGACTGTCAAAGCCAAGCCCAGAAACCACAAGTCATGGTAACATCATTTCTTGTGACCATCGCTAACATCGCTGTCCTCCAGAACCTTCATTGCAAGCCCATATATTAGTCCCCTTGTCATTTAAGTTTGCTTATTTGCTGGAGAAAATCAACTAAGGTTATAAAACATGCCATTTTAAAAGCAAGTCTGGAAATAGAAGTTGCTTGCTCCTTATTGAACAGATAATTCACAGGTTTATCTTGTTGCTTTTCAGGCAAGAAATAACAAAAATACAAATAAGGTAAATATTTTGCCCACAAGACTACTTTGCCTCTCTGTCACCTTGACCTCGCAGAGTTCCTGGGCTGGATACCTCATCCTTTTGAAGGAATCTAGCCCTTCAGTTGAAATTACAAATACTTACACTCTCAAATGCTGACACCTGAGAGTCATTCCCCAGGTGAAACTCAAATGGTTAAAAACTCTTCATTAACCCTACCTTCTAACCATTCTTCAAAATAAGATGTACAACCATCATTTTGAAGGCCAGGTGTTGGAAATGAAAAGGGGCATGCATAGCCTCAGATTTATCTAAGAGAGGAGGAGTTTCTAAGGCGTAAGTGGAGCAGCAAGGCCATGCCAGGCACTGGATCAAGAACATACCATGCACTTAGTGGTGGCAGCTAAGCATTGCTGTCCCTAGCTGTCTATGTCATTCCCCAAAGCAAAAAACAACCACAGAAAGCGATTATGTCTATGCTTCCATCAGTCCTAGACCTTTGCTTAAATCACCTGTGAAGGTGAGCTGCTCTAAAATGATTAGAAATTGGAGCATGGAAAGTGTAAATACAGACTGCTTTATGCTGAGTGAGTTTGGAACAGTAATAGCAGCTCAAAGTTACTGACAGTTCAAAGCAGTAATGCCCAAAATGGACCCTATTAGTGGGTATACATCAGAATCCAATGTTTTTCTAAAAGACTAGGGATTGGCTCAGTTTTCTGCATTTAACTTAGGAAGAAAACTTATTTGAATTAGGCTTTAGTAAAATTTAAGGTTAGACAGGTATGACCAGACTATCTATTTCTTCAATCATAGTTTCTCCATAATGTTTTTCTCTGGCTACTCCCAGAAACCTCCACTCAGAGAAAAGGATTTAACTTTGATCCCTATAGAAATTACTTTTTCTCAGGATGTTCCTGATGATCCATTGACTCCTTTACTGATACACCAGCAGATGGAAGACAGTCACGCTTTCATTAAATGTCATTTCTCCCATCCAACAGAGACTTCAGTATGAACTGAGTCCTCATTCTCACGTTCACATTGAAATATCATCATTGCATTTGCTTCAAGTCAGGGCCTTCTCCATTTTGGTATTTTGGTTTGAGGTTTTTTTGAGAGGTGGAGGGCAAGGGTGATCACAGCTTCTTTTCTTCAGCTTCTGGAGTCTGGAATTACCAACCAAGGAGAGGAACTAGAAGAGGAAGTCAGCAAAGAAACCTGGCGGAGTAGTCATAATGAGAACTGCAGAGGAAAGTCAGGTTTAGGAAATCCTACCATACAAAGACTGTGGGGAGTAAGCCAAAAGAGAAAAAACTATGCAAATTGGTCACATCGAATGGTCTGACTGGTCTAAGCTGAAGATATTAGACCATCATTTTCAGAGAATGACAGTGACAAATATCCTGCTGCAGATGTGCACAAAATCTGTATCAGTGTTGGGTATAATTCTGCCAGCCACTTTGCAGCAATTAGAACAGTGCCTACTATTTCATATCACCACCACAATGCAGAAGACATGATATAAATTGATTTTACAGAAAACTAGATGTTTCACTATAGTTGCAAATGTGCAATACATTTGTAACCAGCTAAAACCAAATTACATAGCACTGGAAGGATCTAAAACCTACTCACACAAAAGGAGCAACCCTAATAATAGTCAATAATTGGCTAATCACAAAGGAGATGATGTCATTGGGAATAAAGAAAGTCTTAGGCATGTATAATTTATTATCCCATTTACAAATAGTTTATGAATAACTTAAAGATTCTTAATAATAGTCCTAAGCATGTCAGAGTCATTGATAATATGTACTATACTTGCTTATAAGCAGTGCGTTATTATAAATTATACATGGATTTCTAAGATTCTTTAATGGTACTTTATTAAATTTCTACTCAGTCTTTTAATGACCTGTTGAGCATGATTTATAAAACCTTAATGCAAGGTTTAATAATCTTTTTTTTTTTTTTTTTTTGCTTTTCAGTTACATTTCTTATTCTTCATATGATGGTTAAGTCAGTCTGTGTAGAAAAATAATGGAAATGAAAATAATGTTGCAGAAAAACACATTTTTGCCAAACATAATTTTTCAAGAAAAGTACCTGTGTTTAAAGACTGAAAATCAAAATTAAAATTACTTCATATTCAAATATGCAAAGTGTCTTATGCTACCAATTTACTTTATCAGTTTACTTAATGTGCCAAATTCTCTGGTTGGTCACGTTCTCTGTTGATGCACTGCTGTCAGAGATTGCTATAAAATGTACAATTTTTGTATTTTGAGGCAGGAAAAATACTGAATCTGAAATTGTGTCATAGCAAAGGAAATTCTGGTCCTCTAATTTATTTTCCCTTACAGGCTCAGATCTTCTTCCAAGCTGATCATTTTTGATACACCTGTTTTGTACCTTCAGAGTTTTACTACATCTCTGAAAATTGCATGCAACCTAAATTCTGATCATTAGCCTGTACATATGTTGCAAAGAGCTGATTTAAGTCATCCTGAAATATCATCCACATTTCTCACATCCCTTATTATATATGTGCTTGTCTTCCTCCCATGTACTGTCTTCTGCATGGGATATTTAGTCATTGTGCACTTTAAACAATGAATTGGTGACCTACTGTGAAGAAAATAGAAATCACTGTTCAAACATTTGCCCAAAACCTGGCTTAAAATAAAAGGTTTCTATTTGTTTTTCAGTATTATGAGAAAGTTCAACAAAGAAAATATTAAGAACTCTTCCAGACAGTGTTGAGGAATGATCCTTTATTCCTCTCCCTGTCACCTTTCTTCTCATAGGATCCTTCCATGGATATCTGCACAGCCTTTTTGCATTTTCACTGTCTTAGGGTATTTGAAGGGACATGAGAGTTGAACTCATCCTTGTATTGGTTGCACTCTGCTGACACCCATTATGGTGAAAATCAACAGTTAAACACCTTTACCAAATTATAACAGTCTCATTCCCTCTCTCAGGAATAAAGGAACTAGGCTGATTCAAAGTAATATTAAAAAAAAAAAAAAAAAAAAAGTCTGAATTTCTCAGCCATTTCTTTCCTTTCTATAGAGTAGAAGGCTGTATTCCTCCCATATACCAGCACCAAACATCTTTCAGCCTACCAATACAGGTCTCTTCTGTGAAAAAGATTTCAGAATAGGCAGGACTGGTATACCACTTCCAAGTGAAAGGTTTTTGATGTTTCCCTAATCCAATTGTTTTGGACAAAAATGTAGAAAAGCCTAAATCCCTTCCATCTGCCCTTAAAATGACCAGTCTAGTTTTTGTGTAGTTGTGCAATCACACCTTCAGTCTAAACAAGCCATGTGCAAAGTGCTACATCAAGAACTCCATTCCAAAGGTATGCTCTAATGAATGTGCCCAGCAAGTCTGGTGCACTTGGTTATCTGCCATCAACTATTTGGCAACTCACTGTTTACACAGGATAGTCTGGTTTCTACTTGGAGACAATACCTACTGTAGTCAGACTACTTACTCTGTAAATAGAAACAAAATTCCCCAAGGGGACCGAAGCAGGGACAGTTTTTAATTATTTGACTAAATTAACCAGTTCCAACTGTCTCAGATTTGATCCGGTTTATCCTAATCCCATTATTAGTTCAGTCTTCCTCACAGAAGACAGCTCACAATGACCATTAACAAACCTGTTGTGTAAAGGGAAACTATGCCTTAAGACTAATAATTGATAAGGTATCATACATACTGTTATCAGCTGGCAGTCTGGCAGTTTCATTAATTTACATAATACACAGATTTTTATTACCTTTGCTTTGTGAAGTTTCCATCTAAAAACTCATTAGACCTTTCAGCACAGCATACCTGAGCATTTACAGCTAACAAAATAGTATTCCCTGTTTTCCAGATCCCTTTTCATTGTATGGGAAAAAACTAATTCAAGCCTATCCTGGTGAGAAACTCCATTAACATGTTCCTGCTCTTGTACTAAATCCCACATTTCTGAAGATAATCCAGCCTCTTCTCTACCAAACATAGCCCATGAGTTTTTCATAAAAGCATGTTATCTTTCAAAGTGGCTCAACTATACCTCAAGCTATTTTGCTTTGTATACAGGAAAAAGCAGGCCAAGTGGTAGAACTGCTAACTGCCTGAGTAACTCTGAAAAAGAGCTCAACCATCTAGGTCATTCCAGTCAAGGCAATGACACCTATGGGAGTTTTCAAATATTCCTGGGAGTCTATTCCGGTTTATTTCAATCAGGGATTAAAGAGCCTACTTGTATCTTTCTGCCTCTAAGTATTTTTCAAATCTGGTCACTAAGCCATGAAGCCTAAAATCCTGAATATTTTTGTCCCAGAGACATAATTTTTCTCTAAGCCTTGGACTGGTTGATCTCTGTTCCCTTGAGTTTCTCACCAAATAATGACATCTAGAACATTATTTTTTAAAAAAAATAGCTCAGTTAAAGCAATATGATATTCTCATTGCTGTATCTCAACCCTCACTCGCAGTGACTTCCTACTAATATTACTGGAAGAATCTTACTTTCCTTTATACTGAAAAATAATGTGAATGAAAACAGACAGGTCCTCATTTCACACCCTCACCTCCAACCTCAATGTTTTTCTTTATGTGTTTACAAAGAATACAGTGATCTTTCTAATCATATGAGGTATCCATGGGACACTCTGCAGGCCAGTGAAATGATTATTTGAAAAAAAACAAAAGAAAAAAAGAACAATAATTTTATTTTTCCCATATGTAAATATGTTTTGCTTATGACATCCACTTAGTCATTTGAATACTAAAGAAGTAACAACACAGCACAGTCAGAAGTGCCAGAATGAATTTCTGGAGTTTATATCTGGAATATGATGAAAGTTCAGCCTAGCTCAGAAAAGACATTTAGCTATTTCTGTTTGTTTAACATTGGCTTGTCTCTTCCTACTGAATAATAAGGTGAGCTAAGACTTGCAGTGGTTTAAGAAAGTCCCTCTTCATACTTCCATTGTGACATTTCAGGGGTCACAGGAACCCCATACACATCTCTTTTTTTAAAACCAAAATAATATTTGCAGAGGGCTTTTAAAAGCTATCTTGAATATTAGGCTTTTCTTGGTCTATTACTGAAGTTATTTTGTTTAACAGAGCATTTTCACCTTTTTGTCCACTTGTTTGAACAAAATTACATTCAAAGGTCTGTGTTACAACCAAATCATCAGAAACATTTACTTCTAAGGCTACTCTGAATTTTAGTCAAGTTCACGTATACATTCCAATTAAACTCAGATTTTGGCATGGACAGGATCAATCCTGAATTCATAGTCATACACTTTTAAAGATCAGTACATAAAACTGCCTATCCAGAGAAATCCTTAGAGGCTGAGATGATATCAAACAGAGTTGTTCCTCCCACCTACAAGCTTCTCCTTATGCTTGGTATCATGACCAGATTCATCATTACAAAGAAGCCTTCAGGCAAGGATCTAGTATTCAGCTTTGAATAAAATCTAAGTTCTCCAGCAAGGCCCCAGACCTCTCACCTAAGATCTATTTCAGTAAATTACTCTCTGCATGAACAATTCAACAAGTATTTCTTATGATTCCTGCCACTGATGGCAAACCATGCATCTCTCCCAGGTGTATTTCAATACAGTCACAGAGAAGTAAGTGGAACAGAATCTCTAGAAACCAAACGAATCGAGTCTTATTTTACTCTCTCTCTCTCGTTTGAAAATAGAAGATTTTCTGCAGTGTAAAAGAATAACTACTTTACCAAGGTCAGAAGACATTGGCGATGGCAAGGAGACATTTAAGCCATTGAGGAAATTCACAGGGCACGTTAGAGCTATGGGATCAAAAGCCATTTAAGGGGTTTAACTCAAATGGCCTTCAGTGAAATAGTTAGCTATGTTCACACTGGCAAATTTTAAAGCAATTTGATGTCTGGATGTGCACTGGGCACTTAAGGCATCTCTTAGTCATTATTTCACTTGTATGGTGCAGACTCAGTCATTAGTAAAACATCAATCCTCAGGTGATTAATTGCCGGGACTTTTATGGCTACATGAGAAGGAAAAGGTCTGAAAAACTATAGACATTTTATAACCTCGATCGCAGCTCTATGGAAAGGATAAAGGACACAAGATGCTCCACAGGCGTGGTACCAAACGATATAAATACCTCTGATCTTGTGATCAACATGCAGCAACACTGTTTCTCTATAACACACAGGAATGTTCCATTTTAGGTACGTAAGCTCTGTGCAGACCAGCACACGTTACTGCATTAGACCAGTGGGGTTTTGCTTTCTATATTTGCTCCCTGCTGCTTTTCTCTATTAGTCCTGTTGCACCGCTCTGATAGGTTTGCATTCCTGTCAAGTTGCTATCTCTTCTAACTCTCTTAGTAAGAACAAGACTGTGAGATTTTCATGATTCCCAGCCTGTGAAATGCAAGATGTAGGAGTTATAAGGAGAAGAAACAGTAGAGAACTAAATTAGCCCAGAATGAGCAAAATTGTGACCAAATCATGTTAACAGACAAATAAATAAACAAACAAACAGAAATCATGTACCCTGATGATTCCTTTTCATTTACAAACTCAGTGTATTTTTCCACATGAGCATTTGCTTCAATTTAGAAGATGAACAAATGTAACCTGGTGACCTTCAGCAATAGTTTAAGATCCTTTATGTGGTACTGAAATCCCACTCTTCATCATCCATTTTCTGAATATCTAGACCATGTCTTAAAAGAACAGAGAGATGAACAAATATTTAATGATTTTATATATTTCATACAATTTTAAGAACAAAAAATGCCAAATAACATGGATAGGCCTGATACCAAAACTAGGTTAAAAATACTTAAATATATGTAAATATTTAAAAAATACTTTAAAAAGAGGAGATGAACCCAGGATTTTACGTCTGCCTTACTATAACAAAGGTCTCAACTTTGAAAAACAAATTTAAAGAATTCAAAATAGATTTAATTCATGCTTAAATAACTAAATTACATTACTTTTATTTATGAAGTAAAATTTTGTCATGTAAAATTCTAATCCTTGTTAGGAACTGTTGCCCTGTGACAGCTTGTGTTACCTGTTTAGCACAGAAGGGGAATTGTTAACCAACCTGGTTTTGCTAAAAAGATAAGTGAGTAAATAGATATTAACTTTGATTTTTGTGTTACATTAATTCAGTTTCATCATCAAATTATTCAAGGCAAAGGTGTTTTGCCTCTGTCTTCAACATGGATGATGGGCAAAGATGCTCTAAGTGTCCTGAGCTAGAGGACCATGACTGCAAGAATTATCAACTCCTGGTCAACCCTGAAATTGTGTGGGATCTGCTGTTCCAGCTGGATTCCTACAAATTTATGGGACCTGATGGGATTCATCCCGGAATCCTCGAAGAGCTGGCTATGTCATCGCAAAACTTCTCTCACTGATTTTTGAGCTGTCTTGGGAATCTGGAGAGGCCCCAGCTGACTGAAAGCTCATCAACATTGTCTCAATTTTCAAGAAGGGCAAGAGGGAGGACCCTGGAAACTACAGGCCTTCAGTGCCTGGTAAAGTTATGGACAATATTATTTTGGAAGGTATTGAAAAACACCTGAAAGACAACACAGTCATTGGTCACAGCCAGCATGGCTCAGCAATTGGCTCAGGGGTCGAGCACAGAGGGCAGTAGTGAATGGGGTAACATCAGACTGATGACCTGTCACTAGTGGGATTCTGTGGGGCTCCATCTTAGGCCCAGTGGTCTTCAAAATCTTCATAAATGACTTGGATACAGGACTGGAAGGGATACCAAGCAAGTTTGCAGATGACACAAAACTGGGAGGAGTTGCTGACTCCCTCAAAGGCAGGGAGACCCTGGAGAGAGACCTCGACAAATGAGAGAACTGGGAAATAACCAACCATAAGAAGTTCAACAAGGGAAAGTGCCAAATTCTGCACCCAGAATGGGGCAACCCTGGATGTATGTACAGACTGAGAAATCAGATGGTGGAAAGCAGTGCCATGGAAAGGGACCTGGGAGTTCCGGTCGATGGCAAGTTGAATGAGCCAGCAGTGCCCTGGCAGCCAGGAGGGCCAACCGTGTCCTGGGGGGCATCAGGCAAAGCATCGCCAGCCGGT
>JAWMRA010000078.1:75219653-75295803 GCA_035584735.1 Pseudotriccus pelzelni
TGGGGGGCATCAGGCAAAGCATCACCAGCCGGTGGAGGGAGGAGATTGTCCCGCTCTGCTCTGCACTGGTGTGGCCTAACCTTGAATACTGTGTGCAGTTTTGGGCACCACAATGTAAGACATTAAGTTCTTGGAGATCATCCAAAGCAGGGCAATGAAGATGGTGAAGGGCCTTTAGGGGAAGCCATATGAGGAGCTTCTGAGGTCAGTTAGTCTATTCAGCCTGGAGAAGAGGAGCCTGAGGGGAGACCTCATTGCTGTCTACAACTTCCTCATGAGGGGAAGAGGAGGGGCAGGCACTGATCTCTTCTTTGCGGTAAATAGTGACAGAACCTGAGGGAATGGCCCAAAGCTCAGGGGAGGTTTAGTTTAGATATCAGGAAAAGGTTTTTCACCCAGAGGGTGGTGGGGCACTGGAACAGGCTCCCCAGAGAAGTGGTCACAGCATCAAGCCTGCCAGAATTCAAGAAGTATTTGGAAGATACTATCAGGCACATGTTGTGACTCTTGGGAATGGTCCTGTGAAGGACCAGGAGTTTGACTCGATGGTCCTTGTGAGTCCCTTCCAATTTGACATATTTTGTAACTCTGAGATTCTGTAATATGTCACTAATGTCCCTAAGAGGCATAACTCAGTTATCAGGTCATGACTAATTTACAAGCCAAGTAAAAAGTCACCTTTTAAATCAGTATCATGTATGTTAAATGTGAAAACATTTAAAAACATTTAAAAAACATTTATCAGAAAATCAAGGCTCTAAAGATCACTAAGTGAGGAAGAAATGAGCAAGTCAAGTGTGCTTAAAGTCTGAACAGAAATGAAGGTCTATATTCATAGAAGGCCAACCAAACCTGTTTTCTGCCCCCTCTCATGAAGCATCAGGTTGAATCAGTCCTTAAAGTCCCACAAAAAGTGACAAGACATCCCCTGAGAATCAGAAAGGGAATGATCCAAGGATCTATGATATGATTTGAAGCCATCGTGATATTATTCAACTGTGTTTGTTTTCCCTCATAAAGCATAGACTGAACAATTGTGAACAAAATATCTGTCGAGAATGAAACTCTCATTATTGTCAATAAATTAGAATGTTGCCCAAGCCCAGCCTACACTGTCTACTTATCCTCTGTATAACACATTTTCATTTCTTTTTGGCCCACATGCATACTTTGTCTATAGATTTCTTTTTCTTGTGGTGTTTCAAAGGACTATATTTTCTCAGCAACATGTATGAAGGGGTTTGAACTCCTGGGACAAGACACAACAAAATAAACAAGAAAAGCAGGAACTGAACTTTGAAATTATCAACATTTTAGCATGAATCAGCCCTCAGTAATGTCCATAAAGAACCACACAGACTTACATCCAGAAAAGAATGAAATTAAGGTAATGATTTTCTAACCCTGATAAAAGAGTGACCTATCAATTGATAGTTCCTAACCAGGACAGGTTGCTCAAAAGTAGCAAGCCTATTTTCAGAGGCCACAAACAGAATTTCTGCAAGTGCAGAGTGATTTAGTAATTTAGAGGCATTGAAATATTTGTTTATGTTTTTCTATTCACCTGCTCTTTTGAAATCTCATTAACATTGCTGAATATCAGCTGAATGTGCAAGCCTGTACATTCTATTGCTGTTTCATTAAAGTAATTTTGTAGAGGTTTCCTAACCTCTATAGTAAATCAAAACTATTTGTATAATTAAGCTTTTTATATGAGGACTCAGTTTTAAATTTTGACCCTTAAGTTACCGCACTTGCAATTGCATCTATTAAAGACAAGAAAGATGAAGTGATTTCTTCAATCAGCTCACCTTTGACAGTACAGTTTAATTTGAACTTGACTTCCAAAGACTACTTTTAAGCGGGCCCCAAGCAGAAAAAACTGTGTTCCTCAGAAACTGAATATTTTTCAAGTCATAGCTCAGTATCTGATCAAGGGGTAATTACACCAAAAATTACATCAAGAAAAGAAATTATTTTCATAAACCTTTAAGGTGCCAAACTCATCCTAAAATGATACATCCTGTATAGTAACAGAATCTTGTATGAATACCATATGTGTCCAGATGCAGCTGTACACAGCTTAAAAAAAACATAGGAAGTTATGTTAAATCTAATTCAAATGTCAGACAAAAAATTCAGCTCCTATGCTAGAGGTAGGACTTAAAGAAGATAAAGACACTGTTAAATTCTCTGTGCTCGACACAGACCTGATTTCCTATCAGTATTTGTTGTCTTTTTGAAATCTAAAAATGAAGGCAAAACTTGAGCAGGTTTGATAACAAGGAATTCTCAAGGACACTTCACCCTAACACAGACAAGGTCAGAGTAAGTCAAACCAATCTTCTGTTGTCAAAGCTGGAGTTCAAAGTATATTGATCCTGAAAATGTAAGACATATACAAGCTGTTCATGTGAATTCAGGCAGTAATGGCTGCACACATTATCAGAAGCCTTCTTTTGAAGCCTCCAGTTGGTGCTCCACTTCTACTCATTAGCTGGGGGCAGGGAAAAACATGTTCTGAATGGCTAGCATATTACACGAAAGATCAGATTAGGAGAATGGAGAAAGACTAATACTGCTATGTCCACCTGAGAAAAACAAAATGTGCTAATGGTTTTTGTCAGAAGACAGAAGTAGGTACTCTCTTCAGGACTTTAACAACAACCTGAAGGCTTTTTGACAGATTTCTGATATGGTCTCCACTAGCAACAAATTATCAGGCTATACAAGGGAGTACAAAAGGATTATTCACTCCTATTTGTTATTATATGTGTAGAAAATAGATGATCATGCTCTAAATAGAAAACTATTAGCTATGATTTTTTTTTATGATGTTGACTACAACATCAGAATGCTTGAGAAAAACAAACTTTAACCTTCACATTTCTCCTGACAGGAAAAGGGCTGAAGTTTTAAAGACAGCAGGGTTTAACCTAATTTAGAGGTTGGCAGGCAAAACATTTACAGGAATGTTACCTGGAGATGAACAGTATCTGTTTTTTCAGAATAATTATCATTCTTATAGCTATTTCTGTGCCCAAGCCTCAGTTTTCAATGGATCCAGGAACAGCTGTGTATATTTAGCACTTTGTTCGAAACTCTGGCTTACAGTTAACTGGAATAAGTGAAACTTGTCATGACAGAGAGAATTCTCTTACCCAGGAGCCAACTGCTTTAACCTACCAATAACTTTTTTGTTCCTGTGAGCTCTTCCCTCACTGGATGTCCTCCATGCAACATTTGAATTTCTGTAGCAATAAATGAAACCTAGTCCATACATAAAGATGACAAAAGATAAATTTTTATTATAAATAACAATTAAAATCTTATTCCTTTATGTGCTTCATAATGGTGTGGAAAAATTAAAGGGTGAAGTACCTTTTCTTTGCAGCAAGTATCCTTCTATAGAGCCATCCATACAGCATACTGAATGAGGTAGAGCCTAAGAGAAAAAATGTACGTTATCATGTGAATAAATGTGAGAAGATATCACAAAATCACAGAATTACAGAATGGGTCAGGTTGAAAGGGACCACAATGGGTCATCTGGTTCAACCTCCCTGCTCAAGCAGGGTCCTCGTAGAGCACACTGCACAAAATTGTGTCCAGATGGCTCTTGAATATCTCCAGTGAGAGAAACTCCACAACCTCTGTGGGCAACCTGTTTCAGTGCATGGGCACACACACTATAAAGCAGTCCTTGCTCATATTCAGGTAGCACTTCCTGTGCAGTAGTTTATACCCATTTATACCATTTTTCTATTGCTTGGCATCACTGAGAAGAGCCTGGGTCCATCCTCATGACATCTGCCCTTCGGATACTTAAAGACATTGATGAGATTCCTTCTTGGTCTTGTCTTCTCCACATTAAACAGGCCCAGCTTCCTCAGCCTTTCCTCTTAAGAGAGATGCTCCAGTTCCTTAACCATCTTTGTTGCACCTACTCCAGGAGCTCAATGTCTCTCTTGCAATGAGCCCAGGCCCGGATACAGAACTCCAGAAGAAGCCCCACTAGGGTTGAGTAGAGGCACCGGGTTCACCTCCCATGACCCACAACCTTGAAGGAATTCAAGCTAAGCTGGTGACGTTCCATAGAATTTAAAAGCACAAACCATGTTAAATTATGTGGCAACATAGTGGCATTGAATCATCAGTGGGGCCTTTACCTTTAACAGCATAAATGTCTGTCTTTGAGCAAACAGACAACCAGAGCTGGCAAATATCTCTGTATGGAGACCAACTTTATGGTTCTAATTATAAGAAAAAAATAGGAAAACATGTTTTAGCCATTACATACCCATACACTGATGTCTTGTCAGGGCCTTGAGTGCACTCTCCGCTTCTAGGTGTGTAGCTGGCTATGTGAGCCAGCTGCTGATAAGAGCCATTGTGAAGAAAAGCTTTTAGCCATGATTCTTGCAACTGGGCTCCACTTGGACTACATCATATCTGTGTGGTAGTCACACCCGTGCCTGGCCATTGACTTGGGCCCCCAATCCTGACCCACTGTCTGACCACCCTGGGACTTCCTTACTTTGGGCTTGTCCATCAGTCTGGACCATATGTGGCTGTTTTTGTCAGGCCTTCTCTGCTTTTAGAACTGGGGGACTGCACCCCCTTGGGAAAGGCATGGCTGTGCAGGTCCAGAATGAACATGCCACCACGACCCCTGTCCTTATGAAACATCCCATGTTGTCCCTGACAGAAAAAGTCTCAGACACTTTGTGCTTTGTTGCAGTCACAGGAAGGAACAGACTTTCCATCCCAGTTCAGCCAATCTTTTCACGAAACTTTCCTTCCTAAGTGTTTACACGTTCTGGCTTTTATTCCTTTTTTTTTTTTGTTTTGGTATCAAACATTGTCTAGATGGAAGGGGAAAAACAGGAAGGCAAGAGGGGCTCACTTAATAGCACAGAAACAACAAATTCTCAGTTTGGTGCTGGCATACCATCCAACTCAAACGCTTGCCATGATCCATCATGTGGAAAGCATAGCTTTCCCTCTGTGGTTCCTTGCTGGTACACTCTTGGTTTCTCTCTTTAAATTGTACTTGCACAGTAGGAAATTCCACATTACAGTCAAAGACTACTCAAGTGGTGAAAGCTTCTCCTGAGCATGCAGAGACATGCTTACTCAAATTTGGGAAATACAGGAAAAATTCGAGAAACATCCAAGAAATTCCTCAACATTTTGCAACAAAAATGTTTAGAAGATATAGGGGCAAAAGGCCCTTTACCTGTCATCTTCAGTTGTGCTGCCATCTCCACTGTGGAGTTAGAAAGAGACCATATTTTATGAATAACAAGGATTCACCTAAATTCTTACAAATAGGAAACAGCCTGACAGCAAATCATGTTTCTTTCTTTCTAAATATATTTTAATATCGTCTGTCATTATTGGACTACAGTTATTTCTAATATGACCTCATTTCTCAGAGAGTTCTATCAATGTTTTCTGGTACATCCCTTAATTTTTGTCTTTTCATGCATTTAAAGCAGGTTATCCGCATAGGACATGTGTTAGAGACACATATTTGTTAGTAAACATATTAAAGTCATCATCATCATTCTTTTCCCAGCAGTCAAGTGTTTCATGCATTACAGTTTTTCCCCCATTCTGACTGTAGAACTGTGTCACAGTACAGAAAATAGTTTCACCATGTTTCATGGGATCAATGATTTTTATAAATGTTTTGTGTTAACAAATAAAATTGGATGCTTTTCTTATTTAGTTACATTGCAGTTCTCATTCAAATCCCAGAAGAATCCTTGCTTCCCAGTGATTTTGGTGGCAGTCATAGAAAATAAGGACAAGAGAATTCAGTATATATTTCTGCACAGTCCAGAAACTGGAGGGCATCTAATGAAATTTCCAGATCCCAAATTTAAACCCACATTACATAATAAACTGTCCAACTCTTTGACACAGTAAGCTGTTGAGGCCAAAAGGCTGAACAAGCTCAAAAAAGAACTAGACAAAAATCACAGAAGACAGGTCCACTAGGGGTTTTTAAACACAATGGACAAATAACAGCCCCTGGCTCAAAAAGTCTGCCCTGTTAAATGCCTTAAACTGGGAAGTTTCAAAGGAGCATTGTTCTGCGCCTGCCCTGATTCTTGTTCTCCCTCTAAGCACTATCTATGAGCTACCGTCAAAATGGGAAACAGCAAGCTAAACAGACCTTTGGTCTCAGCCTATATGACATGGCTTTGCAACAACAAATCTTTAAAAATAAGTGCATTCTTTTGCCATTTAGTGGCATATTTTAGGGGGTTTTTAAATCTTTAGGTCAAGATTTAGGGTAATAATTAAAGAAAAACATGAAAAGGAATTGTACATTTAATCAGTAAAAAGGTATTATTTAAAATTTAATATATTGTTATTGCTTGAAGAAAACAGTAAATTAAATGGCAAAGACAGGAATGTAAAGACAGGTCATGTCAATGTTAGATATGAATAAATCTGTCAGTTATCATTACACCTGTAACAGGTTGTGAGACTGTTAATCATTTTGTAGGAACAGTGAATTTACTGCCCACAGCAAAATGTAATGTTCCAATTAGATTTGTGCTCTAGTAATAAAAATAATCTCAATGCACTTGATTTAGAGGATTCCTAAACTCTTTGAATATGTTTTCTTCTCAAGTCCTTCCTCCAGGATGTTTGAATAGCTGTTTATTTATTTTATATCAAGAGACAGAAACGCTAGGGGATGAAACCAGATTTACAGTAGTTTATTCTTCACAAAGCGAAGTCCCCATTCACATTTGCAGAGCCACAGAGTCACAGGAGGGGTAAGGTTGGACGAGGCACAGTGGGTCATCTGGTCCACCCTCCCTGCTCAGGCAGGGTCATCCTAGAGCACAATGCACAGGATTGCATCCAGACAGTTCTTAAATATCTCCAGTGAGGGAGACTCCGCAACCTCTCTGAGCAACCTGTTCCAGTGGATAGTTACCCACACAGTAAAGATGTTCTTTCTTATGTTTAGGTGGAACTCCCTGTGCATCAGTTTCTGCCCATTTTCTCTTGTCTTATTGGTTGGTTCCACCAAGAAAAGCCTGACTCCATGCTATTAACATCTGCCTTTAAGGTATTTATAGACATTAATGAGGTCCCCTCCCAGCTGACCCTTCTCAAGGCTGAACAGGCCCGGCTCCCCCAGCCTTTCCTTGTACAAGATTCTCCAGATCCCTGACCAACTTCGTAGTCCTCTGCTGGACCTGCTCCAAGAGCTCTATGTCTCTCTTGTATTGAGGAGCCCAGACTTGGGCACAATACTACAAAAGTGTTCTCACCAGGGCTTTGTAGAGGGGCAAAATCAACTCCCTCGCCCTGCTGACAACGTTTTTCTAATGCATCCCTGGATCTGTCAGCTTTCTTGGCCACAAGGACACACTGCTGTCTCGTGGACAGTTTGTTGTCCACCAGGACACCCAGCTCCTTCTCTACAGAGCTGCTTTCCAGCAGGTCTGCTCCCAGCCTGTACCAGTGCCCAGGGTTTTTCCTCACCAGGTACATTTGCCATTGTTGAATTTCAGAAGGTTCTTCTCTGCCAAAAAAATACATGAGACAAAACTTCACTTCCAGACCTTATTTCGCTGAAAAGACTGAAACTGTTTACATGAGAAGATAACCCGATCATACACACCAAAAATTCAGTCTCATATCCTCTAAAGGATGTACCTAATAAAGCACAGGCTGGATTATCAAATGGTACAGCTTTACCAAATCCATTGAAATTGGGTGGAACTGAGACAAATATAAAAGCAGAGGATCTCAAAATCTGTGTATGATGAAGTTATAGATTAAATTCAAGTTATGCTGCCACTTTCTGTTCCTGTCTCTCATCAATATTTAAACTGCCATGGGCATATGAGGGTGTAAGAATCATGGCAGTTTTCCTTTAGTTATATATTAAAATATTGCATTAATAATTATGTTCCTATGGCATACTTCTGGCATATTTCTGTCTGGATAAAATAAAAGTAAAGCTAGTGCTAGCAATAAAGTAAATGACCATACATGGTTTTAAAACCATCTGTGATCTCAAGCCCCTGACCTTTTGGTTCCCTTAACCAAAGGTCACAGCTTTCAACCACAGCTCTTGAGCTTCTTTGTCTGTAACAACCCCCAGAAGTAAGTGAATGGTCATACTCATTTGAAAATAGCAGAGGTGCCAGAAGTGTCATTGGCACCCAGCTCAGTCATGGCAGAGCCTGGCATCCAGGACTTGTCCATCTCCCTAGTCAGGATCAGGGCAGCCAGGGGGGCACCAGGGCAGCCCCATCCCCCCGCCGCTGCATCAGGAAACTCCCTGGGGACTGAGACATGCTGAGCGCAGGCTGGGATGTGGGCACATGGGTTAGCCCATCTTCATGGGGCCCATGCCAGGCAGAGCAAGGCTGTGAGGGGCTGGAGACTGGTTCTGCTGTGGAATCACTGAGGCAGGAACTATTGTCTCCAGGGGTCTGAGTCATGGGGTGTGTGAAGGGCAAGACATGGACAGCATTCGACAGGG
Organism: Pseudotriccus pelzelni; assembly: GCA_035584735.1. Taxonomy (NCBI): domain Eukaryota; kingdom Metazoa; phylum Chordata; class Aves; order Passeriformes; family Tyrannidae; genus Pseudotriccus; species Pseudotriccus pelzelni. The sequence goes on from JAWMRA010000078.1 coordinate 75,228,178, forward strand.
ACGGTCAGGGCCAATAGTGCCCTGTTAAATAAGTGTTCTTGTTTAGAAGTACTTGGGGCAAGCATCCCACCCCATTTATAATACAGAACATCTGCTGTTTGCAGACACTGCTGTTTGCTCCTGCAGAGCAGCCTGATCTTAAAAATTACCATCTTAGTAGCAAGAGAATTGACCTGTTCTGTGATTCTCTGGTTTTATGACCTCATCAGGTACAGAGTACATTAGTGCAGTATGACTCTCCTGTTAAACCATTGATCATTCCACTTGCTGCCTATTCTTGAGAGTAATACTGCATATAATATTCATGTCACTTGCACAGATTTCTAAAAATAAAGATAGGGTTTTTTTTAAATCATTCTCAGTCCTCCTCTGCAATTTCACTAGTTAAAGTCCCACCAGTCAGGTGACAGCTTTCAGGTCCCAACTGAGCAATTTAGGGCAAGTTTCATATAAAATCATAGCATAATTCCCAGCACCCCCTTCATTTAATGACAGTTCTTGCATCACTGCAGTAGCCTTCAGGCCTCAGGTTTCCAGCTGTCTGGAGCAACAAGGGCCTAGTTCAAGGCTTTTTCTCATCTCTTCTCTGCTCTTCTCTTTTTTTCTTTGGAGACTAACAACCCATGCCTATGATCAAAGGCCCCAGTTCTCTTTTTATCCCACACTGTTGCCTCTAGATATCTTCTACTCACCAGAATATTGCCACAAATTCTAGTTGCTGCCCCAGCGCAGCCTGAGTGCCCTCTGATCTCCTTCTTGCTCACAATTTCCACGAAGGACAGATTTTTTTTTCCAGCTTGTGCTCATCCTACCTATATAAAACTGCCATCTAGCACATTATCTTATTCTATTTATTCAGAGTGTTCAAATGTGGATGCCTGAAAAAGAGTGAAGAAACAGGGAATGAATGTTTACCATGTTACTATCAATTTGCATATTAGAAACTTCCATAGTCAGAGTTGTTATCTATGTGCAAGACCCCGCAATGTACCTCTCTTCTGCAAAATACAGGTTTCCCAATTTTGACCCTGTGTGCAGTTTTATCGTGCACATAATACACCACAGCACAGGTTACAGAGTTTTATTGTATGTTTCCTAATATATTGTCTTTTTTTTTGTTTGGTTTGATCTTGCCACCTGATACCTTAATCTAATGCTACTTGGTTTGTGTAGTGGAAAAGATAGCAAGAAGTTGTTCCGTCTTTACCGTGGGCCCTGGGTTATCAGGTATAATGAGATACTTACTGGTCCTTGACACACCTAGATTGAAGGTGACTGGGCTACTCTTACACTTAACTGCAGTAGCATCTGCACTGGTAACATAGTTCTAACAAAGTGGCCTGCAACTGCTGGATTAGCTGACGGAAAGGACAGCTCAGAAATGTATTAAGGGTTTTTTTAAATTCTCTTTGAAAGGTTTGCAATTTTCCTGTGTGTAACAGAAGGCAGAGACAATTTAGTCTGCCTTGTTCTACGTAGTGTTTAATCTTATCTGCCTTTCCATTTTCGTTTCTTTGAGCAATAGGTGGGAGGACAACATCACAAGCCAGTGTCAACAGGATATTAGAGGTTAGTGAAATAGATATGGATCCGTGAACCCTGGAATACAGTGAATAAAATGCGTAATATGAAGCAACAGAGAGCTTGCCCTCGCCTTACCGACAGCATTCAAGAAAGGACTGGCAAGTGGTATCTCAATCATTGTTACACTATTCCCTTTGATCGATACTGTTCTTTTCTTAGTAACCAATGACCCTTAAAATTAGGGAGGGGTGCATTCTGCAACAGAAGGGGGACAGCACGCTACAGTGAAGGCGGGGGGGGGGGGGGGGGGGTGTGGAAATGGATGTGTTAAAGAACTAAGGTTGAAAAAACTGCTTCAAGCAGCCCACCTAAATAGCTAAGTTGCTCACCTGCAGAGACCCAACAGCAAACAAAATTCCTGGATGAGGAGTCTATTTTCTCTTTACTGCAGAACAGAACATATCCTCTCATCATATTCCTGTTTTAATAGCACATGATATAACCTTTGCCAGACTTCTCTCTCGCTCACAATTCTGCTGACTGATATTTTTCCTCATTCTTCAATTTTTATCTCTATACAGCACATAACAGAATAGCATCAACGTTTTTTAGGACCATTCACCTGTCAATCTGTCAACCTCTGTTTAACATCTCATGATTACAGGGAATCATTTCAGAAGCAGAGTAGTGCTAAATCAGTCCTTTCTAATAGAAATTGAAGTTCCCAATGAAGCACCATGCTTACATTCCGTCCTCAGAGGAGCATGGTACCTAACTAAGATAAGACATGAGATCTTCAACCTTCTCTTGAGTAGCATACAACCACTTTATTTAAAATAGAATTATATGAAATCACATTCTTTCTATTGTACATTAAAGTGTTCTTGGGTATTTAGACACAACTAGCAAGTGTCAAACAATTTACTTATTTACCTTTGTCTGATGGGAATCTTTCAAAGAGCTTAGCATTTTTACAACTATTCAATTCACAATAGAGATCATAGTCTTCCCTTGGATTTAGTGGACATAAGTCTACCTCTCAAAATAAAGAATAGTAAAAAAGTGGCTTATGCAGATGAGCTTGTTACAAACCATCATGAAACATTTTGGAGAGGCCAATTCCTAATATAGTGGAAGGGCATAATGTAACCTGAAGTAACAAAACGTACCCTCATGATTTAGAAATCATCTCTTGGAATAGAAAAGTCCCTATAGAAATTACAATTATCACTTCAAGCTAATGTTAATGTTACTCATGTCTCTAGGAAGCTAAAGAATTTCTTTTTGGATGTGTAGGAGACATTGAACAGCCTTTGAATGCTCTATTCCTCATGTTTACTAAATGACAGAGTTTTCAGTTGCCTGGCTTCCTTCATATGAAGTTATCATGGTTTAACCCCAGCTGGAAACGAAGCCCCACACAGCCGCTTACTCAGTCCCCCACAGTGGGATAGGGAAGAGAATCAGAAGAGGAAGAGTGGAAAAACCTGTGAATTGAGATAAAGGCAGTTTAATAAGGAAAGCAGAAGATGTGCACTTAAGCAAAGCAAAACTGGGAATTTATTCACTGCTTCCCATAAGCAGGTGGGTGTTCAGCCATCCCCAGGAAAGCAGGGCTCCATCACATAAAGGTGACTTGGGAAGACAAATTCTATCACTCCAGATGTCCTCCCTTTCCTTCTTCTTCCCTCAGCTCTACAGACTGAGCATGATGCCATATGGTATGAAGATCCCTTGGGTCATTTGGAGTCAGTTGTCCTGGTTGTGCTCCCATCCAACTTCTTGTGCACCCCCAGCCTTCTCACTGTGGTGGGGTGAGGAGCAGAAAAGGCCTTGGCTCTGTGTAAGCACTTCTCAGCAGTAACAAAAACATCTCTGTATCATCAATGCTGTTTTCAGAACAATACCAAAACATGACCCCATACTAGCTACTGTGAAGAAAATTAACTCTATCCCAGCCAAAACCAGAACAGAAGCCATGACATATGAAACAATTTCTCACTGCTACCATTGACTCTAATACAGCTAGATCTTCCAGCCTCTATGAACAAAAATGCATAAGACATCTAAATAGATCAAACAGCATAAAATTATACAGCCTGTTGGCAGAGCTCCAGTAAACTCACAGTTCATTTCCAGGCTGACTAGAACTAATTAAAGCATATCTCAAGATAAAACATTAGTAGGAATAAGTCAGAAACTAAGCATAAGCAAACAGGTTCATAAAGAAATCAGTGATAATTAGAATTTTAAATGGTGGCACTGGCTTGCAATGTCAGCATAGTAACCATTCCTATGGAGATTAAGAATTCACTGAAAATTAATGTAGAGTCTTTCACAGGCTAAGCAATGAAAGATTTGAGCAGATGGAGATCCCTTTGCCTTAGGGGCAAAATTAATATTCTCTAAATGCATATACTTCCCAGAATTCTGCACGCCCTGAGATCTCCTAGTTATTACTCTGCCATTTCATTTCAGAAAAAAATCCCTTTATACGTAAATATTTAGTTCACTATAGAATATGCAGGTAGCATGAGAATCTCATGCCACTGTTGCATTTCTGCTGATTTTTTAATTATCTATGTCTTTTTATAGTTTGGATTATATATCATACATATGTATAGGTTTTTAATCATATAATAATACAGGTGTTTAATATTGGAATTAACATCAGTTCTTACCTGCCATTTATTTAAAATAACCCCACATCTGGACCATATTACTGTAGGAGGAGGAAAATCACCTGCAATGATTATCCTGATAAAGATACATGCTGGTGAATAACAGCAATATTTGCGTATCACAGAATATTTCTTCGTTTTTAAAAATTATTCCACCATAGACATAAACTTCTAAGATCCCTTCATCATGTTACATCATCAGGTGAATATTTTATAGCTAAAGAGCTGAGAGAAATTGCTGAAATCTTCTACCCTCAGCAAAGGAATACCACTTTAAATCAGAAAAGAATGAACACACTTACGGCTAGTGGGTTTAGGTTCCATAATCACTTTTTTTCTTCTATAAGAGTGGGAGTGACTGAATATTTTGCAACTATTTTAGATACTGAGTAACATATAGCTATTTGGTTATATAAAAACTGCCTGGAAAATCCTTATCTGGTGTCCTGGTTATGGTGAGGGGTAGAATCCGAGACCAGAGGGTCCTTTTCCTGAGTTGTAGCTTCCACGTGTTAGTCCCAGAGGAACAAGACACAGACACAATGTTCAGGTAGAAGGTCAAGGCTGATCTGATCTATTAGGTAACATGTGGATTTATAAGGGCAGAAGAGGGGCAGTCTGGGATAGTGGGACACCTGGACCTAAGATTGGTCAGGTAACATGACCCACAGGGGAAGAGGAAGGTGGTCCCAAAGCCAGGACTCGGGGGATTGGCCAGGGCAGCGATTTCCCAGGTAGCCAGTCCTGCAGGGGGCTGCCAGCATCTCTCCAGAGGGAGAGATGTGTGTCCTTGACTACAGGGGAAAGGTCACAACACCATCTTTCAGGCAGAAGATTCAAGAATGATGTCTTTGGTTTCTTTCCATTCTCTGAATTCTTCTGCAGTCCTGAGCCTATCCCCAACAATCTGGTAGATTGCACTGTTTGAGGTTTTCTGTGTATTTTATGCATGAGGTAGAGCACAAGTTTACAAGAAACCTGCAAGAACGAAACTTTCCAAGGCATATCTTGCTGAGTAGCCAACGATTAGAAAAGTTTTTCAGATTTGAAATATGCTTGATCTTAGGTGCTATCATAGGTACCTCAGGGTTTGATGATATTTGATGTTCAAAAGAGTATTAATTTAATGTTTGCAGTCTTTAAAATGACAAAAACCCTTGTCTACAAGTTCCATGTACTATTTTGCCCTTCCAATGTTCTATGACCCAGACATTATAACAGCCAGGGAAGCACAAAGTTCCATCTGCCAGGAATGAGACCACTTTTTTCCACTGCCTGAGACCCCTCCAAACCAGATCACACTCCTGAGAAAGAAAAAAAAATATATATATATATATGTAATTTTAAAAAAAAAAAATCCTTGTATTTTTCTGCAGGTCAGAAATAAATTTAAAATTCCAGGATGTGCCACTTTTTGGGATGAACAGAAATAACTATATTAAGCTGTAGTTAACTGGGATTCCTTTCTCAAACCAAGCCAGATCAATAAGGCATAAAAGTATGCATTAACTCTTGATGTCTTTCTCCACATTAGCATGTACTGCAGGCTAATAGGATTCTTCCTACCAAGTTCAAAGCAGCAGGACTTTAAACACATTTTAGTAGACAAAAAATTAGACAAAGTGCCTACCTGGTCATGTATTAAATTTTACTTTCAAAAAAACCCACCCTGAACAACAGACAACACTATTTGATTAATGTAAAGCCTTATATGTAATTCTGATATATAACTCAAATAACAGACCAAAATACATACTGATGTTCCTTTTTTCCATGGCAGAAGGATTCTATCCTGTGCACCAGATAAAACACTTCATTCTGGCCCTGTGAGAGTTAGAGGGAGATCTATTACCAAAATGGAAGGTCAGAATTTGAACTATGGGTGTTTTCCATGAATTATTGACTGAGATTTTTTCTCAGTAATACGATAAATGCCTTCAGAAAAAGAAAGAAAGAAAAAAGAACTAACAGCAAGAATTTTTAAGTGTTATTTTCTCTGTGTGTGCTAGAAGGAGGGGAAGAATGGCACGATTTCATTGTTTATTTTAAAAATGAGCCTTTTATAGAGACTGAGATCCATTATCACTGTAGTAGTCACTGACAAAGTAAGAGCAGTCAGGAAATGTACTTTTTTTCCATTTCAGATTACAAATCAATAATTCCAATACTGCATTTAATCTATATACACTCACTTACATGTTCAGAGCTCAACAACAACTGTCTTTTCTTCTGTATCTATTGAATGCATCACCTGTTCCAGCTGTATTGCATCTTATCCATCCTCTTTGCACTGAAGAAAACAGTGACAGCCAGAGTGTTTTACCAAGTACACCTCAGGCCTCACTGTGGAGAGTAAACTCACAGAGTTCCCCATAAAGCCAAGTGCAACTATTCCTGACGATCACTTTTAATGTCCAATAACATAGTTTGTCTTTTTGCTCATTGCCTTTCCCACACTTATGCTTCCTTTGTGTTCAGCCAGTGCCTGAAAAGAGCTAAATAAGACAGTGTATGGTTTGGGGTTCATCTTTTTGTTGTTGGGGTTTGGGAGCATGACTGGGGTCTGGCGGGCAGGAGAGGGGTGTACCAACTTGATATACATTCTGCTCTTAGCTAAAACAAAAGCATGGGAAAAATAAGCTTAGTCTTCTGGTCACTTGATAATCTAATCCCCATAAGAAGACCTTTCCCCATCTGGATTAGAAAGATGAGACTAGTCAATGGTTGACTGTCTACCATTCTATAACTAAACCACAGGTTTTTTGTAATAGCAATAGGTTTTACTTGGGAAGGACATAAAAATAGTTTTAGAACTTACTAATAATGGATAATTGCTCATGAATTTCTGTGACGTGGATGCTAAAAGCATTTTCTTGAAGCAGAAAATTTAGCTCCAAAATGTTTTGTATTTTGATGTTTATGCATTCTTTATTATAAAATAGAGCAAACAGTCTGATTAGGAAAAAAGGGTTAATTTTTTTTTAATTAGAATATTATAAAGCTGGAGGCATCTTAACCCATAGTAAAGTATTCATACTTTATGTATGAAGTGAGTTAACATTTTAGCACAGAATCTGAAAATATGACTTTTTGCCAAATATTTTTGTTCTGCAAGTGAAACTAATGTAGTTAAAAAACATTTTTAAGTACAAATATTCCTTCATAAAAGAAAATATTGACTAACTCTAAATATTGACAGATAAATCAAGCTGGGTAGATTGTTTCCTAGATTGAGTGCTGGATCCATTGACCTTCAAATCTATCATGTTTTGCAACATATATTCAATTGTTTTACAGCAACACACTTTTCTTTATTCTCTGTCAAGCAAAAACCTAGCATAATGTGCACTCTATTGTCAAAAATAATGATTCTTTCCATGGAGTATGGCATGCAGGTGGGAGGGGAGGAAAGAAGTAAAGGTTATTTTAATTTAGTTCTCAGTTCTCTCTTAGACAATTTGCTTAGCTCACCATAAATTCACCACACAACTCAGCTATTCCTAGTATTCTGCCTTCAAAAATTTATTATTTATAGATGCAGTCATGTAGTAACTCAAATGTCTGGAACAATTCCATGACAGATATTCAAAAGGAATATTACACCTTCTCTACAATTCCTAGTAGTCCTTTCTTAAGCTGATGAAGTGATTAAAGTTAAATGTACCATGATCCCTGTTGCTGCACATCTACGTTCAGAAGATACTGCTTTACTTAATTGCCTTTCTAAGCCAGAGAGCTCTGTCACTGCAGCAAGAGCATGTAAGGGAACAAGAATAGCTACTGAAGAAGGAAAAGGCAATCAGCATGATGAACAGGAAAAAGTTAATAGCTAAAACAGAACTGGTCTGCTGCCTCCCCATTCAACAGCTCCCTGAAACAAAGTACTATTGGATTACATTTTCTCCATTGGGTATTTGTCTGAAATTCTAGAGCCATCTAGACAGGCTTAAATAGGATAAGAGTGTTCTCCTCGATAATAAGCATTAAATCCAGTGACTGAATGACAGACAGAGGGTGATCCTGTTTGTTTGTGTGTGCGTGTGTGCGCGCAGGCGCATGCTCGCCTGCATGTGGTGGCCTCTGTAGGCTTGAATGATTCGACTGCATTTCTGGCAGAGCCTCTTATTCTGCATTGTCACAGCCAAACACATTAAATATTTATAACTGTGGAGCAGAGCGATGCTGCAAGTGTGGAATGCTGCTAACAATCTCATCCAAGCAACTCCCTAATAAAATACAGATGTGATTTCAAAATGGAACAGAAGTACAGAACACACACGTGTGCACATGCACACATGCATACACACAAAATGCACTGTGGGTTATTTACATTTTGCCTGATATTGATTATTGCCAGATGGGAGAGGAAAGCATAGCTGACAGATTAACCATACGGATCTGCTTTAATTTACCCTGAGTTATAGTTTTGTAATTCTCTCTCCTCCCTTTTTGGCTCAGAAACCTACAATTTGCCAAGAGGGAAAAAAATGTAAACTTACTGTAAGGAGCACATTTCCATCATGAACCTCCTAATGCTACACTCAGGGACTGAGCTATCTTCCTTTACAGGAACTGCAGTTCCAGCACCACTTCCTAAAGCCACAGTCAGTACCATGAGCAGGAGATTTTGTTACAGACCAATGAACAAAAAGTGTTTCAATACTGATGAGCCTTGCAGACAATAGGTTCTAACTGAAGGAGCTTTGTTTAAGATTCTGCTTTTCACAAAGCTGTTTCAGATGGCCTCATGTAACATTCCAACAAAAAATCCAGAGACAACAGTTTTCAAGGCATCTTTCTATTCTGAAAGCTGGGAGACCTCAGCAGTGCTTTGAGCTTCAAAGCGTTGGCTCTGGAGGCTTTCTAAATACCTGCTCTTCCTACAAGAGTCAGATACAGCACGAACTACAAACTCTCTCAAAGCAACACATGAAAACACAGTTTCCCCACCCAGCCATGACCTTCCAAGACTTGTGCATTATGCATTAGAAGGCTGGATTGTAAATGGATACTTCAGAGAGGCTTAAAAAAAAAAAAGTCTCATTGATGAAAAAAGCTTTTTGGTCTGTCTGCTAAAAGTGGATTTGAAACAATGTATTTTCTGTACAGTTTAACCTTTGATTTCTATTGTTTTGACTTACAGTCACCTCCATCCCACTTCCAAGGGCAGAGGGCAAACAGCCCTCTATTGCTCATAGCTTTTACTTATATATATACAACATTATAGTTATTTAACCTTTCTGCTTTTCAAATCTATCACTACTACCAAGCAAGTTGCTATAGATATTCCAGTTCTCTCTAAATCCATAAAAGAGCTCTAAAAGTAGTAGCATGGGTGTCAGAGAAACAATAAATAGAGTCAAGACAGAAAGAAAAGGGGGGATACAAATTAGGAAATCAGCACTAGAGAGATATGTACACCATGCTTCAATGTGTCATTCATATCTTCTGAGGGTTACAGGCAGATTCCAACCTGTCTGGCACTAAAAGGTATCAGCTCTTTCTTTCAGGTCTTGAGTCAAGAAAAAATACGGTAGACAGAATTTGCACCTAGTCATTTTGTGACTCTTTCTGTGTAATTTTGGACAACTGGGTAATTTTATTCCATTTTCTTACCCCTAAAATGAGAATAAACACTAGTTTGTGCACAACAACTGCTAGGGGAATTAGCAAAGCATTTTCAAACTCACAGTTAAAATCTGTGCTCCATCTACTGTAGCTCTGTCTGGACATAATTCTAAATCCACAGAAAAGCTGAGAAGGCTGCACCCAATCTGGTAAACTATTCTCAGTTGAAAATTTAATAGCCTGCTGGAACAAATGGCAAAAGCCCTGCTGGTTTTAACACAGTTAAGATTTCAGCCCAATGAACAAAGTTCCTAATGGAAGTCATGAACTTCAAACATTTGCACACTACAGCCCTGTATCTTCAGTTTCAGAAAGGTATTTTGTAATTCTTGCATGACTGCTGCTCCAAAAAACCAAAAGGACAACAACAACAAAAAAAAACAAACACCAAAAGTGTTAAATTAAATATCAGAATGTCAGTGTTCAGTGAAGCCCATATAAAACACAGTGGTTAGTCTTAAAATATTGCTATTTGTAAACAAAACTATTTTTAAATTCAGTGGCTGCCTGAGCAAATAATTCATTTTCTATTATCAGTTTTGATGAAAGCTAGCAGCTTAACACTCTTCAACACATATAATCAGTGTCCAAAGACACACTTTAGGAAACATAAGGCCATTTGTAGTATTTTTCCTCTCCTCAGACAACAACCAAGAGTTCAATTTACTACTACACTGTTGGTCACCTACCAGACCTGTGACAAAAGCAGGTTGGGAATCTATAGCTCTCAAATCCCAGTCCTATGCATTAGCAGATAAAGCAAAGTTTCCTTTTGTACACATGCTGCTCTGATGGAAGGTAAAACTGGAAAACAACTTAAGGAAAACTGTTACTTTACCATAAAGGAAGGCAGGTTACACACACTTCCCTGAAGGTGAATAACTAAGAGTAATATGTGAGTGCTTCTCTTGACAGTGGAAGCTCTGAATGAGGTGACTCCTGTGCCCAGGACTATTGCTTATGGCTCTGTGGAGAAACAGGATGATATCCTAGCGATATAGCCTTGGGCTTTTACTCAAAGTGACACAACTGTGCATTACTGGAGTGTATTGGCCCTCATTTCTAAATGGTCCCTCTGGAACTGCAGTGGCTGAAACGTGGAAAGAGGCAGAGCTGTACTGAGGTCCTTCAGTTCCAGCCTAAGAATAATGCATCTGTGCATTACTTCTGGACTTGCAGAGTGAAACACTTAATAGAATGCAGGAAGAGGTTATTTAGATTCAGTCAGTGCTGCGATTCAGAGAAGGAAAAACAGGCTCAGGTTGGTATATAACATACGGGCAAAAGGGCACATTGGGAATCAGGGTTAAAATCTTTAAACCTCAGCCATAAAGTATAGACATGCACTAAACGCCTTTCTTTGCTTTATTTAGAAAGCAGCTTGGAGGGCAAACTCAGTACAGAGCATGTGAAGGTAGATTTTGTTCAACTCTATAGATGTGCAAATCCAAACATTAACCCTGAAAAGCCAAATTTAGAAATGCTGTGTTTTGTACCGTTTTCACCAAGCTTTGATAGACAGCTTTGCTCCTAAGTTTTTCCTCCGCATTTTAACTCAAAGTTTCAGGCATATCTATTCAACGTCAGGTTGTTTTTTATCAGGAAAAGTAATATCACTTCTGATATCAAGCAAACATGTCACTTACATGTCCATATGCCTATATATTATGAAAACCTATGGCCACCTCCATACATAAAACCATGTAAGACATTTCAACTGTATCAGTTATACTGGTTAAATCCAAGGGTGTGCATCTGAGTTGTAAAAATCATTGTGATGCTGCCTAAGGACCCGGGTTTTTGTTCTGACACATCTGTGATAACAGATTAAAACCAGATGACCCAGGTGTCCTTCTGCACCTTCCTGACAGATGCTGCTAGGCAGTGAAATAGACCCAAATCAAGTTGTGGGCAATAACCCCTTCAGCTGTCTAGTTTTAATCCACTGCCACAAATCTGCTGGATACCGTAGAAGCAGTTATATTGTCCAAAAGTGCTTTTGTCAGTATAGCTTATTTCACACATTGAACCACTGTAAACTATGCTAGCCCTAGCACTTTTTTGCTAGTATAACTGTGATTCCATTAGTAGGGTTTTATTGGGAAAGTTATCCAGTAAAGCTATCTGTAAAGCCAGGCCTTTCATTAGGAATGAAACTGCTAACAAGTCTGACATTTAAATTACCATTACTAGCCAACTGAGTTATCTTGCTGAAATGAATGGACCATTTGGACCTCTCAGAATTACTGCTGCAAGCTCTTTGCTCTGACCCCAGTGATTCAAGTTCCTGCGGTTTTGGCGTTTTTTTGTTGCAAGCAGAACACCATTATTTTTAAAAATTTAGAGGATCAAGCCATTGATACAAAATGGTGACTGATATGATGTGACCTTCTCCAAGCACTTACCTGCAATAGCTGGAAAATTCCCTAGGTTCCCTGGAAAGATCTCAAGCTCCTGCTCTGCCCAAGACAATACACTAAGAAAAAGATCAATGGTTAATGCTCGGGTTCTCTCTTATGTGACTTTGGGCAAAGAATTTTATTTCCTTTGCTGCAGATTTCCTCTCTGGCAAAAGGGAATGGTCCTCTTCCTCTAACTGGTCTGCTGTGATGGACCTTGCCGCTCACTGCCTGAGTATAGAGAGTCAAAAGAAGTCTCCTTTTTTAAAGTGCTTTCAGGGAAGGAAAAAAAAATTAAAAAAAATTGATCAAGAGTAAAAACCCTGTAAATACATCAATGGTGTTGTTTCTGGCTGCTGCTCTACTGGGTTCAATCTTTCTGCTTGAAAGTTGCAGAAGTCCTATTCCAACAGTCATAGGTACTCTTAGCTAAGATCATGATCAAAGAGGCAATGCTGCAGGTATTGACCTGGACCAGAAAAAATGGTACCATGGCAGCTCCTGACAAAGCAGCAAAGCGTGCATTTGAAAGCATGTGAGAGAAGCACTCTGCATGCTGAAATAAAGACATTTGAGCAAGCAAGAAACACAGCCCTGACTCATCCAGGGGTGCTTTGGGACAGCCCCAAGCTGTACTCAAGTCACATGATGGCTTTTGCTGCTTGTCAAAAATCAGGACAGCTTTATTTGCCTTGGGTTAGCTGGTTCACATGTCCCTTGCCTACATATGATCTCATGTAGCTGTTCATTAGGGTGTCCATTTTGCATAGGGAAAAAAAAGCGGGCAAAAAATTACAGAAAGTAAAGCCTCAGGTGTAAGGATACGATGGAGGAGAGGTAAAAAGCACGGACTTCCTGGGTAATCAAAGCCCTGGTTTCTTCAGACCTACTTGTTAATGTGATGGACTGTGGATTACAGTAGAGAGGTAATTCCAGATTCTGAAAGGATCTTGAAAAATAAGTGGTTAGTAAATAAATGTAGGCAGCAGGAGAGGGCTCTTGATTTTGAACACAGAATGAGGAAAAGAGGCACAGGAGAAGGCCTGACATTCCTCTTCCATTAACACTAACACAGTACAGAATTACAGCCCTGTTTTACCTGCTTCGCGCAAAGAGTAATGCCTGGGAATGGAGGTACCCTGTCTCAAGTTCTTCTGTGTTTGCTTTCATCACCTTCAGTGTGCCCACTCAGAGGCTGACTAAAGCTGCGTAATTGATGGATATTCACACTCTGGAGCATCATGGTAAGTAACAACGTTCGCAGCATTCACAGCAACTGGGAAGAAAGAGATTCTTGTTAAGTAAATAGGACCAGAATTAGAAGGCAAGGATTTTAACTAAAGCTAGATACTTCTGAGGCATATTTCTGACAGCTCATTCACTTGCATTAAATGCTTCAAGATGTACAAAAATCTACATTATTTAAGACAGCTGGCTCTCTTTGCCATCAAGTTTTTCTGAGGCTGCATTTTTACAGTTTGAAAGCTACTATGCTAACTTGGTGCCATGTATTTGAAAAATGTTTGCTAGAACAAACAAACCCAAGAAACACACTCTTTTCATTTGCTGCCTTTTGTTTTACAGAACATTGCAAGGATTCTTGAAGTTAACAGAGAAAGGTGGCAGAAGCATTTTCTATGGGAGATAAACATAGACATAATTTTTGAGAGTTATGAAAGATGGAGACACTAGAAACGTCTAGAAGGCCAGGCATAAAGCAGAGTATGGTAGAAATGTAGCAAACAAGTCAGGTTTGCTACAAAGTCTCAAGGGAAAATGAACAACACTATTAAGCTTTACCCTTTGGGTTCAGTGTACCTGCCACAAATCAGATGTTTGCTGGGTTTCACCCACACATGGCCTGACAACACTAGGCAGTTTCACTTTAAGGTGGCTTGTAGTCAAATTTAGAGCCAAATATAGTGATATTCTTGGATCAAGAGCTTAATACTGAGGCCCTGATCACAGTCTGAAGCACTGGGGTAAAACAGTGCAAGCTCACAGGTACCAAATCAAAGAAAATAAAAGATCCCTTTTTTTTCCCCCTTTTTCTCCTCCCCCCCGCCCCCCGGACTTCCTGGAAGACATTAAACTGGCCTGTATTCTAAAACAATATTAATTTTTCAAGTATCAAAAGGGAAAACAAGAAAAACTGTTCTTTCACTTTATACTAAGTCAACGATACAAACAGTTTAGCATGGTGCTAATAACACCAAGGTTGTGGGTTTGATCCCCACATGGGCCACTCCTTGAAGAGCTGGACTCAATGATCCTTGTGGATCCCTTCCAACTCAGAACATTCTCTGATTCTGTGATTCAACATTTGTTAGCTATGCTGAGGACATAAATCATGTATTAGTTTTGTCAACTTCCTTTTGCTGGATTTGTGGAAAACTAGGTGTTGAACATTCATAAATTTATCTTTTCTTATCAAACAACATTTCTGTTCTCATGGAAAATAAGACACTGGATTAATTCAAAGGTGATTCTCAAAACACTTGTGAGTGGATGAAAAATCTCTTTTTACTTACATGGACAGTATTTAAGCCTAGAATTAAATTTATTGTGAAAATAACTTGTTCATAGACGAACAGGAAGAGAACATAAAAGCTAGCCTTTATGCCTAGCCTTTATTTTGGACGCTGGATGTCCAAAGGTCCAATATCCCACCTGCTCAGATTCAGATCAGACTAAACCACCTTCTCCACTTGTCTGGCTGTGTTTTAGGTGATAATGGTTCTTACAAAGTTCTTACTGTCAGTCCAGGTGTTAAGAAAACCCACCTTCAGCATGCAGAAGCAACAGACTTTATCATGATTAGTGAAATTATAATTGATTATGAAGTACTCTAACAGTACCCATGTACCCATAGAATCATAGAATAGTTTGGGTTAGAAGGGACTTACAAAGATCACCTAGTCCAACCCCCCTGCAATGAGCAGGAACACCTTCCACTAGATCAGGTTGCTCAGAGCCCTGTCCAACATGACCCATGAGTGTTTCCAGTGATGAAGCATCTACCACCTTGCTGGGCAACCTGTTCTAGCATTTCACACCCTGCCTTTTAAAAAATTTCTTCTTTATATCTAGTTTTTCTTCACCATGACCCACACTGGTGCCCCATGTGCTAAGGACTAGCCAAAAGCATTTGTTTAATACTGCATTTTGTTCCTAATGCATAAATCTGCTAGGAACAAGCAAAGTCACAAAGAATAAGCCACTCTTCCAGATTTGGCCATTTCACTGAGTCCTAGAACATGCCCATGTTTTAAAGAAACCTGGTAATAAACCAGCATGGGTGGCTGAACCATCTGCTGTTAAGCCTAGAGGCAATTTTGAGCGACTGAGACTATGAGTACTCACTCGGAAAATGTTTACACCCCAGTTCCTGCTGTCCAGAAAAACTTTTCAGAGACAGCTTCAAGGTACTTAGATAAGAGGCTGCAAGCAAAGAAGTAGCTAAACTATAAATCTCAAATGGTACTGAGTAGCTCAAATGTTTATTCTCAGGTGAGAATCCTAAACTATGCTGAGCATCGTGACTACACTGAAAGCAGTATCTAACCTTTAAGTTCTTTTGGAAAAGCCTTTGTTGTTCACACTGACTACAATATTGGCTCATCCTTAGATTGCAAGACTTTTCAGGAAAGAAAATATTCGTTTGACAATACAGTGAGTAACTCAGAGAATCTGCACTAATAAGGGCAATAGCACTCCAATGTCCAGCTGGGTTTTTACTCACAAATACGAAGTTGGAATTAAGTATTACTAAAAATAAGATGTCAAATACTGTGTCAAAAAGATGATTTTTGAGTATGCCCAGTAAAAAACATTGCATTCGTCATTAAGGCAAGCAGTTCTTGAGCGATGTAAAAGCATAAATTTCAAACAAACACCTCCCAACCAAAATGGCAAGGTCTCACAGAAATCTCTATATATTCTGTACTTAATTTGCCATTTTTGTTCTTATTGCTTCTTCCTTTTTTCTCTAACTTTTATTCTTGAAGTAACTTTTCATTCCTACGCATTCTCTGCCCATCATTCACCACCTACGTTCCCATAGTAATAATTAAGAGGAGATTTATGTCTAATTTGCTGAAATCACTGTACCCATGTTTTTTCCAGTGCAGAGTATAACAAAATAAATAAAAATAAAATGAAAAGTGATTTATTATTTTTTTAATTAAAAGAATGTGAGTTGGGTTGATTGTTGCCTTGGTTTTGGCTTTTTCCTTCATCAGATCACAGATAACTTTTGTTGTCACAGACTCTGGGATTGTGACAGTATTTTTAAAAAACATCTTCTAAATAAGTTAAAATCATGCCATACAGCAAACTGAAATGAGGCAATGAATCACATCTCCCATGGGTATAAATCTGCTAAATTCCTTTCGGGTCAGTTGTTTTATACTGATCTGCTGAAAAAGTGGTGGTAGGGAGGGTTTAATCCCCTTTTGCATCATTCCTCCCCTCTGTTGCTACAGTCCTATCCTCTTATCATCCCTTTTTGACTTGTAAGATTTAAGTCAGAAATATTTTCAGGAAGTTTTCATAATGCTGGTGACACTTCAAACATGTTAGAGGGAGAAGAGAGAGAGAGATTAACTAAGTAACTATATTTTTATGCATTAGCTCAAAAAGCAATTAGCTGCTGTAACAGGAAACCTAACAGATTGGTGCTTGGCAAGAGTATATATGACTAATGCTGTGTGACTGTATCAAGAAGAGCAGTTTGCCCACTAGAGAAGTTAACACATTGCTATATAAGAAGTAATTCACTTTGAACTCAAATTTTTAAGCTTCCAACTGCTCTCAACATTTAAGGGTTTTTTTAGTTTTCTGCTTCCTTTTTTCCATAATTATTTTTGACACCTCCGTCCCTCCTACTCAGCCCAGTGCAAAGCAATACAGTGGAAAAAGCATTGCACTTACACAAAGAAAATGAATAGATGTATATTTTATTGTCTGTCTAACTCTTCTCTTCCTCCTCCCCAGGAAGCTCCAGATCTTAGATATAATAGAGGACAAAACCAAAATATTCACTCTTCTGGAAAAAAACAATAGAACTCCTATCCACTCCAGTGATAGCAATGTCTGCCTTTATGTTAAAACATTTCTCACCTCCTATCCACCCCCAGATTCTCCCTGGTATAAAATGACCGTCCCAGATGGATGCATTTGATAGTTCCTCTTTAACCATTACTTCAGACTGTAAGGTTGGCTAAAAGCAACATTATTTTGCATCCTGTTCCAACACAGGCCACATCCATGCCTGCTTTACAATGGTACTTGTTTTGATATGATTGCTTCTAGCTTCAGTGCTATCTGATACTGTGGTAACACTGAGAAATCACTAGAAGCCTTGAGAGTTTGTCCTTCTAGGTTTCCTGAAGGCTGAGCCTCTGGTCCCTGGGAGGAGAGAGGCGGAGGGTGAGCGAACTCCTGCAGGGCTTCAGGTTACTCAGCTCAGCAAGACAAATACAACAGCTGTAAGTTTAATATCTCTCACCTTCCTCAGAGGACCCCCTTACCTGTGTCTGTAGTCACACATTTTGTATCAGCTTTACTTTACCTTCCTGGTGACAGCCTTAGAACACAGATCTGTGACTTCCTACCTAACCGAGGCTGGAGGAAATTACACAACCCATCTTCTTCTGCTTCCCTTTCAGTAATACTGTCTCATATATTGAAGCCTTCAGTTCAGGCAGATGAAAGACACTTGAGGAAAGGCTTAAGATACTGATTATTAGGCTTCCCTCTAACACAGCTGACAGGTTTTTCACACATTTGATTGGTTTGTGGTTTTTTTTTTTCATTAGTGCAGGAAACCTCCTGCAGTTATTTGACACGTATTGAGTGAGTGCAGGAATTGATAACAATAAAAAGAATAAAGATCAATTGCTTTGAGAACAACTGATGAGATCATTCACTTATGAAATAGCAGCCTTGATAGCAAGGATCAGGTGTCCCTGAACTAGTTCCTGAAGTATAACCATAACAGGTGAATAATATCAGCCCTCAGAGAGGCTAACATTTCAAGTCTCATTTCTTTCTGCTATCAGTGAGTTCTTCTGCAAGCTCAAGGCACAGTGGAGCAGAACAACAGGGAGTGCAGTATTGTTATTATACAGGCTGCATTGTCTGCAGAACCCACTGCTAGCTAGTAGTAGAAAAGAAAACGAAGGCGTTGCTGGAGGGTCACTTGGAAATTAAAATAAAATAAAATAAAATAAAATAAAATAAAATAAAATAAAATAAAATAAAATAAAATAAAATAAAATAAAATAAAATCCAGAGCTGCAGCACTGGATATGCTCACTATTACAACTTGGCTCAGAAAACAGAGAACTTTCCAGGGTCATTTCCAGCCTTTGCAGGAAACTGAGCTCCCTGGAAGAAAGAACAGATTGGGCTGAGCGGGCTTGTCATGCCCTGTCAACTTTTCACAGCAATTTTGCCTATTTTATCCTCTGCTTTTCTGAAGGGAAGAGTAAAAAGAAGTGTCCCAAACAGCTCTTCAAAAATATAGAAAATGCCAACCCAAAACTGCAAAAGTAATTAAAGCCTAAGGCCAGTTTAAAAACCATGTTGGAAGTCATGCAGCTGCAGCCTTCAAAGGCTTGCTTTTTTCTGGAGAGGGATGGAGAAGAGAGCTTTGATTTAAAAACCACCACCACCACAATGGATCATTTGATCTTTTGGTTCCTCCTGTTTTATTTTAATTAGTGTTTCAAAGTACCGATTTAAACTCAATCCAGCTTTATTAAAGGTTCGTTGCAGGATTAAGACAGACTTGAAACCAAGCCCAATACAGTCAGCAAAGTCAAGCTCAAAATGGCCACTCAGCAAATAAAAAGCATATCATACTGGTAGTGTTTTGAGCCATCAGCCAGTAAAATCAGGCAGCATTTATAAACACTGTAATTTATTTTTCCCCTGGCAATGAAAATCTTTTAAACTCCTAGCTAATAGGCTTTTGTACAACTTCTTTGCATTTTCTTAAGAAAGTATTCATTAATTTTAGGTTGTTGTTAAATAGGATCTTGCATATATGTACACCAAGTACGCTGTCATTACCCAAGCTAAATACAATGTGTTAGCAACATAATACCATTTGAATACCACTTTTTTTGCCAAATTTGCAGGCTCAGAAACAGCAAGATTTCCTAGCCGAAGAGGGTGTCAGGGCTCTGACCTAGTCAAGACTGCACATTCCTCTCCACATGCAGCATGTATAGGACAGAGAAGGAGCAGGGCTTGTGAAGACAATGAGCTTATTTTAAATCTTGCAGAAGCAGTCACCTTTCTAACACTTCCAGATAGATTGCATCCAGTTGACAGCCTACCTTGGTGGTATTAGGACTGTGTCTAGGAACTTATTAGTATTTAATATGGATTAGGCACCAACCTATTTATTTCACACTCCACTATAAGAGCAGTAAATTTGAGATCCTTTATGAAAAAGCCCTGTATTATGTCTGTCACAGGTATCCAAAAATGTCCCTTTCTCCCTTCCAGAGGGAATGTTATCCAAGTCATACATGCTGAACTCCTCAGACCATGTTTATAGTAGTTCTTCTGTTCAGTGCTTCTGACTCCTGTTGGTTTTGGGGAAGACAAGAGGTACACAAAAACTTCACATGCAGTGTAACACCTTGGAAAGCACCGCTGTCTTTTGCAATAACCTTTCCACAGCTTCTGCAGTGGATATGTGGGGAAAAAAAGGAACTGCCCTGTTAAAGATCTGGATCCACTTGTGAGGGACCCAGTGCATTATCAGGAAAGAGCATGTAGCAGAAGAGTGTGAGCATTGGGGCTGCTGTACAGCAGGTCCAGGATGAGCCAGTGTGGCTCAGAGTTCCTGTGCTTCATTTGGCACAGCTAGTTCCCTCTCCTTCAAATGGACAACAGTTCACAGCTGCGCGTGTATTGCCCTAATTCACTCCCTCCTGTGAGAGTGTGTCTACAGAGGGTATCGGGGGGCCTCCATTACATTAGTGCTGCTGCTAAGGCAAGACTGTACTTACAGAAATGTATTTCAATTCTGAGTCCAGCAGACATGCTTTGGTTACTTTCGTCCACTTAATGAGAATATAATCTAAGGCCCAGCTGGTGTAAATCAGCACAGAAGCAATGAGCCTAAGGAAACAGTGCCAATTTACCTTAGTGAGGATCTGGCCCAGGGGATTTGTAATGGATGGAGTTGTCTAGTCAAGTAGAGGTTAGAACAGCTCAAGATGTCTGCATTTATCCCCCATTTTCACAGTTCAGACAGCTTCTGCCAAATGGTATGAGCAGCTGGACAACTCTTTCAAATCCATATTTAATTCCCTAAAGCTGCATTGAAATGAAGTATACTGCCCACAAGAAAAAAAGATCAATATTTTGCACTGCTTGAGCTTCAAATTTTAATGAAGATGATGCTGTAGTGTAGGAAGAAATCATATAATCAAAGTTACTGAGTCTCAAGGCTGAGGAAACCAAGAAAAAACCATTTTATAATATTTCCTTTGTTTATTGATTATGAGATTAAAAAATTGTTTATTAAACAAATTTAACACCTTTTTTTACTCAATGCAATATTGGTAGGAAAAAATAAATACAGTCTGAGAATTGAAATTATTGTGCGTATTAAATGAGAAAATATATATTATTGTCATTCATGCTGTCATCCATAGACAGGGATGCTATAAGTGAATCAAACTGCTTGAATCGGGATCAGATTATTATTAAGATTAATATCTCTACTTGAGTTTTCTCTTTCACCACAAAATTAAACAAATTTCAAATCAGTAAATAACCATAGCTATGGATATAAAATAGAGGTCATTAAAATTCTGACAGAACTTTCCTTCTTATCTTTGTTAGTCTAAGCAGAAGGAAGTCCTCTTCAACATCCTTTGGTGCTAAAAAATTAGTCAAATATAGCTGAGATGCACACTAACATAAGGAATAGAAAATAGAAAACAATTAATGACATCTGGTAGTTTTATTGATTTTGTTGGAACTATATAAATTGTACGAGGGAGGGTACATTACATTGTGGAGTGGGACAGAATCCACAGAAATGTAGTGTCTTAGATTATATTTATGAATTTCAGACTTAAGAATCTGTTTTGAGGACTCTCAAACTGACTTTTCACTCTTGTTAAAAAAGGCATTGTAAAGGTGTACCCAGCTGGATTTTGCCTACAGCCTTGAACAAAAGCAACCTGAAATCCTCAGGTTTCACCTGAGTAGATCAAAGAAGCCTAGTTTAGAATATAGTTATTTCTGAAATTTTTGCTAGCACTGAATACAACATTCCAGTAAATGGGAATCCAATCTTTACTCATGGGTCACTTTTGAAAACTAACATCTCTACATCTTTTTTAACTTCCCTTGATAGTTTAAATCAGAAGAATAAATTTGACCCCTTAACAACAGAGATGCAAGCTTCCATATGCTCGCCTGAGTCTATAAAAAACATTCATACTTATTTTACAGTTGGATCAAAACCTAAAAGCCCAAATAACCCAACAGCACAATGGTAAGATGATATGAATCTCACTTTCTCATTTTGACCCTTTTAAAGCTTGAATGTGGTATCCTTCCTCTTGAAACAGTAGTTCATATCTAGAAATAACATGGGAAAATAGTTTTTTAGAAAAAAAAGGCTCAATTTCTCAATCAGATACAACTACACTGATATTTTCTGCAGTGAAACAACATCATTTTCAAACCTCACCAGTAAATAAACTGAAGGTG
Organism: Pseudotriccus pelzelni; assembly: GCA_035584735.1. Taxonomy (NCBI): domain Eukaryota; kingdom Metazoa; phylum Chordata; class Aves; order Passeriformes; family Tyrannidae; genus Pseudotriccus; species Pseudotriccus pelzelni. The sequence goes on from JAWMRA010000078.1 coordinate 75,250,157, forward strand.
CTTTCTGCTAAGGGATAACTCTCACTAAAAACTACAGTCTGTAGAGTACAAATACCTTATATGCAGTACACATTGGAGCAAATGTGCCTGGGTGTGTCTTTCAGAACTTATATTTTTCTGTTTTATGATGGATTCCTAAGAATGCCAGAGCTGACGTGGTTCAGAAAGGCAAAACTGCCTAACCATCAGGTTATGGGAAACCAGACTGCTTGCTTGACACAGCTTTAAGGTTGATGTTCATGCTCTGTTACAAATGAAACTTCAGAGGAATACCACAATCAAACATATCAGTCTGAACGTATAAGGCATCCAAGGACAGCACAACAAAAGGCTGCTTTATAGGGACAGAGAGAGAGAAAGGAATAGGAAATAATATGAGTAAAAGAATGCAGACTGAGAAAGGAAGTGAAAGTTAAGGCATGCAAGTGTATTTGAACAAGGTACAGAAGAGTGGGGGTTTTTTTCAATTAATTTCATAAGTAAAAATTCTATACACTTCCAGACATATGGATGAATCAGTTGTTCTTCTAAAGGCTTCCTTCAAAATTTAGAAAATTCTTGCATCATAAATTGCAGATACTATATATCAAAATGATATATATTTATAGTCAAATTTCCATGTTTACATTGCTAGAAAAGTCATTTTACTGAGTTCTTATTCCCAACTCTGGTGACTCTTCACACCAGCAGGAAACAGTCTTTTTCCATTATTAGGAGTGGGATAAGATCTGTGCTGTCTCTCTGGAGGCTCTAGCTTTGCCAGGTAAGCATGAGTGAATTTGGGGGGGAGAGGGGGAGGAAAGAAGAAGTCTACAAAGCACTGTAAGTGCAACTGCATCCTAAAACTATTTGGAATGCTAGTTGAGTCCATCAAAATCCAATTGTGAGTAGTGCTGAATATTCCCTGTGTATATCTAAGGTTGGTGAGAGCATGACTAAACATGTTCATCTTTCAAACCTAAGCATCTCTGTCAAATCAGCTAAAACAATACCAAGAGTCTGAAAACTGCCCCTTCAAAAGGAAGATATGTGGGTGGGGGGTCAGGTGTCTTTGATGCAGACCAGATACAGCACAGGAATGTACAATATCCTGCTTTCTTCAACACCAGAAAAATCAAAGAGCTAGAGATAGTCACCCTAAACAGAGGTGCAATCCTTCCAGATGACAAGCTCTCCACAGGGGGGACCTCTCTCAGGGGACTGCTCCAAGGGCCTGGCTGTGCCTGGCCATCTGTGCATCTGCCTTTTTTTCCTTTGTGTTTTCCCTTGGAGGGTTTGTTGTTGTTGGTTTGTCTCTCTGATTCCATATTCCACTCCAATAGCCCTGTGCCTTAGTCCGCACTGTGTAAACTCCTGACATAAAGCAATCTAAGTTTTTGCACTCGTATTTATACCTACTCACTTCTGTCTGCCTAAGCCTTGGTTCTGATGGGGATAGGGATGTACAGGACATTTCACAAACACTTGCACAGACCTTTCCCACATCAAGGTCCGTAAAGCCCAGGCTGCAGGGTAAAGAGCGAGCATGGCAGCTCCTTCAGACCCTCAGTGAGCTGCCTCCACAGCCGACATGAACTCTCTGATGAACTCTAGCTGCATTCAGAGCAGCTACGAAGATTGCCTGGATATATGTACACACATACACAGGCATCGTAACTGCATAATACTCTACTTGTAAAGCAGCGGTCACATACCTCAACCTCCCAAAGGTCATGAGACAGTAACTTTAATAACACTTGTGAGGTACACAAGAAATGTTATCAGCAGCAGAGCCCACACAGAAATTAATAATTGTTTACTCAGAACAGGCTTGGCTCAGAATGTACAGCAAACAAAGGGCATTGAACACTGATAATGGAGTGATAAAGGAGAAAAAATATGGTCATTTCCTCACCATCTCATGCACTAAGGCAGAAATCAGAGGGGAAAAAAACCTAGTGATTAATAATTCAAACATCCGTTTTACCATATATGTGCAGGAATAAAGTCTAGACTTTATATAGACTTGTTCTTAATAGAGACAATAGAGACTTGTTCTTAAAAGAGACAATAGAGACTTGTTCTTAAATTTTCTTATTTCCAAATTATTTTAATTTTGCAAATATTGCTGTAAATGCAATGTAAGGAACACTTACAAAACATATTTTGCAAATTCAATTAATTACTAATGGGATATAATGTATTTCACTACCCAGGTTGTCAACTAGCAGTCCAAAACTTGCAGACACTCTTTAGAAAGGAAAGCCCTACAAGTGCCAGATACTCATATTCCATTTCCATGCAATCCTATATTTGCATAATTGAGTGAATATAATCAACCATTTGATAATCTCAAGAATTATATGAGAGCTCAATGAAGATTAGAAACAGCAAGAAAATGTCAGTGTCTGAGGGAAAAATTAGGGGAGAACATTGCAGGGGCAGGGGAGATACAAAGCAAGCAAGCAAAACAGAAAGTCAATTTTTTTCCATTCCTCTGCCAGCTGCATGCCAGCTCTCATGAAAACAGCAGACAAGTAGCCTTGCCAGCCTTCCAGGTTGCAGATGGATTTGACAAGGAATGTGAGGAACGAAGCACTGCTGCTTATGTCGCATCTGTTTTAATATCTGACATCAGCATCCCTTCAAAGCTAACTAACCCAGGAACTTTTGCAGCTATTAATGGGACACACTTGCTATTAATAAACACAAGGTGGCAGGAAGAATCAGACCCCAATCCATCCAGTCTAACAGATGGATTGTTATTATTTTACCCTTTAAGGCTTTTGTTGTCCATACCTTTCGATAGAGTTTTCTTTTTGTAAATTAAGTCCAGGTCATTGAAAAGGGTAGAAAGCAACAAATTTGAAGACAGTCTCCAAAAATACTAAAAATTAAAAACCTCTGGCCTTTATAAAAGATCTCAAAAATAAAAATAATGAGGGCAAAAAGTTAGAAATTAATGCTTGTAATTGGGAGTCCCCAGCTCTGTATGCCTGTCACTAATAGTGTGTTATGCCATAACAAAAAAAATCAGCAAACAGGAAATTCCTCCTGGTGTGCACAAATAACACCAGAAATTACTGTCACTGATGCCCGTACAGGCAAGCAACATCTATGTGATGCTGCACAAACTGGGGATGTTTGGGTAGCCCCAGACTGCAGAATCTGAGCAGCAATTTTGACAATTCAGCAGCACACTTAGGCACAAGTTAGTTTCACTTCCATTCTGATGTGAATCCTGTTAAAAGGGTTTTTTTGTAACCACAAGAGGATCTGAGATAACTAAGGGGGTATATAATATTTATTTTTTTTTATGTTCCAGACAGAAAAGGACTGAATACCACTCACTGATTTAGTGCAAAAAATAGTAAGGAAATGACCAATTTATTATCCTGTTTTCCCCATCAGTTGTTGATACTTTAACCAGTGCATTTTAGAGGCAGAATGTTGCCTTTCTGATTAACAATTCTACAAACTTCCTAATCTGTACATTTGTGCATTATGTGAAAAACCATTATTGATATAACTGCAAAATAAGTCTCTTCTTATGATGTAATTAGGCATCATTCATGATAATACTATTATTAATGAAAATTTATTGCCCTCCAGTGTGGTTGCCATAAGTGAAGTTATTGAATTCTCATATTACCTGATTGTATGAAGTGCAACAGCAAGTTTAATGTCTTGTACAGATTGCACAAAAGGTTGAACACAAACTTCAGACTATCGAGCAGAAACTTGTATTGCAGCGTTAGCCATTCTATGATTTTGTGTCAGACCATAATCTGGAAGACAAATTTCAAAGACTTTTTCCCTGGTCTAATTAGAAAATAGACAGTTTTCGCCAGCTGACAATATACCTAGCCGAATGAATCTCAAACAGAACCAAAAGAATGGCCGATTGTAGAAACAGATGGAGAGACCATCGCTTTTTGTAAGCAACTCACAGGATGCACTTTGATAAAAAATAGAGTAAAATGGCACAAACCAAAAAATAAACAGTAAGAAATGACCAGGATTAAGACAACATTCACTCCAAAATGGTAAAGGAACATGAGCAAACACCTGGAAAGAAAAAGTTTCGGTTTGCAGTCTCTCTTTCATTAATCCTTTCATCTAAGGACTGAGAGGTGGCAAAAAGGAAGTCAACTTTTTAAAGAGATTTCACAAGGGAACGACAAGCTTCTAACTTTTGCCATATCTATGCTTGGAAATTTAGTAGAAACTATAATAAAAACCAGGATTAGTGGGCACATGGATAAAGACTATATATTTGGAAAAAAATAACAAGAGTTTTCACATGGTTCTGCCTAGCAAACTTATGGGAGTTATTCAAGGGGTCAACAGGTACATCCAGCTGATATAAACTACCTGCATTTCCAAAGGTGTGCTATTTTAAAAGTACCCTTTCAGTACCTTTTCAGGAAACTCATTAGTTGTGGCATTGCATGGTGAATACCTCATTAAAAGTCAGGAAACAGAAAGGAGAATAAAAATAGAAAAGAACAAGATCATTAACATAAAGAAAATCTTGTGTTGGCGTTGCTCCATACAGTGATGATAAATCTGGAAAGGATGTGAGCAACAAGTAGAAAATGTCTGCTGACAAGACAAACAGATACTGAGCAGGAACAGGAGAGAATGGTGGTGAAAAAGTGTAGAGGTTCTTTGCACACAGTATAATGAAAAGACAGAGGTAGTTCAGTAGAGATGAGTGTAAAGAAATGCACAAGGGGAAGAACAAGCCTAAAGTGATATGCAGAATCATGGGCTCAGAGCTGACTACTAGCATTCAGGAGAAAGACCATGGGTCTGCACCAGATGAAGTGCTAATGATTATTAAGAATAAAATTGAGAACAAAACATTCCATTGTAAGGAATCAGGGTTCCCTATATATTAAGCTGTGTAATTCTGTCTCCCTGATTTAAAAAGGACACAGAAGAACTGGAAAAAATGCATGAAAAAGATAATTAGTGATGTGAAAGGGCTTCAATAGAGGTGATGAGTAAGTGGAACAAAACTCTCATCTGGCTCAGTTGGAATCCTGGGGAATTAAGATAAGGGTCTCCAAAACCATATGCAGCAGGAAGAAGGCATGTAGAGATCAACCATTCCTCTTTTCTTTTAACTTAAGAACTAAGTGTCATTGAAAAGTCTTGAAGAAGCAGACTTCAAGACAAAGGTAGTTGTTAACCATTAGATTATTCACTATATATATATATATACATATTCACATAAGTGTTGTTAACTATTGGAATTCTTTGACCAAAAAATTTGTGGATACAGAGATTACCTTGTTTGAAGATAATATTAGTCAAGTTCATGCAAGGGAAACCCCTCAAGAATTACTTTCTGTCTAGAAACCAAATATAGCTCATTTCTTTTTCAAGGTATGCAAGGAGCAAAAGTTCCTTTTCCCCACTGCCTCTGTCAGCCAATCTGGAAGTTGGTAATAGACAGATTTGTCTGAGAAGGCTCTCCAGAGAACAGCACCAGCCAAAAAAATGTCTTTGGAGAGCATCAGGAGAGCAGAGAGATTTTAATATAAAATGCTCTAGGATTGAGGCAAGGATGTCAGAAATCTGAATTTGTGATAAAATAGGCCCAAAAAATTAATGAACTCTGGCAATACCAGAATTTTCTATGAGATCAAGGAAGATCAAACAAGGCCCTGGAGAAACACCACTGTATGTTTGTCCTGTCCTTATGTTCTTAGCAGTAGATATCTTTCAGTAGATACAGCAAACAGAGCTAGAGACAACTGCGGTCTGACCTACTACTTGTATTTTGTTTGATATGAACTCTGTTTTTATAGCATCATGCAAGCAGGCAGTGACAGAGCTTAAAATGCATCCCCCTGCTCCTGGGGCTTTGGCTGCCTGGGTTCAGGCCAGCTTAGAGAGAGCACATCTGCTGATTTTGAAAGCTGCTGTGAAGAAAACTAGAGGAAGCCCCAGCAGACACCGCCGCTTCTTCCCTTGGGAACTGCTTTTAGCTGTGAGTGTTGCCCTTCGCCTCTACCTGAGCTATGTTGCAGTTGTGTACTAGCCATGCCTGCACCCGGCCACGTACCCCACTGCCGAGGGCTCCTGCCTCTGATCAGCAGGCTGCCTGCCCAGTGCCCCCTGGGACCCATATTGTCACGGTGACCTCCCCTGGTGATCACTGGCCCTCAGCTCTCCCTCGTCCTCAGCCTCAGTCCTTCTGGGTTTGGCTTGTTGGGCATGGCAGGATTGCACCCAGCCAGGGATGGAACAGCTCTGGAAGCCTGTGGGTACCTACCCTGTGTGGGTACAGATATGCACCTACCCTGCCCTGCCCATAATCCATCATCTTTTGTTTTTAAAAAAAGAAGTATCTTCTAGCATACTGTCATAATTCAGAAGAGCTTCATTTATGTAGAGATATCTACTGTGAAATTCCATTGATTGCATCATACAGCATTTCCTTTTGGAATTGGCAGCTAAAATATATAAAGCCCTTTATCGCAGGAGACTTGTGTCCAAAGTTAGTGTACAGGAAAAAAGGCTAAATACAGGCTGTTCTCTTCTTCTCTGCTGTGCTTTTAGAATAATGTTCCCCATTCCTGTGCATTTCTTCCTCCAGAATCACTGTGAGGAATAACTCAAACTGGCTGCTCTAACAGGATAGAAAAATTGCAAAGTCTGGCTGTGAACAGAAGTGTAAAAGTACATCAAAAGCCAAGAAAAAGAAAAAAAAAGAGGGAAAGGGGGAAAAAAGCCTCAATTGACATTTCCTTTTTTATTTGGTTCATTGTAGTATGTGTTCCCGTAATAATATATTGCATTACATTTTAAAATACTACAGTTTTCAGAATGGTTTTCATGCCAGTGGAGCTCATTTGTTTGATTCTTTCCATAGTCATGAAAATCTGAGTTTTCCTTTTTAGTTTTATCATGGGAATCTTAATTCATTTATTCGGCTGATTCCAGGAACTGAGGTTTAAAAGTAGAATATTAAACATTGAAGAATTAGGAGCAAACCTCTAGGAGATGGCAACAATTATGACTACAAGGACTTTACTTTTTAGCTCTTAAAGTTTTACAGTTCAGAATCACTACAGTTTAATGATGGAAACAGTAAAAGTTTTCTGATACAGCCTCCCAAAATCTCTCATCTTCAAACTAGAATTCCCATAAAATAAGTCAAAACACCAAAAAAAAGTCAACAGCTTTTATGCAAAATACCAGCTATATGTACATGTACTTCAATCCTTATCAGACTCTTCACATTTCTTACTTTTCCCACCCTCTTGCTCATTTGCTTAATTGCCTGTTACCATAAGAGTTTTTCATACCTTGGTAAAACATGGTGTTGGAATTCAGTCAGTAAGTCTAGAGTTCAAAAATATTTTTCCTTTACAGGCAATTTAAAGTATTAATGCTGTAGTCAGGTCTACTTATATTCTAATAATTAAAAGTTAGAATTAAAAACAGACATGAATAGTTTTCACTGACTCAAAAATGCATTTTTTATTCAAGAAAAAAGAAAAGGAGTGACTATTAGGAAGAGAACTAGAGAAAAAGACAAAGTTCAGAATGGACTTAATTTTAATATCCAGTAGTTTACATTAGAATTAATTCTACTTGAATTCTATCAAAACCAGAATGAGATTTCAGGTAAAGCTTTCTGAAATAAATTTATGTGTGATAGATTACACAAAAGGAAAAACAAACGTTTGTATTAGTAGATCTTACTCTCTTTCAGACATTATTACAGACCAGAACTGGTCTCAGGAAAAGCTGCTGATAACTCAGATGAGGAACACAGCTTTCTTTCCAGTTACCTTCAGATGTGAGTTCACCTATATTAGCAACTTTCTGCTCTTTGCCTGCTGTCTTCTGTTATTAAGTGATACTTAGCTCTTTCCTTCACCCTGCCTTTTGAGTTGAAATGAGAAAGACAGGCTCAACCTCATGTGAGCATAACTGTGAAAGGTATTTAACAACTAAGGTTTCCTTGCCATCACCCTGCAAGAAGAAATTGAGATACCTGACTTCCCATTTCCAATGCCAAAATCTAAACATTATGCCATCAAATAGTCTCTCTCACACTATCTTTTAAACCACATATTAACAAGACTAAAAGTTTCTTTCCAAAGAAGCCCTGGAGCATTTTGGCTGGTTTACATAGGAGCTGATTTCTTCATATGTAACAGAAACACCACAGTAATCAATCCACTAAGGGAGAAAAATTAAATATTCCCCCAGCTACTCAACTTCTAAAGGATTCCAGCAGTTTCTGAATTTAATTACTGACAAGTTTAGATATGCTGGGAGATTCCAGGGCTGATTTTACGCACTTTCCCTTGAACCTCTCTTGTCAGACTTTCTCACAGTTCTTCATAAGTGAAGGCCCTGATTGTTTATGCTAAATTGGAACATTGTGTTTATGTCCATACAGCGCAATACTAAACATAAACGAAATCACATGAAAATTCTTGGTATGAGAAAAGAAGATGGATCTCCAATGTATCTATTGTATCACAGAGCACATAATTTATCTTAAAATCCAGAAAACAATGTTGCTATTTAAATCCAAACAAATTATACTGTAATGCAAAAGAACATACAGATTTATTCTCAGTAAACAAGTGAGCCCTGATTTTGTCCGCTGAGAGTTAGGACAAATTACTGTGGTACAAATATGCTCAGTGCTAGGCCAAAAATTCAAGGCCACTACTCAGGCTCAGTTGAACATAGCAAAGACCTCTGAGCAAACTTTTACTAAGTTAGCCATATCAGTTCACATATTTTCCCCAGCTTCAACTGGGCAATGTTGGTGTGCACACAGGACCTTTGAATTTGAAATCAGAGTTCCCAGCTACACAGAGCTGGCAGCTCCTGGCTTTTGAGCACTGTAGCCTGAAGTCAAATAAATTGTTTAAAGACAATGCAGTTGCACATTCATGTTCAGCTACAAAGGTCACATGCTTTGGATGCAGAGATACAAGAAAAAGACTGAACAAGAGTTTGTGGTTGGAAGGAAAATTCTTGAAAATATTTTGTCTTTACATTCACAGCAGAATACTCTCATTGAAGCTACTTCCCTTTTATTGTTATTAAGAACACTCTGTAATGAAACACCTGAAGTTTCTTAAAATTAAAAATTAAGATTACTAAAATATTCTCTTTATCAAAAAAAAAATTAAATTTCCCTCGACTCCTCCCAATGTCATTAAAGAGTAGTCATCTATATCCTTTTCCTTATATTTAAGTAAAAATGCTGAGCAGAGGAAGACCACAACTGAGCAGATAGGCAAGTAGAAAAATCAAAGAATGCCTTCCTGATGCCTTGTCCATACATCCTTTCACTCTTACTGCAGCTGTGGTCCACACACCACCAGTAATGACATTTGCGGTTACACTTTCGTGTTTGAAACTCCCAGAAGTAGCAATGACACTCAGGAATCATAGAAAGACTGGGGTTGGATGTGTTTATCTTAGATACTTGTTAACTTGCTCTATCTAGTTAACAGATTGTCAGCAATCATGTTATTACCTCTGAGTTACTGAAAATACTAGGAATAAGTGTAAACATTTATGTAGCTTAAATACAGGAGAATTTAAAGATGTCACCCCTTACGAATGCTTCTAGTGACTTTTTCATTACCATGGACAAGAAGTCTAAATGGATGTCTTTCAATGCCACTTGTGACTTGAACCAAGCCTTAATTAAACTGGCACTTTCAGCTTTGAAGAACCAATGAAGCATGCAGACACACACCACAAAAGAGAAACCAAAACGTATGTCAGTATTTTGGGGTATTTTTACAAGATGTTTGACATACCTAGGATGGGATTATTACAAGGAAACAAACAGCAACTGAACACAAAAGGGTTTTTTTGCTGTAAGATTAAAACTCAAACTCTTTGCACTACCTACATTCCTATGAATGAGAAGTCATAAATCATTGCTGTACCTCCAAAGACCTACATTTTCAGCCTATGACACTGTGTTTTACCCTTGATATGTAAATATGCCCCATGAATCTATTTGGAAGTGTTGGAAACATGCTTATGCATGTGTAAGCATGTTTTGGATTTAATGAACAATGAAAAATTAAGTAACAATTATATACATTTTATATAATTACATATATAGCATAGTTTGTAAACTGGTATTTGGGAAGGTACATGCACTGTAGAGACAGTTCTATATTACTACTTGAAACAAAAACAAGCAACTATCAACCCCTACTACCCCATATAAAAATACCTCTTTTGACAGCCTGACAATGTTGTGTAAGAACACCATATTCAGAAAACAGCAAGCAGCAAAGAACAGTTCTGCAGAGGCAGCTCCTTTCAGGAGCTAACTTTAGATGCAAAAGAAGAATCTTTTAGCTAGAGCTTACCTTGTACCAGAACTCATTCTCTGTTGACAGGAAACAAAGATTTATTAAGTTTCAGTTTCTTTGTGAGGCTAAACTGCCTTCAGCATGAAGACCTGAGCAGAAGAGCAGACTCAGATTGGATATAAAATCCCCATTTCACCAGTCACTGCTAGCTAGCTGGATTCTCAGATACATCCTATGAAAAGTTTAATTTTTTAACACCATTAAAATTCAACCAATATACAACACAACCTACACCGTGCTGTGCTAATGAGGAGGAGCTTCTCTCCACAGATTCTCATCACATAGATTCCTTGGCTAGGTTTGAGGCTACCAGATGCCCCCTTAAAAAAAGGGACATTAAACAGGTGTTATCATCATGAGGATAGAGCCAGACAAGAAGATAAAATAACTTAGCTTGAGATACATGAATTTTATATAAAGGCAGTGTAAATTTAAGGGAAGCTGAGTTTATAAAGGTCATTGAGGTGGAAGTGGAAAAATACTACAGAATAAAAAAATTCATCTGTTAAAGTTAAGAGTTGGGGAATGAGTGGAAAAAATACTGTACAGATGGAAAAGTGCACAGTAAAATGAAGGAGTTAAAAAAGGATTGGAAAAATGGAACTGGGAAAGTATTTCCTTAAAAGGATAGCTGGGGAGGATATTATTATTGAGAGAAACATGATTATGTTCTCTTCTCATTTTTTTTTTCAACCCAGCAATAAAAAAAACCACTGGACATGTGCATTGTACTTGTATGTAAATAGAAAAAGCCCCAATGAAAAATAAGAGAATCAACTAATATATGCTAAAGGTGGAAGCCAAATTACCATGGCTCAGTGGTTCCGCATGCATAGGAAAGAACAAGTAAGGCAGAATTATTTCTTTAAACAAGAGAGTTTGGAACTCTGTGTGATCCCAGTTTTGAAGTTGACACTAGGAGTCCTGATCCTAGCATTTTAACCACACTCAGCAGCAATTTTCTTTGGTAGATGGCTTCTTATGGACTGTGACAGAGAGGGAACCAGACAAAACCCAAACATAATGCAGCCTAAGAAATGGTGCATTGGGATTTTGTTATAAAACGTCAACACCCAAGCACACAGCAAATAAAAGGAAACAGTAAAGGTGTTGGATGAACATGAAGTGGAACTCATCAGTAGGCACGTACTGCAGGGAATCTCTGCAAATGCCTATTCCCATTTCTTTAGCTAAGACTACCGAAAGAGAGGTGTTTGTACGCACACCAACAGAAGGCTTCCTTGTACAAAACAAAAGCAAGAAACAGAAGCAGGAAGGAAATCACAGGGAATAACTTGAGTAGAAGCCAAAATGCAGTTTCAGATCTACGTAAATGTCAAGGTGGGAGACAGAAAGTGGGGAGATCTCACATGTAGTGCTAAAAATTAACTCTCCAATCAAACAAAATTACGTGAGAAAGAGGGGTAAAAGAGGGAGAAAGGGACAAGTACTTTGATTAAGAAATTAATCCCAAAAGTTATACTTTCCACCTGTAAAAATAAACACTAGAGTCCTAGCAGTGCCAGTAGATATGAATAACAAACTGCAAATATTAGCTGAAAGACAAAAAGTGTAATTTGATAACTAAAACACAAGGTACAAGAAGAAGAATATTCAGATTAATAAGTAAGTGGTCAGATGGAGAACACTCCCAGATTAATATTTTGTAATCTCTTTATCTTTCAGTTCCCAGATGAAAATGGATGACCAAAGCATTAGAACAAAGGAGGAGGAAGAAACACTAACAAAACTCTTTCATCCATTTTCACTGAAAATAATGAAGACTGAAGGAAATTAAATGACTGCCAAAGGCAGGACTTAATGCAAGTAGAAGTATTTTTAAAGGGATATAAATAATATTAGAAGGAAGCATATTGTGTGAAGCTCCTCAGGTGTCAGAGAGTTCAATAGATTCATTAATTTCTAGATTCCTTTTAATCCATGCTTATGAAGATCTATTTTTAAACTTTCCTGACTAACTCTTCCAATTTTGTGACTCTTTGCATACAGAACTTGTCAGACACTAGGAAAAAATCTAGCCTCAAAAATTGTAACACCATCTCTCGTAAGAAATTTTTTTCCCATGATCGTAACAGTGAAGCCTTATTGCAAAGTGAGAGAAGGACAAACCTAGTAATTATAAAGTGAATATGTATCACCTGACTATAGTGGCTGCCATCAATAATAAACAAGACACACAGAAACAGCTGTTTCTACAAGAGCAGGCTATGCATGCTACACAGAAACATCTTCCAGAGAAGTTCTTGTGGAGTGCCTGCGGGGGAGTGCTATGCTCAGTGTATCTTTCTGATTCTGAATCCTTGGCCAATATATAGCTTCTGGCATGTTGGAGCAAAACCTAAATATGGAAGAGTTAAAGGGGGAGTACTAGAACTAAAACAAAAAGCCAAAAGACCTCTTGTACTGGATCTGCCTTTTTGACTTTATTTCAGTGCTTAGCTTTCAGACCAAGTCAGAAGCTGAAGCACATTGGAGAATTCTTCTCAGGCTCATTCATTCCATAATAAGCAAATATCATCATAAGGTTTATGAGGCTAATTTATGTTGCACATCACTAACCATGGTTGATATCAGAACTAGACCATGCAAAACTTTTTGAAGTCTAACTAGTTTGAGCAAAAGATTTTTAACAATGGACTTCTTGGATTAACAGCTAATGTTAAGGCATTGACTCAGTATGGCTAAGGTTTCATCATTCTTACGTAGGAGTATGTGCAGTATAGCTTTTTTCCTCCCTGATTCTCATTTCACTGTGCGGTCCAAATGGTTTCCTTGTGGTGATCTACTGGTTTTCCAGTAAAGAGCAGTTTAGAAAATGAGGGTGACAGTTTTCACACTGCCTTCAGAACAGAAGAAGGAGGTTGCCAACCTGAGATACACATTTGGACTTTCTACCCATCTGACCTAAATTAGGAACTCTTTCTGGCAGCTGGGTGAAGGTCTGCCAAGAAGCTGAAACCTGTTCCTTTCAAAGCATTTGGAACTTAAATAGAACAAAACCTATGTTTTTCTGAATAGGAATTTACTTATGTGCTCTTTTCTTTACAAGTGTAGACAGAGAAATTGCCCAAGAGCTCAGAAACCAGTAGATGGTTGAATCATAATTTGAGACTTCCAAGAAACAAATAATGACAAGAATAATCTGAAATGCCTCCTTTTTTTTCCCTTTTTCTTTTTTTTCTCTCTGAAATTACTATAGGTAGATTTTTTGGAACTTTTTAAGTTAAAAATCCCTTTAGACTTGTTTAGTTTTTGCATAACAACTTTTGAAAATTCAGATTGAGACCTGTAAAGAGCACTGTATAGAATGTTACCTTCACTTCTGAAAGAATACGAGGGAGTTAAAAAGAAATTGCTCAGAAAATCCTACTGTGAAGCTCAGATGGCACGTAGGCACATTCTCAGGCTTAGTTGCTTACAGATTTCCTCAGTGAAGAAATCAGATTGAGCCTCACCATAGGTTTCCTAGCATGATGCACTTCTGTGTTTTGAGAAGGCTGACTCTGGCACCTCTGGAATGGCTCCACTGCAGACGTAAGCCATGCTGAAGTAAAGGTCCAGGTCTGGCAACTTTTAAGGCAAAAGATAAAATGATGCAATTTTTTTCCTTGGGGAAAAAAAAAAAAAAAGAGTACAAGCTCTTTTGTCAATTAATATGAGGAATAACTGACCTTAAAAGCCTAAATGTGAGTTATAGAACTACTCACTGCTGGATCAATTACAGGTGGAATGAACTGTATGTAATGGAAAAGTTTCCTTTTCTGTTGCCTCTTCCTTCATACAGGCAGCAACAGATGACATCAGAATATGATGCAGTGTCTTTCTACACTTGCTTTTTTGCCAGTAAGAAGTAACATAGAATCATAGAATCAGCCAGGTTGGAAAAGACCTCCGAGATCATCAAGTCCAACCCTTGATTCAACACAGCCATGGTTACTAGACTATGGCACTAAATGCCACGTCCAGTCTCATCTGAAAAACCTCCAGGGACAGGGAATCCACCATCTCCCTGGGCAGCCCATTCCAATGCCTGATTACCCTCTCCGTAAAGAATTTCTTCCTAATATCCAACCTAAACCTCCCCTGGCACAGCTTAAGCCCATGCCCTCTTGTCCTACTGCTGGTTGCCTGAGAGAAGAGACCAACCCCCACCTGGCTACAACCTCCCCTCAGGTACTTGTAGAGAGTGATGAGGTCTCCCCTGAGCCTTCTCTTCTCCAGGCTAAACAATCCCAGTTTCCTCAGCCTCTCCTCATAGGACTTGTGCTTGTCCCTTCACCAGCCTCGTTGCTCTTTTCTGGACCCACTCCAGCACCTCAATATCCTTCCTGAACTGAGGGGCCCAGAATTGAACACAATACTCAAGGTGTGGCCTCACCAGCGCTGAGTACAGGGGAAGGATCACTTCCCTGCTCCTGCTGGCCACAGTGTTTCTGATACAGGCCAGGATGCCATTGACATGTAATTATACATTATTTAGAATAAACATGGGGTAGAGATAGGATGCTATCAAGATTTGCTACTATAAACAGCAACAAAAAATCTCAAATCCTTTGCAAGCACATACGAAAGTTAAGATAAGCATGCTCTGGAAGGTTCTTTTCCCAGAAACGGCACACAGTAGTTACTGCTACTAACATCCAGTGAAAGACTGAACTGTGTCTCCTCATGAAACTGCTCCTTTCACACTACCTTTTACCTGACCATGCTGTCCCAATAAGGGGCTAGTCCAATGCCTAATAATTGCAGCACCTTGGAAATCTTGTTGATGGCTGAAAAGAGATAAACAGTTTTTTCTAAACCTTACATGGTAAGAAAAAAGATTGTCAGTGATTCACCTCTCTCTGATCATAATTTGATATTATACAAATACAAAGATTAACATTTACGATACTGTTTTGTCATGAATAACAATTGAGCATCCCTAGGAAAAGGCAACCTACTATGAGAAAGTAAAGATCACAGGACTTTAGTCTCTTTTTCATCTCTGGCTGACATGTTCCAAGTCATATGGCTTTATAAATTCTTACTGATCTCCATCAACATGTCTCTTTGATGTTTAAAGTCTCAGCTGGAGTCACATTTGTAAGCCAATATCTCCTTTCAAAATATTTATGTCCTTTGACTCAAAGTTCAAAACAGGGCAAGATTCACTTTGTATAATTGCTTTGAGCAAGCACAGTATTTCTGTTATACCAGTTCAAGGGAAAGGCATGTTGTGCTTTTTAAGACACTGTACCTCATGCAACTTTTGACACTGGTGTCAAAGAACTATAACCTTTTAGTAAAGTGAAAAATGTGCCCAATGCTTTGCATATTAAGCCAGCTTTGACTGTACTGAAATCAACTTCAGTGGTCTAAAAGTTTTCCATGAGGAAAATCAAGCTATAACAGCACTCTAAAATAGAGATACATAGTTTACTGTCTTTCCAGTGTATACATAAACTACTTACCACAAAAATGCAATGGAATGAGAATAATAATTAAGTCAATAGGGTTCATTAGACATTTATCTCAAAGAATTGAATAAATTATGTCATCTTTTCTCCAGAATTTTTAATGTGATATGTACTTTCTATAGCAGGAGAAAAAATGGTGAATTTCAATTTATAGAGCTCTGTGTAGAGTATCAATTTTATGTATATCAGCACAGATTTTGTTTTGCAAGACTTTTAGATTTATGGTTCCGGTGCCCTTCTGCTTCCTAGGTATTCTTGGCAAGATGCTGATGTCACCAACAGGATGACAGTTCTTCGGCTAGATGATCCAGAGAGAGGCTGTGAGACAGATAGAGAGGAGGAGTAGTTCCTTCATTTCCCACTGATTTGCGTAGCTCATTCTGTCTGGGTTGGAGGGCTCAAACCAGCTGCTGCAGAAGATATGTCAATTACCACATAGGAAGAGACACTCCAAATCGTTCCATAACTCATATTCCAGATACCCCTGTTCTGGAAGCAAGAGTCAAATAGAGGATTATATTAAACATAGGTGTCAGTTTCAATCTCTCTGCAGCTGAGCCTGACTGGTGCTGCTGTCTTCTCTCTCTCATTTACATTCTCCCATCTGTTCTTGCTTCATTTCCTGCCACCCCACACAAATTATTACACTCCTTTCTAAGTCCTCCTTCATCTCTTTCCTTCTCCCATTACAGCCTCTGTCATTGCCTTCTCACTTGCACTTGCCTTTCCCAGACTGTCACAATCCTTCCTCCTTACCCAGTTTCAACCATCACAGGTTCTTCACTCCCTTGCTCTGCCTTGCCTCCCCCATCAGCATCTGTGGCAGTGCCCAAAGCTTCCTGAACCTGTTGACTTTACCACAAATCTGTACAAATACAGCAAAAACGTGGTAGTCGATAAGCCTTATGTGACACTACATTGCACTTGCATGTCTCATCAAGCATACATATACCCTTGGAAACAGTGGTGTAGATAAAAGATATTTAAATGAGATGTATTTTTTCTTTTGTATTTCAGTTATTTTTTCATGTATAGCACAATGAAAGAAATATTTGTGTATTCTACCGACCCCAGAAATTTTGCAGGAAATTCTGGTGACTCTCTGACTAGACTATTTGAGGAACATGGGAAATTACCAATTATCTTTCAATATTTTCAGTTTTTTATATCTGAGAACAGTGTGCCAAACACAGCAAACTTAATGAAATATGGCTGCTTCATAAAATAAATGACTCCACATTATCCTCCCTATATGAAACCCATTAAATGGCAAGCAGAAAATGCCTAGGCATTTTATGATGAATCAACAGAGAACATCAAGACCACTGATATGCCAGAGCAGCTGCAGACATGCTACAAAAACTGTTTTACATTGAAACCATCTACTACTTTTACAAGAGGTTACCTCAGAAGACTGCCCAAGTGATTAAGAATTTACCCTTCCAAACTACAAGACAGAGCTTTTAACTACAGAGAAAACTGAATTGACAACAATAATGCTCTGGTTTACTTTAAAGCTTTATATATATACATGCAATTTCTGCAGCTTTTATTATTATTATTATTATTATTATTATTATTATTATTATTATTATTATTATTTGACAAATGTAAACTCTTTTAATTCAAAGCCCAGAGAACTATATTCCTATTATCAGGTTTTCCCTTTACCCATGCTTAGCAAAACAGGGACATCTTCTCTCAGCTCAAGGAACCCATTGTTCCTTACATCTGTATACTTTCATGCAACTGCAACAAAACACAGAGAAATCCATATTTCAGGACCTGCTTCTGCTTCCCTCCTGTTGCACCAACATTCTTAACGTTTCAAAAGGAATGGCACAACACATTCACAAATACACTGTGAAGCCAATGGGGGATTTTGTCTGTAAGGTAATGTGGCAGGAGGGAATTTTGTGAGGATGTATGAAATCTACTTGACTTACACGTCTCTGCATTATTCTCTAGTAAAGACAAGTCAATTTTGTGAGCAAAATTATCATTAAGAAAGAATTGCTGGGGTGCAAATTGCCCCTGCTTTATTTGAGGCAGGCTGGTTTTTATCTTATGAGTGATCAGATGAGAATCAGCTAACTGATGCTCTGTGGAATAGGTTACAAAAATTCAGAAAAGAAATGGCTCTTCCCTCTATGATCTGCAGTATTATCCCTGGTCTGCAGGGGCTTAAAGATTTTTAGGGAAAACTAATCAGCTTATGATACAGGGGTCCACTCCATGCCAGGATTTTTCCTGCTCAATGAAAAAGGTTGAAAATCACTGCTCTAGACCCCTTGCAAGCAGATTTGGTCTGTATAATTGCATTCTGCCAGGACAGCTACATAAGAGGAATTAACTCTCTTTTCGCTAAAGAAAACAGCAGCAATTTCCAGTGGCACAAAAAGCTTGCTTCTCTATACTGTCCTGTATCCATGTGTCACTATTTTTACCTTGCTTTACCACTAGCAAACCCTGGCTTCAAGAAAGGCCTGATGAAAGTGTGCGGAATCTACCTACACCAAACTCCAGCAAGTGTGCTGGGATTTCCCACTCTGAATCAGTAACATAAAATGTATGTGATGTGTACAGCTGGTTGTATTTATAGGTTATGACTCCTCTGACCAATTTCACATTTGGGTATTTTGGTGTTACAGAAGTTACTCAACACTCTTGGCTTTATATTAGGTGTCAAGGAAGAAAGTTGTACCGGTTTGTAATATAGTGTAAGCATCTGGACTGAAAGCACAAAACCAGATCTATTGTCATAGGGTAGCCTTGAATTAGGCCCTCAAAAACTAGTTCTATTTTGACATCTTAAATTTTTGCTTTGATTCCAAGTGGGGAAAAGGGGACTCACAAGCATGACATAATGTGATTATGAGTGTCCAAAAAAGAATTTATTCCTGCTATTTACTTTACATGCAGTCTTGCATAGGTTTATTTTTATATCTGTGACATGTTTATTTGCTGACGGCTCTTCCTAAAAACAATAAGCTCTTCCTGTGCTTTTGTGGACTATTGTAAGTAAACAACTCTCCTTTTGGTTTTAAAATTATCTTTTGGTCAAGGAACATTTGTCCTACATAACAGCCAGGAAATTAAAGAGGACATTGACTGGGAGATACATCTGTGTATAATATATTATAGAAAGTTTTATGACTTCCTACTTAGTGACTTCTCTACTATTTTACCAGTGTGGGCCACAAGGGATTCCGGAGTGATCAAGAAGTCAGAAATTTCTCAAGTCCTGTATTTTTAATGAAAATTACAACAGGCAGCTGATGTTTTATGTAGACCTGGACTTCTCTCACCTCCCGATCTTTTCTTCCATGTTGGTTTATGACCAGACTTTCCAAAGAGCTCAGTCACAGTAGTAGACCACTTTGAAGACCCAACACAAAACTCAAAACTCTTGGAAGCTTAGAAAAAAACAAACATCAGAAACCTGGAAATCTAATCTGCATCTAGTACCTGACCTATTGTTCCAGGCTATCTCATTTTTTAAATTTTCAAAATCACTTGCAAGATCTCAAGGAACCTGTTGAAACTGACTTTGCGCAACTCCTCCTTCACTCAAATATATGGGATCCTTAGAATAGCTGGATAAAATCAGATAGGGAATTTTTAGCCCAATAGCTATTTGTGAATGATTGCTCTTTAGAATATTTCTGTTTCCTACATCCCACCCATCCCCCTCAGTTTTATCCTTTCATTCTTCCACTTGCATCATTCCTCAGCTAAACTACATTCTGTTCCTTCTCCTTTTCCAGCCCACCTTTCAGTAATTAAAAGTCATGAATTACAATTCATGTGTTCTCTCAGACTTTAACTGCTGACATTACAGTCTTTAATTTCCATCAGTTTGTGGACAGGCTTGAAAGGGACAATCATGCTTGGCTGAATATGGTGAGAAAGAACTATTTGTTCTTCATATTCCATTCTCCTCCCTGCCCATGTGGAAGAAGATAGGCATCCTTGACCTGTACTATGTGCTTGTTACAAATGCTGACCCAGTTTTTCCATTTTGAGTATCTGCAGGTTTTCTGAGTGGGAAAAGAAGAGACATGAACGTAGCCCTATGCTTAGAAGAGATACAGAGGGTTATGGGACTCCTGGAGATCCATTTTGTTGGTGAATTAGAAAAGTCTGAAAGAGAGAGAGCCAATGACAAAGACAAGGCAGGTAGATAACGAGCTGAGAGACCCAAGCAGGTTGCTGAACTACAGGAGCAATTATGAGATCAACTTTGTGAAGCACAGAGAGCAAACAGAACATGCAGGACTGGTGTCACAGGTAATAGAGATATCAGGTAGTGAGCTCAGATGAGAAGACAAGGTGCTCTCTGGCAAATTCCACAGATTTGTTCTCAGTGGTTGTCAGGACAGATACAGACCAGAAGGGACTACACAGATACTAGCCATGGAAACCTGACCATATAGTCCTGCTATCAAAATTACAGTGTTTTTTTTCTGAAAACAAAATGAGAAAGTAGCTTCTGAAATTCCAGACAGCCTGGGCAACATATCAGGAATTAGAACCTACTGCTTTATACCTGCCTGTGACTTTTCAGCATAAAAATCCAACTTAAAATATCTTCCATGGCTTATCACAATCTATACTGTGATAACATACCAGCAAAATAACAACAGTGACATTTTATCAAGAACCTCTTTCCAACAAAACTGGCATCAGGGCAAAAGAGAGACGCTTCAATAAAATTATACATTTGCATTTTTTATTTTATTTTAGCTGCCTTTAAATACATTAAACAGGTTTTTGCTTTTTCCAGTTCTGCTAGTCCTGGCTTGAAGCTCAGCTTCCCTGGTATAGGTTGTGCTATGGAGTCTTAAACTGTTTGCTGAAGTAAAAGTCACAAATACACTCAAGTCCAGAACACTCGTGTTAAAACTGGAGAGTTATATGGGAAAACCAAATGAGATCCGCAGAGATATGTAAGAGGGACATGCACTGTTTAAACAGCCCTTGGCCCTGTTCTGTTGATAGTTTCTGAAGATCCGTCAAACCACCTGTGGTTTGCTAACATAAAAGTAGTATACCCACATCCATGTCCCATCTCAAATAAAATAATGATATAGCTTCAGTTCTAGTGAAGCCAACTTCATTTCTTCATGGAAGCCAACAGACTTCACTTACATAAGCAACTAAGACCAGAGCTTGGCTTCTGGCTCTGAGATGGCAAGCAGCACAATGTGTCTCACCTTCAAACAGCCAAGCTTTACCTTCCCAACACACAGCTGAATGGCCTCATCCATACTCCTTGCCAGGAAAAGTCCTCAGCATATGATCCTCCCAAAACCATGCCTAGAAGCCTGTTAACAACCACGGGTCAAACAGGAACGCAGTTCCTGTTATGGGCAGTTATGCATTATCAAGCACATAAGCCTCAGCACTGTTTGGGGGACTAGCACTCATGGAGCCTTGTACTCCTCTTGTAGAAGAGCAATAGAAACCCAGCTGAACTGTGACACAAGAACTGGTAGAAATTGATTTGGCTTAAATTAAAAAAATTAGCTGTGAAACACAGGAATATTATTTCCATTACTTGGTCATATGACAGGCTGCTGTCATCATCCTACCATTCACGAAGATTCAGAATTAAATAAAATATATATTTTAAAAAAACAGTCCTAAACGCACAAATTGTTACATACCTTGCAATGAGTGCATTTTTTCTATAAAAATATTCTGTCTGATACAACAAACCTCTTTCCTCAAGAGGCTTCTGTTGCCTTGCCCCTGTCAAATGCTTTTAATGAAAGTAAGATAGGGCCAAAGGAGAGAAAAAAACAAACAAAAATAATAAAAAAATATATTTAGGTCATTTATCCTTCAGACTTCTACAAAGTCCAAAATAAAGTTCTTATTTGTCATTGAATACTTGTAAGCAGCTTAGGCCACTTGCCTTTACATAGTATGAAGGTTTTACATGTTGAAAGCAACAATTTGCAAAATATCCCCCATTAATTTTGTCTGGTGGAAAGGAGTTAGAAGCTGTGGATGTCCCATCCTGGAATTATATAAGGCCAGGTTGAATGGAGCTCTGAGCAACCTAGTTAAGTGGAAGGTGTCCCTGTTCCTCACAAGGGAGTCAGAACTAGGTGATCTTAAAGGTCCTTTCCAATCCAAACCATTCTATGATTCTATGATTCTATCAAATGGGCCCTACATCAAGGAAAGTAAACCACCCTGGAACAAGTTTGGAATGAACTTGTAATGCCTGCACACTAGTGTAAAACCTGGTAATCTATATAATAATGTTATCTAAGTAAACTGTTTGTTTTAAACAGCTGAAGATTTCAAGGGGAACAAAACAAAGCAAACAGTGCAGGGGACAAAGTTCCAAAACTGCACCTGGTTTAGGTGGCACCTTTTTATCTGTGACTTCTTAGTCACGGGTAATGCTCAGAAACTGTTCTCACCCCATTTCATACACAAGTAAACCTGGCTCCAATTTGTACCCTCTCATAAATTTAAGCAGTACTGTTACCAAACTAAACAGATGTCCTAGGACCCAACAGCTTATTGCACTTGGGAAACAGGCTCTGGACATGGTCCGCAATTATAATGAAGGCAAACAAATAAACACAGAGGGGTCAGGAGTGACAGAGGCAGGCTATGAAACAGAAATAATCTGACAAGATCAATAGAAATGGTGCTAGGAAAGCACTGAAGACATCATTATACTAGAGGTTAAATGTTGAGTTGTTCATTTTGTGTTTATCCCATTAGTGCACAGATTGGAAATAAAAGTAATTAAAGTGATACTATATTGAGAAGTAGGTTTTGTTTTACCCAAAAGTGCATTTTCAGTATTATAAAAATGCCCTTCGTCTTGAGGCTTTTTGGCCTCTGTCAAATCAGATCTAGATTGCTGTAGCATATCTACACCCAAATACATTTTGAACTTAGAAGAAAGATTTGAGCCTATGAATTACATTGATTTTATCTGAAACAGTTATTTATTCTAAGTGAAGAGATACAGAATAAGATGCTCTTGAGACAGAAAATTTTTTCACTCTTTTGATTCATCATCTCAAAGTTAGCCATGGCAGATGCTGACACTGCTCCTTCTCTTCCTCCTCCTGCATAACCAGCTCACAATATTTCCTGAGGAAAGATTCTCGCCTTAACTTATGACTTCTCTCTTATTAATGTGATTTTTCAATACCAGATAACGTAATGAATCCTATTTTGTATATGAACAGTAGGGGTTAACCAGGGTTCAACAGGTAAAACTGCTGTTCCACTCATATTTTCCAGGGATAAAGCAACATCTTCTTTGCCACACCAGCTTCATCACATGTTCCAGATCCCAAGTAAGGAACAGGAATTTTTCTGACTCCTACACAAAAGAACAAAAGATGAGTAGATGCAGCAAGCAGAGGTGTCAGGAGGAGTAGCAAAAAGGTGGCCAAAAGCAGCAAACCTGCAAAGCAGTGAAAAGATGCCCTAAGGGATAGCTGAGACAGATTTGATGAAGGTATAGAGCTGACTAGGCTAAGATACCATGACACAAAACTGTGAGATTCAGAACAGAGCCAGGCGGATAATGAACAAGTGACTGGGGGCCAGACATAGAGTAAAGAGATAGAGGAGATAGAAAGGTGAGAGTAAGATTGTCAGAACAATGTTGTAGAGCTCTTCCCAGAAATAAAATGCTGAAGTTTGTAAGAGTAGTGAAGACCTTACTCGTGAAGAAAGGAACAAAATATGAATGTGTACCTTTTTTGAGTATTTTCGCTTGTGCTTATGTGCAATTACAGGAAATTTAAAGTGATCTTACAGGCAACAAAAATAATAATCTAAGGGACAATATAGTCTAATGCCTGAGCAGCTAAGTATTTAAACATGTAACATACAAAACTACTGAAATATAGGAAGAAAACAACAGATGGTGACATGGCTCTAGAAAATAGGGGAAAAAAGAAAAACACAAAAGGAGTACACTGGTACAGTTGTTATGGGCAAAGGGTGTCTTGTACTTCAGTGACATCCCACTACGTCATCAGCAGGCAGGGAGAAATCTTAATGCTCCTGAGCATTTTAATTCATTTAAAAATCCTGCTACATGAAAGACTTCTTTTTCCATAAATCAAGAACCATCAATGCAGAACAATGGGTCAGAGCTTTGGCAAACTACACAAAGATGACTGATTCATGCAATTACCAAACTGTACAGGCTGAACTAATTTGTGATAGAATAATGACAGGACAAAAATCCAGGCACTCAAATGAGAATGCTTAGGGATCCCATTAACTCTACAGAGAACTAAAGACATGCACAGCTAGTGAACAAACTCACACTCGAATAGAGAACATAAGCAAAGCAGTCACAAAGGTATTTAAGAAGGCAGAGCAAGGAAAGCATGAAAATTTACTGAAAATTCAGCAAAGAAAGGCATACAAACACAAAGCAGAAGAGATTAAGAAAATCCAAAGACCTATGCTACTGTGAGGGAAAAAAAGATAATATTGTAGTGCTCTTTACATGGAGGTCACATGTAAAAATTCTGACAAGTCATTATGCAAAGGATGGCAGACAAAAAAATGCCCCCATATTGAGAAAGTAATCACTGAATCAGACATCTTTGCATGTATGTGACATCAGTGAAGTGCAAAACAGCAAAAAGATAAATGGACTGTGACGTTCAGACTAGCACCAGATGCAAAGACAGGGAAGCAGAACACAATAAGAAATAGAATGCAAATGAACAGTGGGCATCAATGTGTGTGAATAGCACAAAGACCTCTTCAGAAGTGTACATAAAGAGACAGGAAAATAGCAAAACCAGATTTTTAATTCTCTGGTAGTGTACACAGTACCATGAGGCCAAGTAAATTAAGAGTGGGATATTGAGTAAGAAGTAGATAAAATGAAATTTCAGGTAGTATAAATGTTAGGGAGACATTTAGCAAAAACAAGAGTTATTAGCCCTAGCACATTAAACCTAAATTATAGAGGATTCCTATGAGAGAAACACGAATAAAAACCATACCCAGTGGCCAATGCACTACTGCATCCGTACAATGAAGGACTTTTGAGGCAAGAAATGAACTGAGATGCTTAGAGACAAAAAAATCAAGAAGTGCCCACACTTAAGACAACAAAAAGAGTTAATATCTCTTTTTATTTGCTTTTAGTATTACACATTATATAGCAAAATTTCAGAAAGCAGCATATGACAGGTATCAGGAAGCCAAACATATCCATTAAAAACTAGAAGAAAAATAATAAATAATAGTTTACAATTAAATACCACACACAATTAAATAACCATTACATGATATAATAAAACTCTTCATCATAAAATCAGTACATGTTACCAAGTGGGAATATCTATCTGTTTTGCAGTTACCACCACAGAAAATTATTAGTACATGTTATACAGTGCCTAGGTTCTGCTCTTTCATTGGAAGCTCAGAAAGCATGCAGGAATAAGCAGGAGAAAGTGAAGTACCATAGGGCAAAAAGATCATTCTACAGCAGAGGAGACTTTGTGTCTGAGAGTCCCAGTCTCAGAGAGTGAAGGGATAGAGGGCTAGAATGAGAAGAGGTTTGGGAACAGACAGCCTCCAAATCTGATGGTGGAAGAAAAAAGATAGTGCTGAATATAGGCAGAGGAACAGATCAAAGTAATTCATTTTTACTTATAACATGAAATATAAATCATGCCTTTTACCATTTTCTCCTAAATAACAATCATCTGTGGTTACACAGCCAGACAGCAGTCTGTGGATCCACACTTGCAGTGGAGGGACATGGAAAAGGTATGGCCCAGGGCACGCCAGCAGCCACCTTGAGAACCAGCACCCCTGTGCCGGTGGCTGTGGCAAACCCAACAGCAGTGAGAGCTGAGATGAGGGCATGACCCACCCCTGAAGGCAAGGGTAACACAGGTTCTTGTTAATAGATCCCTTAGGGCAGATTAGAGTGAAATAACACTGAATGGCCCCTGTTTATAAATATATATATTTATGTATAAACAGTGGTTATTTTTAAAACAATTTGGTTGCAATGGAAAGAATGTATGTACAATGTATGTAGCCATTTTGGCTATTATCTATAGAAAGATACTAATATAAAAGCATGAAAATAACATTTAAGAAAATGTATAAGGAAGGGAAGGAAAGAGAAAGAAAGGATAAGAGTAGAAAGATATCACCATCCATGCATCAGGCGATGAGACTTGATCATTGCAATTTAGGTGTCCATTGGTCAAAGTGACGGTCGCAGTCTTGCTCTGTCAGGAGTGGGGGAAGCCCATGAAACACAAAGTTCAACAGGTTAGGTTTACACGGGAATGCCCAGGTACCTCCCCTGGGAGTGTGACTTTTACACTGTCTGTTGCAACACTTAGGATTGTGCACAGTCTTCTGGTGGAAGGCCCCAGGAATTAGGAGGGGGGTATTTCAGGGGTCTTTGATGGTTTATGACACCTCCTCAGACGTGACAGCTGCCTCTCATGTCAGCATAGTTGAGTCAGTTATTCACTATCATAAAGAATTAATACCTTCAGGCCTACGTGTGCATGTCCCGTATGAATGTGCATGCACCTTCCCCAGGGAGCAGGGGGGAGTTTTACAGCTGAGCCAGTTGTGCAAGGGAGGACATCAGCACTATCCCACCTCCACCGGGTCTGCTTCTCATCTGCTTTCCCCTTTGTCTGGCCCAAAATCCAGCTAACAGCCTTCCATGGTGGGTGCGCACCTTCTCTGTCTTATGCAGATCAGAGGTTTCATTACCACATACAAAAAAACTCTCCTCCCCCTCTTTGGCTGAGGGGTGCAAACCTGGCCTCAGTGAAGCACCGTGCTGCTTTTGCACACAGCTGGGTGTTTGAGTCCTTAACGATTAACATTGCAGTTTCTCACATTTTCCCTCTTCTCTCCTCCAGAAGTAGCCCAGAGAGAAATCTGAGATAAAATTAAATCAGCGTGGGCCTCTTCCCTGCGTTCCACCCACAGCCCAGAGCCCCATTGCATCTTCCCAGAACTCACCCCACACACCCCATGGCCCAGGACCCTCTGTCAGACCCCTGGGACCACCAGCCCCTGCCCCAGTATCCCCACAGCAGGACCAGTCTCCAGGTCCCCGCAGCCCGGCCCTGGCCAGCCATGGGCCCTGCCGAGCTGGGCCACCATGGGCCCAGGTACAGGCTGACACTGGCCCGTCCCAATCCCCAGAGAGGTGCCCGATGCCTGGGCTGTGGCTGCCCTGGTGTGCTCCATTACCCTGTTCCCGTGTGGGGAGACGGGACAGGCCCTGCCTACCTTCCTGTGACCGCCCACCTGGGAAGCCCCTGTCATTCCTAATGCCCGTCCCCGGGGAGCCACCAGCCTTGACACTGGCAATGTGCTTGGGACACTGTTCAGGCAAAAGAAAATGCTGTAGCTCCTGCACCCAGGTACCCACCAAACACAGAGGCTTTCCATACCGGCGAGTTAGACGGAGTGAGGACACAGCCTGGAGCCCTGGCCCAACTGTTGGGTTGCCAGCATTGGCAAAACCATTTATGCGGAGAGGGAATGGAGCAGAAGGATAGTTTTAACGACATAAAGGTGCACTGTAAGGCCTATTTTATTTACCACTACTGGTGAAAGCTCTTTCTGTACCACTCAGGTGGGAAAAGTTCAAGCTGTGTGTTCCAGGAGAGGGAATTATTCGGGCAGAAATTAAATACACATTCCTACAGAGCATTTTTAAGGGCTAGTGCCTGTTACTCAATCTGCAATGTTAGGTGTTTGATGCATGGTACACAAGACAGGTATGTGCTTACCAAGTTACGCAGACTAGCCTCACACTACAAAATAAATAGCAACTAAGTCAGAGCATGACATCTTTCGCCAACTGGTAGGATGTCTGTCCTTCTACTACAAGGAAATATAAACAAGACAACTAAGGGACTGTTTTACCCTGCTTTCAGGACAAGGGATGGAAAGAGTCCAGTAACAAATCCTCCAGAGCACAGATGTATACATGTTCACATTTGTTGTATTGAGCTTTTGCAGAGCAATCTCATGCGTCTCTCCAAACAGCAGGACTTCACACAAGCCAAATGTGTAATATGTTGCCTCCTATATTCCCATCATAATATCAACACTAAAGAAAACAGAAAATCTCCTAAGAGATCAGAACCACTTCAAAAAAAGGCAAGAGAGAAGGACCATGTGGAAACCTACAGTGGAATTCAACTCCGCTTTCTGTAGGCAGACAGAAGTTACACGTGCCCTCCAAACTACTTGCTTTCTCTGCCCTGAAAGTTAATAGGATATCTCTAGATGAGTTAACTGTTCTGGAGGCACCTATCTTTTCCTAGTGATTTCAAGGGGAACGTTATAGCTGGTTCAAAGTAGACTGCCCTTTTTTCAAAATACAGAAGCAACAAAATCCAATTTTTCCAATGCCAGTCAGAAGAACAAGGCAAACAAAATTTATTATCTACTTCCAAATGAAAGGTGGAAAAGCAAAAGGTCATAAGATCAAAGAATGGCTCTGGTTGGAAGGGACCTCTGAAGGTGATCTGGTCCAGCCACTTGCTCAGGCAGGTTGCCCAGAACCATATACAGGCAGCTTTGTAATATCTCCAAGAATGGAGGCTCTACAACCTCTCTAGGCAACCAGTGCCACTGCTCACTCACCCTCCAAGTAAAAAATGGTTTCTTGATGTTCTGGTGCAATCATCATATGGCAGCCTTCCTGTATTCCAAGAGATAATCATAAAAAAAGCATGGGCCAACACTTTTGTAACAAACTCCCTATAACAATGTCCTTGAGGAAAAGTGGTAGTATTTGATCAAGCATCAATTTTTTTTCTTCGCTGCCTATTGCACCAATGTATTACAGCTGATCTGTTCGAAATGCTAGAGGCAAGTTGTGGGGTTCACAGCAAGTTCATGCCATAGTAATTTATAAGACTGATTATGAAAGAAATTTTGCACTGAGCAAGAAGAGGTTGAGTAAAACAGGACAAATGTCCTGATTAAAGACAACAAGTAAAACCCAAAGTAAACTCTCAAGATGAGGAAAGGACCACATTTACTGTACATGTTCTGTAAGAGAATGAATTTGATGACAAGTGAAGGTAGGTCACTTTAACAGGAAACACAGTAGATTTATATTCACAAGTTCTCCTGTATGAGGCAACCCAGTATTAAATTTATATTTTCATTGACAAACAAGAATGCAACATCACTGAGAGGAACATGAGGAAAAAAGGATACTGGGATTTAAGGTGTTTTTCTGAAATTCGCTTGCATTTAGTCTCTAGCAATAAGAAGGAACAACTTCATAAAGTCATAATTAAGACAAGGATCCAGACCTGCAAACTAATAAAAAAAAAAAGCACAATACCTCTGAAACTGTCCTCTCAGTAGGACTACTGGTAGATAACTTTTCAGAAAATGTATTTCTGAACAAGTCACCAAGTTGCAAAGGACACTTTTTGCTAAAATAAGGTTGATGGAATATTTTTATTTAATTTTGTATAGAAATAAGATATGTCTTTAAATGGGCTCTCAAATGCCAGGTCCAATTTTTTTCCCCTTAGCAAATAATTCTGCTTTGAGGGCTGCACAGATATACTCCTGAAATGCTTCCCCCTTACAGGTCCATTTTGACCTGTAGGAGCACGTGCTTACCATGTCAACTTCAGTGATACTCAGACATACATCAGATCATAGAATCATAGAATCATTATAAGGAAAGCTCCTGTTTATCAAGTCCTTTCTCAAAAAATAGCTGGTAGCTATTAGCTTATAACTTCATAAATTAAAAAAAAAAAAAAAACAAAACAAAACCAAAACACACAACCAACCAAACAAAAAACCAAACATATAAGCACAAAAACTGGATATCAAAGAGCTCTAACAAGAGAAAATGTGCACCACAATTTAAGTAGGACAACAAAGCTGATAAAAGAGCTGGAAGGAATGTCCTGTGAGGAGCAGCAAGGACTTTGGGTTTGTCTAGTTTGAAGAGAAGGACGCTGAGTGGCAAATTCATTTCTCCCAACAACTTCCTGAGGAGGGGAAGAGGAAAGTGAGGTGCTGAGTTCTTCACCCTGGTATCCAGTGATAGGACAGATGGAAATGTTTCAAATCTGTGCCAGGGGAAGTTTAAACTGGACATAAGGAAGCATTTTTTTTTTTTTACTGCGAGGGTGGTCAGTCATTGGAACAGGCTTCCTAGAAGGTGGTCCATGCTCCAAATCTGTTAGTGTTGGAGAGGAATTTGGACAATGCCCTTAATAGGCTTTAACTTTTGATCAGCCCTGAAGTGGTCTGGCAGTTGGACTAGATGATCACTGTACATCCCTCACAATTGAAAATATTCTATTCTATTCTAAAAGAAGCACTCCTTAAACAATCCATAGATCTGATATGAATAGAACATGGGACAAAAAGCAACAGATGACAAAATAGATTTAACATACACCAGCACGAGATGAAGCAAGAGCAAAGCCGGTCACCAAAACAGACTTGACATTTTTTTCAGCCTCTTGCTAAATAAGCAAAGGCTTTGTACTAAGACAGAGAAGACATTATTCCCAAAACAAAGTTTAAAAACTGTCATGGTTTAGGAGTGGTATTTCCCAATTTAGTATTCTTTCCCAGTTTAGTGTTCCCACTGAAAACACTTCACACACTGCTCATTCACTGCTTCCTCCCCTTCCCCCTGCAGTGGGCTGGAGCAGAGAAATGGAGGCAGAAAAGGTAAATAACATGGGTTGAGATAGAAAAATTTGCTAGAAACAGCAATGACATAAGAAACAGTAACAGCAGCAATATTAATCAGAGAAGCAAAAGTTCACATGCAGAACCTGGTAATACCCAGACTTGTAATCTGCTACTGGCACGACTGGAAGGAAACCCCTTCACCCCCATGCCCTCATCCTCTGTGCATAATGTGAGGTGATATAGAATAAACTCCAGATCCTGTCTGTGCCCCTCCTGGCTACTGCAGAAATTAACCTTGTCCTAGGCAGAGACAGGGCATAAACTCTCAGTAGAGTTGATGTTAATTTATCTGAAACAGATTTTCAAAGAATGTGCCTGAGACTTCAGCAGTGTAGAAGTTCCGTTATGTTTCATCTCATTAACTCTCGTGAAAGTAACACAAGGAAAGTTACAGTTTGAACCTCCTAGTATGGGTCTGTTTGACAGAAGAGTTAGCACTTAGGAATTTAAAAGCACTTACAGAAAGTACTTGGTGGTTGTCATAACACAAAGAGTTGAATAAAGCCTGGGTACTGCTTTTTCTCAGCTGCCATTTTGAATGTGACCAGCAAGGAATGGAGGAAGGCCTGAGAAAGGAGCTAGGAGAGAAAAAATGTCTGCAACAGGGACAGATTGGGCAGAAAGGGAAAAAAAATAAGTAGGCAGAAAAGTCTGTGCCCCTAGAGTACACTCTCCTAGAACCTAAGGGAGTCTGAGGGTTGTGATCTCATCTTACATCATCTGTTACAGATCTATTTGAAAACCCACTGGAAGAGAGACCTTTCCTTTCGCAGCACAAGCTGCAACAGAGAATGACATCCTGTTACTGGCACCATTGCAATCTACAATAACCCAAATGGCAGAGATCAAGGTGGCCCATCTAAAGGGCTCTAGCCAGGATTTTGAACAATAACATGAATATGGAAAGACAGAGTGAAGGCTGGAAGATGCAGTTTGATCCATGCTTATTAGCACACATCTAAGAGGCATTTCGATGATACTCTCAGGCACATGGTGTAACTCTTGGGGATGGTCCTGTGCAGGGTTAAGGGTTGGACTCAACGATTCTTGTGGGTCCCTTCCAACTCAGCATGTTCTGTGATTCTGTGATTCTCTTCATGAAACATTGGCTTCTACTGCTAGAGGAAGTGGTCTACCTTTTTTCAGCCTAACTGGCACTAAAAACCCTACTTTAGGGTGATCAAGAGTTAAAACTGGGTTATCTGCTCCCAAGGTTCAGAAGAACGCCATGTATTCTGCAGACTGGCATAAGGCTGAGCTTAAATCTTAATCTAGTTTGACAAGACAGATTTTTAATAGAATTCTAATACAAAGAATCTGTATCTTTCAGTTCAACACTTCCTGAAATGTTCCCAAGTGTAGAAGCAAAACCAAAATAAAATAAAATGTGCATGTGGTAGGACAGAAAATATCTGTGGTAAAATCTCATTTTCAGTTCAGTGATCAAAGTGGAAGTAAACTGTAAAGATGCTGAAGATCTAAACTAGTGTAATGAGAAAACCAGCTTTTAATGGAGACAAAAATGTCAATTAAAATGTTTACAGTCACAGCATTTTGCTTTTCATTGCTGCATGACAGCCCAATATTTATTTAAATAGCGGGCATAAGCCAATTCCACCACTTTAGAGGCGCAAAAATAAGCAAATTCAAATAACAATACCATAGCAACAACCCTATGATCAAGTCAGTTAAAAAAAAATTGGATCCCTATGTGAACACTCAAGGTATTGACACAGAAATCCTGAAACTGATAGAACTGCTTTTAATGCATTTCTTCCACTTTTTTCCTGTTGTCATTATCTAATTAAAGCACAATAAATGAGTTTTCCCACCTTTCTCCACTCTGCTTTCCCTTCCTGCCAGAGTTCTGGTTTAAGTTCATAACAATCTAATATACTTTTGCAATGCCAATCAACATCAGTATTAAATGTAAAGGGGAAAAGGAAAAATTCAAACTTACTGTTGCTGGCAAAAAAGTATTTAAATATTTTCTCTCCAGATTAGATGAGCTCATATCTGCTGGAGAGATGTGTGACATTGGAAATCCCATGGTTTAAAATGGGAGGTAATCTGCAGGTGTCAGCAAAGAACAAATGTCAGGCAGACACATTTAAACAGGAGTGGAGTACATCCAGCTTCTGTATCATTTCTAGAATTTGCCGTTCACCTGCATGCCTCAATGATCACAGCACCTTCGCTTTCCACCTGTAGGGACCATGATAAGATGAGGTAGCTCACTCACTTCCACCTAACAAAGAGTCTGCCAAAAGAAGAAAAAACCTGACCAGGACAGCCACTTATAGCCAATGTGCCATCTCAGAGCAGATAACTCAGCTGAACAGATGCTCATGATTGATCAGGTGCTTCACATACCAAAGTCAAAAAAAAAAGCGAGATCTGAGATCAACTAAAAGTTGTACTTCATGACAACATTAAAAGTCTTAAGATGTGCATTCAGTTTGGAAAGCAAACCCTTTTCTCATGCAGTATAACCCCTTTATTTTGAAAGAGATTTAGTTTGACTGTATGGGTCCACATCATGGTCCACAAATTTCCTGGCTTGACATAGGTTTCTCAATTCTATATGGGTATCTCTTTATAGGTGTTACTATAAAGAGTTTGACTCTGGTCTCTGCAGTTCAAATCTAAACCTCATGTTTACAGTGACACTACAATTTTAAAATTTTTGGCATCTGAAACCCATGTCTCTCATCCAAATGAGTGTTTTTCTATATTCAATGGGTCAAAAAAACCTCTGGCTCACAAAGAAAATTCAAATAACTGAAGAGGGATGCATGTGTTCTCTAGACTAGACATCACTGATTTCACTTCTTGTCATGCTACAGGTGTTTAAATTACCCTTACAAGAAGTTTCTTAAGATTAATCTCTTTTGTATAATTTTGTCTGTATATACTGCATAGCTGTGGTAAATATTCTTTCACCAATAGATATTTTAAATTATAAGCAAGTCAAGAATTAAAAATCTAAGTGTTTTGACAAAAGTGCAACTATTACATACAAAATCACTATTTTTTTACTCTTAGAAATTGGATGTTATTTGATGGCAAGTGCTGTTTTTCAGTTTTATTTTACTTTCTTGACCTTTATGAAAGTGATTTAGTAACAACAAAAAGGCTATCAAACTCTAGCAAGTAACTAATACAAATGAAAAAGAAAAATTACTAAATATGCTGTATGAAAATTAACCAGAAGTTTTTACACTCATCTTTCTAAAAAAATGTTTAATATTCTATTGATAATATAGAGATTTTTTTCACAATAAAAATTTAAGTGATCCTATGACTGCTACACTATGTTAAACACACACTTTGTCAACTCCAGTAGAGGGATAAAATCCAGGAGAACAGGCTCATAAGATCTGCAGATCCAAGATTTTATTCATGCAGTTACAAAGAACATTCTTGCACTGTATATTTTTCCTCTCTTTGAGCAAATTTTTAAAAGGCCGGAAATCAAGATGACATTTACAAGGAATAATAATAATTGTCTACAAAAGAAACAAAAATTTCTGGTTTTACAATTAAAAATATTTTATAGTATAAATTTGCTTTTCTATCTGAGATATTAGGCTATATTGTGCATGACTTGTTACTGTCTTGAACCACTTTTATAGTCATGGTGTCTGAGATTCTCATGATATCCTAATATTTACAGGATTCTCATAACATATGTCCAAATGCAATCCACAGCCTCAAAAATTTACTGTTTCCTCCTATATTAAATTATTTTACCTCAGTTGGTTTGTGATAATCAGATGGTCTTTTGAGAGAATTTCCTCCAGAAAAATTATCCAACAAAACAACACATTATAGTTAACAGCGTACAAGATATTCCCTACAAAGAGGGAGGAAGCAAAGAGGCAATGTTTCACCTGAGATCTTAGCTTAAAGAACTGCTCATGGGTAATGAGAGTTTAATTCCCTAAAGAACTATTCTTTCTTCTTTTTCACCCACTCTTCCCAGGGTATCCCCACAAACTCTTAAATTTCTCCTTTTTTTTCCAAGCACAGACATGATGAAAAGCAGAACATGAGGTTTGAAGAATACAGATTAACACTTCCCTGTCAACAACCAGCTGCCCTTGGTGTTTTGATTGTGCAAGTTCATGCTCTCAAAATAAGAAATTTAAATTTGTTTCTATATTCTCATGGTTTCCCACCATCAGTAGGTTAAATAGTTTGTTTTAAACTGCTCTTCTGGTCCTGTACCGAATGCGTATGACTTAGATCAGTAGAGCAATGATTCTTCTGCTCACAGAAATTGCTTCTGTCTTTTCAGACCACCTTTGTCACTTGGAAACAAACGCAGTTACTAAATATAGAATATTAGTAACCAAAATTTGTGGGGTTTAAAGGAGGTGGTGAGAAAAAAAAATTCAATTTATAATCTCTGAGGTTAAAAAGGCGTAGAAAATGTAAAAAGTATTTCTTTTCCTCAAAATAATTCTATTATGTAGCAAAAAATCAAGACAAAGCTTCTTCCTTTAACCTATCCAGGATTATTTCTGAGCATTGCTTCAGAGCAAAGAAAGAATTAGCAAGTTTCATTCATTTTCAATATAGAAATGACGTCCT
This sequence comes from Pseudotriccus pelzelni, assembly GCA_035584735.1. NCBI lineage: Eukaryota > Metazoa > Chordata > Aves > Passeriformes > Tyrannidae > Pseudotriccus > Pseudotriccus pelzelni. The sequence continues at coordinate 75,285,351 of JAWMRA010000078.1, forward strand.
ATTTCTGCTGGCTCACATGGTACATCCACGAAGATATTGGAGGAAAGAATAAACCAAGCACAAGCCAATTTGTTATTTATTCATTTAAAAATCAAAGAAATATTGACTTACAGAAGGACAAAAAGATTTAAAGCTCAACTACTGAAACAGAGTGAAAATTAGGAGTCTGCTTGAGTACCTGAAGACCAATAGAAATACTTCTATTAATTCTCTTAAAAAATAAATAAAAAATAATAACAGTTAATTACCTCCAAGATATTTGGAAAATAAAAGTTCTTTCAAATCACAGACGACCATGAAATTGAGGCTTATTTTGAATTCACTAGCAAATATTTCATCACAGAAAAACTACAAAGTATGACTATGTAAACCAGGACCAAATACTAAAAACATAATTAAATTTCATGTTCTGTTTATTAATATCCTGTAAGAAAGCAACAGCAACGACAGAACTGTTGGAGCTGCTGAAGAAAGATGGAAAAGAAAATAAGATACTTATCTGGATATTTCAGGTGTTTCTCTTCTCTTTGTCCAAAGTAAGTATGAAAGCATTTTTCAGGCTGATACAGTGTTCTAATTTTACCAGCACTATTTTCCTGTCAGAAAGAGAACATATTGATGAGAACATTAAAACACAAAATATTCTTAATGCTCTAATGTCCAATTAGGGGTAAAACATCTAAGCTAACTTCAAAGAAGGAGACTGCTGTATATGACCATGTTCTGGAAATTGCTTCACATTGGAATGCTTAACTGTTAGCAGAGAATGAGACTCTTGAGTATCATATTTGACTTTAATGTGTTGCTAGATACATATACTTCATTAAAAAGGCTGCTGCCTGTAGACATGGCTAATAAAAATGGTAAGGCTATTTAAAGCTGAGCAATACCCCAGTTATACCTTGTTACAGAAATTCATTGAATATATAGATATGTGCCTATATGTACATCTGCAGTAATCTATTTACTTTTATATGAAGTAAGTGTGTTCACAGAAGTATCTGTGAACTGGATGGCAGTTAGTCCTCCCATTCTGTTTTCTTAACAAGCAACAAATACTAAAATAATAAAGAAAAGAAAAAGAAGAACTCATGGAAGCCTGAAAATACACTAGTCTGGAGGTTTTCCTCTCTGCAAAGCAAGGACTGAAGTATTTTTTCTATCCCTCGACAGTAAGATTTTCCTACAATTCTTTGCATGTGTTCCAAATGTTACCTGTTCAAATTGAAACATTTTTTATTCTTGTTTTTCAGAAGCAAATAAGTGACTTCCTCAGAAATTAGACAATATAGAGCAACCACCATGGTAGAGAACCTTAAGGATATCTATTAGGGCTCCTCTTTTAAGAAGGAGCTTTGGATTTGGTAGACGGATCACCTCCAATACTGGTTTTGTGTTCTGATGAATATCCCCTCAAAGTACTTTCCAGGCCCTGAATATTCCAGTCTGTATCTGCTCAGCGGTTTGATAGCAAAACTTATAAAACTCTACCTTCTTTGATCAGATCTCCACAAAACCTGGGGGGTGAAAGGGACTTTCCCTGGAATTGCATCTGCCATGACGTAGTACCTGCTGCAGTGGCAGAACGACTCAGTGGCTGCCCTGAAAAGACTCAGGCAACCAAGAGACAAAAAAAGAAGCAGACTGTTTTGGAACAAATAAGAAAAGCAGAAACTGAGATGCAAAACCAGAGCAGATGCTCGAGATGTGTGATAGAAAGTAAATGAGCAGCAAGGAGTTGCAGAGCTGAGAAATAAAAGCAAGACTATCCCTCTGCTCTGAATATTTTCTGTGACACTGAATATACCACTGGGCCAAACTTTTTCCCGCTACAGATGATCAATGCACAGAGTCTTTTAAATATCTGCTTGAAAACTGCTTTTCTCCACTCCCATGCTTGGATGTGCAGAAGTGCTAAGCACTTTTTAACAGCTGAGGGCTGTGAGAGCTGTGCTCTGATCAGAGTAGCTGCTTTCAGGAGAGTAGGTGCCTAACTTCCACAGACTTGACGTGTCTGAGAATTGAGAATTTAAATACCCTTTTTGCGTGTGTGTGTTTTGTTCCAAAAAATATGAAATGGCCCTCAGTTCCATCTGTCAAGCGGCCCAGAGCTTATGTTCAGAATTGGTCTCCAGGTGTGCAATATATTCTTTTCAATCTTTTTCACAAATCTTGTTACTAAGTAATTTGCTCTTTGAGAGTGTTAAAATACAACCAGAAGGAAGAGACGGAGATTTTGATCAAGACTTTCTGAATCAGCAGCAAGATCCTTTGAATACATTATACAAGCTACCAGCCTGAAAGTCCTTATTTTTTGGAATGTGTTGTTTTTCTATCTCACAGCATAGAAGCCACTTTGCATGAAATTCACCAGCTGTTTTGAGAAACGTATGCTATAATCATTATCAGTTTACTCGTTTCTACAACAATTTTCTATTTCACATCCTTTACAATCTGATGTGACTGGATATGCTGGAAGAAAATTTTCCTCCTCTACTTGTCAGCTTTTTTGTAACACTTCAGTAAAGTTAAAAAAAAAAAAAAGGAGAACCTTAATCTGACTTGGCACCTCTGAACGCCAAACTCTATGCTATATATAATTTTTAAAAACCCAACAAAAAAACACCCAAAAAACCCCCACCTAAAGCCAAAACTTTCCCTCTGACTTTATCAGATACATAAATAGGCCATAGAAGAAGGGTGAATATGAAGAACTAGTTATGCATATAATTACCACTTCATCAGCTGAGACTGTAATCCTGGCAGGCTGGAAGAGGAAAAGAATAAATCACTGGACACTGATGTTTCATTTGGCAGCCTTTGCCCGCAGAAACAATGTTCTAGCTCTAGCTTCCACCATAGGACATTTGCCCAGAACCTAAACCATACAAGGAAGGTAGCTTATAAACAAATAATTGACCTTAGCAAAATGTTTTAGCTAAAACAAAAAGATTTTTTAGTTGAATTTGGGATTTTGCTTGTACCTCTGTATGATAAATATCTATCTAATTATGATAAAAACATATCTAATTATACCACTGCAGCAGAACACAGTAAATCTAATCTCAGGAAGCACTATAGCAAAAGCCTCTCAAAGGTTTCTCAACCCCTTCCTGAAACACTATTCAATCAACTAAAGCATTATTGTCACTCACTCTTCAAAGTAAAAACACTTCCTCTTCTACTCTCAGTAAGAAAAAAATATGTAAGCTTCATTATAAGACTAACAATTAGCATTTGACTTAAAGGTGGAAGCTGCTAGCTGAAAAAAATACAGGGATTGTAATGGACTTTACTGAATAAAATAACACCTCTTGAGTGATGGTATGAGATAACTGGAGGTTCTGATCTTGATATTGCAGTTACTGGCTTTATGCTTCACTACAGCTACTCCTAATTTAAATCTGAGCAGACTTTTATACTCCTTAACTTTTCCCTTATCCTAAGACATTTGTCTCTGATAAGGTGTTTGACATCTTTAAAATGGGAATATCCATATCCCTCCTTCTCAGGCCTACATATTCTTATTGCTGTAAATGTAATCTCGGGCATCTAAATATTCCTCTGCTGTATATTAATCATTCAGCAAAAAGGAGTCAAAGTGGTCTATTAATCCAGAATATCAAAGCTGTCATATCAGAGAACCACACCACAATGTGGTAGAATTTTTTCGTATGTTAGTCCCTGGAGATTAAATAATTAGTTTAGGAAAAAAAATGGTCTTATGCAGATATTCCTCTCTATTCCCAAAGAAATAATGTACTTCCATCCTTTTTCATCATTATTATTATTATAGTGTTGATACATGTTTCCATGTGCTTGTCAATATGAGAGGTTAGCTCTGATTGTTTGAAGGCTTCACTTAATTGATTTTCTGATACAAAGCTAAATTCTCTGCTGGCTCAAACCAGAACAGCAGCACTGCATTTGATACAGGCATTTAGAGGGTCAACAGTGTTTATTGGTCAAATTCAGCTTTCAGTTGCTATAAATTGAGAGAGACTTAATTGATTTCAGCTAATGTATTGTAAAGTTGCACTTGGACATTTGGGAGCCAAATTTAGGCCAAGGACAGCAAGGACTGCAGCCACAAATGATTGTGACAGAGAAGTACAGTTTAAATTCTGCAGTTTAGGGGCAGGTTATAAGCAGACCAAGGCAACACCAGGCTGAGCTGTCAGAAAAGTAACTACAGTTAGCCTGTAGTTGAGTTACTAGTACATTGATCCCAGCTCTAAATTTCTAGCACAACTTAGGATATTAAACTGTTGGAGAGCAGTTTGTGTTGTGACTGCAATACAGGTATATCCTAAGTTATACAACTCTGGAAAAAAAAGCCCATTGCTTAACCAGTCACCTACTGCTGATAACATTTTTTCAAACTAATCCTAAATAGTTCATTATCACAGTTCCATTTCTAAAAGACAGCTTAGCACTTTCCCATGGTGTCATTTACAAAACAGCATGAAAACTGCAACCTCCAGGTGCTGTGAATTTCAAGCTGTTCCTTGTGAGATAAGAACTATCAAGATTCTTTCATTTAGTTTTGGCAATCCCATATTTAACCATGTTTTAATAGTGCTGAGAGAAAATTCTGAAAGGGCTTTTCTCAGTTTTCATATAAGTGTTGCTATATAGCTTGCAGAGTGATTATTTTTCAAATTTCCTTTGAAGTACAATTTTTATTTTTCTTATGCATGGTCTTTTTCTTGGTTGCATTATAACCTCAGCTGAGAGCAGGGAAGTACCTTCCAAAGTTGCACACTAAACATATGCAAAATTCCTAAGACTGAGATATTTTGAAGCTGATTTCAGATTTTGAAAGGATACTGCAGTATCCTCATAATAAGGAAAGATGTGCTAGGAAAACATGATCAAATGCCATTTTATATATATGGATTATATATAATATATATGTGTGTTTAATGTGAAATTATATTTTAAACTCTCAGTCAGCTTTTGAGATCACACTCTATTCCAGGTTTTTTTCTTCTTGAGCTAAGTATCAGTGGGTCATGTAGAATTAAACAAAATCTATGGCTTTCCACTCATAATCATAAAGATGATCTTACCAAAATCTCAACATGATTCCCACTTAGTTCAGTGGAGACTGATTACGTTGATTTGACCTTGGCTGGTTTCCAAGTATCCAACAAAACCACTCTGTCACCCACTTCTGCAACTGGAAAGGGGAGAGAAAATACAGCAAAAGGCTCATGAGTAAAGATAACTACAGGGAGAGATCACTCATCTGACAGTGCCCTCAGATGTCATACAGCAGACAAAATAATTCATGTCTTGGGCACTTTAACTATTTGGGGCTGGGATATTTGTGATTAGTTTACTGTTACCTAAGCTAAATATAGACTGTAGTCTCTATTTCAGGTCCAAATATTATTTTCATACACAAAGCCTAAGCCCTAAACACTACCACTCACAGATACTTGGGAGAAATGTTTCAATCTACAGATGGACTAAGGAAAAACAGATGCAGGTTTAGTCACTAAATTAAAAACAAATTACAAGGTGCTCCTTGTAAATACACAACAGTATTTGTGCAGTGGCATCTCTTTCATCTTAAACTTAGCATATGAATTGAAAATTACTTAATCACAAGAAGCCTGCCTCCTGTAGATTGAAAACTTTCCTGTACCTCATGTTTCTGAGCCAGTGAAACTGGTAAAATCCAGTAAAAACTATCTTGAGAAGAGCTGTCACTGAGAGCCTTCTCATTCCTTCTTTCTATGATGCGCCTAGTTGAAGCGTTATTTCCGAAAAGTGCTCCAATTAGGAGGTTTGGTAAAGTTTCCAAGTCACATTTCTGTGGGATGAGGAAGTCCAGCATAATGACTCTGAAACAGACACAGCACATCCATTGAGCTATGAATGCTGCTTTCCCCCCTGATTTTCTTTGACCGTTAATTATTTATTCATTAGAGAAAGCACTAGTAAGTAGTCCTAGTAACTGCCGTGCTTTCAAAATTTGACACTCCGTGGTTCCAGAGATGAAAATCTCCTTTCTCCTTTCACACAGGGTAAGAAACTTTCTGGTGTCCCTCTTCTGGTGCTTTGAGGTTGTTCTGTAAAGCCCAGCTACAGCTGAGAGGTTGGTACAGTGGCTTCAGTCACTGCACCCTGAGAAAACCTATGGTTGCCATGCTCTCTTGCACATGAAGGACAGAGAAGTAACTGCCCTAATTATGTCCAAGCCATCACGTGTCACCAATAGACATGTGCAAATTATTTTGTTTTCTGTATAAATGTCCTCATGTCACTTACCCTTGATCTGGTGCAGAACTTCCACTGACTGTGTGTGGATTTATGTGTATGACCTAAGGTTATTTATTATATGTTTATTATTATTTATATGTTTTTTTCCTGAGGGAACTATTGATACCCTTAGTTTTATTCAGCCTCTTTAATAAATACAACTCACAGGGTTCTGAGCATCAAGCAGTGGTGATTCATCTGCAGCAGAAAAGGAACAGCTGGGGAGTTATGAATCCATTCCTAAGCTTTCCCAGCCTCATACTGTACACAGAACTTCCGCAACAATTTAAAAACACAGGATTGTGATTTAGAGTGGTAAAGTCACCAACTAACACAGTCATGCTTCCTTTGTTACCAAAAGCGGGAAAAAAGGACAAAGAACAGAGCAGAAAGTATGGATGTATGAAACCAAATTGTGTCTTAAGCTGTCATGGTTAAATTCAGGAGTATGAAGTGAGATCCGGTGCTCTTCCTAAATGAAATCTGATTTAACCAACGTGATTAAAATTCCTGATTTGGAATCCTTGAGATAAATAGCTCAGCACCTGCATTTGAGCTAAACTTTCAACAAGAACATTCAAGTTTAGGAAATGGTTTGAGGTAAAAAAAAGCAGGGCAGAAACCCAGCCTGGAAGAATGTCTCAGTCCCCACAGTGATCTGGCAGGTTGCTTTCTGGGGGTAAAAGACATAAGCCAGAACTGCAGTACGGCCTTGTGAAACAGAAAGTGGAAGAGAGAAACCAGATAACTTCACACAACGTTTTAATCTTAAAATAGAGTTGTTTTAAGCAAGCAGAATCCTGCAGAGAGCACAGACTGTGTGTGCACTTATTTCTGCTCCTAAGACTTCTGTGGTGCCCGCCACGGGAGATCTGTATGAGCATAATTGCTAAAGGCTGTAATTTAAAACCCAGAACAATGTATTAATAAATCTGACAAAAAACACAATGAGCACAAGTCAGACTTGGGAGCTGCAGCAAATGCTGGAAAGCTGATGTGGCTACAAAAACTTTGTCTCATGACTGGCCTGGATTGCTTTTACATGAGTCATCCGACCTCAGAACATGGTCCTGCGAAGGCTGGCCTTTCCAATTACCCTTATTGGGGTTTATTGTTTCTCAGGTTTCACGCCGCTGGACTGTCATTAGAGAAAATGACAATGCATCTGATGGAAGCATCCCCTGGAGGTGGCCAGTGATTCATTTTGAGTGGTGTGATAAAATTGCACAAATATTGCACAAATATTTTGGTTACTAGATAAGCAGGATGCTAATGTGGTGACTACACTTACAGTACTCTCTAATGTGGTATTAAGAAAACCCAGCATATATTTGTGATCATGTTTTTACTGCGTATTAAACACGTCTGCATCAGAACAGTAAAACAGGTCTATAGAACCAAATCATTGTAAAATGGCTGAAAAGAAATCAGAAATACAATATACTAACTTAAAGGTTCCAATTTACCAAGATACATGAAAGGTTCAGCCTTGCTACTAGTTAACAAAAAATATCCCTTCCAAATATCACTTCCAGAGCTACATTCAAATCCAAACTTGCTCAAATGCTGTCTTCAGACTTCAGATTTCAGCCTACACAATGAGATTTGAATTCTGAAGCCTGTCTAGATCCAGATTTGGAATTTAGATTCTAATTCATTTTATTACCAACTTCATACTTACTTTTGTCTCTGCAGACCCCAAGAATATATTTTCTTCAGTGTCAAAAATGAAATGTTCTCTTTGAACATTTCAATCTTATTTCAATAGTCTCTAGCTGCTGAAATTTGCAGGGCTGCATTTTAAGCTTCATTTTGGTTTCTATAGGTATTTAAACAGTTCTCCTACTCCTATTCTTAAAATACAGCTATAATCTATTTCTCACTTGCAAATAGAACTACTGGAGGTGAAGTGGGCTTTAGCATGGAGGTGACTACAATCCAGAAACCAAGATTTTTATTAAATGCTGTTTCACATTTTTCTCTACATCTTGGGCAGAGACACTATGAATCAAACCTTTAATCTGAGTGACTGATATGCCAATTTATACCTTCTTTGTCTTTGATCTTTCAGTCCTACCACAGAGCAAATTTGGCCTCATATTTAAAACTTGGAAAATCCCATGGTTATAACATCTCCTTTTTCTCACTTCCCATTCTAAAATAGTTGACTTTTTTGTGGTTCCTTTGAGAAATGTAGCCCAGCATTTCCTCTTGAACTTTCTTTCCTCTGTGAATTTATACAATTGAAGACTACTGCTTCAAGATTTTTCTTTATTATTACATTGCAGCAAGTCACATGGTAGAGATCTTAATAAATTCAAAAAATTCAAGTATGCATTCAAAAAATATTGCGAGTGTGCATGACTTTTAAGTAACTGCTAAAGTCTCATTAAGCTCATGCCTGAAGTAAAATCCACCTAAGTATTTTGCTGAACAGAGCCCTTTTGGATCTGATCCAATTCACATTGCAGCCAGTCAAAAATTCCCATTGACTTCAGTGGGCTCCCAGCCGATTCCTGGGAGGTATTGTGTGTGTGAAGTTCAGCTCTTCTCCTGCCAAACTTCAGTTCTTGCTCTGACATGTGTTCTTTAGTTTTTGCACTGCCTCTTTTCAACAAAAAAAATATAAAAATGTTAAGGCCTCCCTGAAAGGCCTGAAGAGTTTTTCACCACTTCTTTAAATGCACTCTGGTCAAAACTGAAGCATATCAAAACCATTCATTTCCTCCTACAAGAAACATAAAAGTAAATAGTTTCAGGTCTAATATATAATTTTAGGTCTGATAAATGCCATTGCAGCCTTATAATTTCGAGGTTATATTAGTATTTTTGTACAAATATTCAGGATATTCATTACAAATACTACACACATGAATAAACACAGAATGCAAACACATTGTATATAAACACAGTCTTCTAATAGTTTAAACACTTTACAAAATATTTTTCTTTTTCAGAACAGTCTTCTAATAGTTTAAACACTTTACAAAATATTTTTCTTTTTCAGAATTACAATGCTAATGATTTTGTATTCTGTTAGAAATTTTAAAAGAGAAAGATTTTCAGTTCAGATTAAAACCAAATTTCTAAATGTTCAATTTTCCATAGACAAAAAATTCCTTTTTTTCTGTTGATACCTTCTAGAGTACTTCAAATGTATAGCTTTCTATACTTACTTCTCTCTCCTCTCTGATTGCTTTTACCAGCAAACATGGAAATCCACTTTTTAACATCTTTCTTTATTAAAAATACTTCTTCATTTTGTATACAACCAGTACCAGAACACAGAACTCAACCAGCACAAATAAATCTTCCAAGTGCACAATGCATCAGACATTCATCTTAAATAGGAGATCACAGTTAATCATAGTGTAGCTCAGACTTGGAGGTTTATACTATGACCATTCTGTTAATTAGTAGGTACAAATACACATGGCATTGGCTTCTCTGTTTGAAGCAACTTAGAAACGCTAACAAATTCCTTCTAAAATAGTCTTGCATTTAAATAAATTTACTTTGTATACAGTGTGACAAGCTAAGCTAAATTCAGCAGAGGAGAGCTCTGGTTTCTAGGAACTGTGGTAGTTTTCTGGCAGCTTCATTAAATACAAAAATTGAGGCTAAAATCTTAACACGTGTTAAAAATAATGAAGCTATGAAGTCTAATGAGCTATACTGATCCAATGCAGCTGGAGAATCAATCAGTTGAATATGAAATTGAATAACAGGAACTGAATACAAAAATGCCTCTGCTTTATCAAGATAAAACATTCAATTTCTTTTTTGTGGTCCCTGAATTTTTAAAGAGCCTCTTTACTTTCTGTCTTCTCCTGAAAGCTGTTGGGAGGGTGCTTCATGTTTATATGGTGGAGACGGGGAGCTCACCCTCAAGAAGGTGTTGGAAGAAATCTGAGCTTCTCAAAGAGTTTGAGTCCTAGGATATACATCAGGACAAAATTTAACCACAACTTAAATTTATCACTTGGAACAGCTAAGGTCACTTGGACTGTTCAGCCTGGAGGAGACTGAGGGGAGACCTCATCGCAGTTACAACTTCCTTATGAGGGGAAGAGGAGGGGCAGGCACTGATCTCTTCTCTGTGGTGACCTCTGACAGGACCTGAGGGAACGGCCTAAAGTTGTGTCAGGGGAGGTTTAGGTTGGGTATTAGAAAAGGGTTCTTC